>CM019149.1:235639895-236228971 GCA_009733165.1 Naja naja | reverse complement strand
TCACTGCAATTCTGATGCCACTTTTCACATTTATCATGTGAAACCCTTATCCTCTTATTGGAAAAGCCTGGCCCAAAATAAGAATGAAGTTCTGTTTTTTTAAATTAGTGACTTCATTTAGCAGCTGGTATACTGCTCCATTTATATAGAGAAATATTGCTACAGAAATATTGCTACATGCCATGCTTTTATCAACAATCTCTATTAGGATTGTAAGATCACATTCCAATTGACCGTAAGATCTTAATGAACCTGAAAAATCATGATATACCTGAAGATAACATGCATATGATTACTAGCATAAGTTCACTGAACATATAATGGAACTTTCTGGTGATTTGCTGTTCTTGTTGAGTCTTCTGGACCAGTGGGGTGATATAGCCGTCTTCCTCCTCAGGAACCCCTGTTGCGTTTTAAAGCATTGAGTGTAACTATACAAATTTATAATCCATTTAAATTAATAAACTGTGCAATTCTACTGTTTTCTTAACTGCAGTAGAATTATTTATATAAAAGGGAAAAAATGCCAAGCATTTTAAAATCTTATTTAAAATGCTTTTATTTTACAAGTCTGTCCTTGTTTGCAAGGGAAGAATTCTGCTTAGATAAATGAAAATTACTTTAATGATTATTATAATGATAATCAATGTAGGTATTTCTAACATGCAACTTCTCACACTTTGTTGGTATTTCTAATCATAATCACAATTTGCAACTTGATGTCCTATGGTTAATTTCTGTTTTTAAGTTGTTGCATTTGAAATTACATTAACAAATGCACTGCATTTTCTAGGAAATCATTTAGAGTACAGGTAAAAGGGAAGCTTTCTTTTTAGTACAGTACCTCCTTTTTAGAATATATCTTAGCATACAAACAAACTTTGATACAAACAAAGACAATTCTAGACTGGCTTTTTTGTTAATGTGCTGTTTCATGAGGGAACTTTCAGGTGTTCTTTATTGCCACCCATTCTTTTGAATAAGAAAGAACTAGTTTGGTGGACTTGATTTACCTCTTTAATGGTACAGTTCCACCCATGATGATTTAAAAGTAAATCTGACTATATTTAAGACAGTTTACTCCCAAAAAAAATTAAGACTAGCTTGTGAAACATTCACCAGACTGCATATCATTAAGATAACTGTATGAAAGGGAACTATAGGACTAAGAGAAGCCCTCATATAAAGGCCGCAAAGAACACAGGTGATGAGGACCCAAGATTGTTGGGGGCAATTAGCTGACCTTGTAAAAATGCCGCTTAGTAATAAGCAGGCATATACAATGGAATGAAGGCTATTGCTGAGCACACTGGGTTGTATCCCAAAAATTGTAAGCCGCCCTGAGTCTTTGGAGAAGGGCGGCATATAAATGTAATTTAAAAAAAAATCATTTTATGTGCAAAATTAGGATTCAGGCTCAAATCATTTTATACCAAATACAGTATTATGTAAAACATTGATTACTATTATATAAATATAGTCCAGTATTGAAAAAATACAAGAAATCACAGTATTTTTGTGCCAATAAAATAAGTTAACTGGATAAATTAAATCTGCAGAAAAGGAGTATGAGGTTACAAAGAGCTTCAAAATTTTGGAAAGATGATTGTATTAGACACATGCCCTGAAAGGTTACCTTAAGAGAGACTATAGCATGAAAGTTGACCTTGGGCCAGTAAGTTTCTCTCAGCGCAAGCCACCTCACAGGGTTGTTGCTGTGGGGAAAAGGAGAAGAAAGATGTGTTGAATATGTTTGCTGTCTTGAGTTATTTGTAAAAACAATAAAGGAAACAAACAAACAGATTAAAAAGGCAAAGAATCATGGGAGAAAAATAAGCAAATATATTAGTTTTCCAAAAGCTATTCAGTCTATTCTTGATTCTATTTTGGATACAAAAATTTTGTCAAGAAATATGGGCATTAATAAAGAGCTAATTTGCATGTCCATAATTTGAATTCTGTATGCAAACATGTAATTCCTCCAAGAAGCACTAAATATTTAGTTTTTATTTGTAATCTTTGCAACAAAAATCCTGACGTATATACTGTAGTTTTCCCCTATAGTTTGAAGAAGGAAATTGTAAGGTGTCTAGACTGAGGTGGCATGAGCAATTGTTTTGGGTAAAGCTCTGTACACCTTTGTTTTGTGAGCTGCACTAGTTTCCAATAGGGTTCTGGGTACAATTCAAGGTGAACCTATAAATCCCATCATAGCATAGGGCCAGGATATCTGAGAGACTACATTTTCAATTGTGTCTACCTATCCCATCAGGTCTGGTAGGAGGGGCATGCTTTGTTTCATCTCTTAAGGAGTGTTATCTTTTGTAATGGGGGCTATATTAATCCAATCAATATATGAATGAATAAGTAAATAAAATATGGTGACAATTTAAGTTGCTGTCTGGCTTTGGAAGGCCCTTAAGATCTGACAGTTCTTCCAGGCATTGTGGTTAGGAGATTAGGTGAGTTTATGACTTGTTATTAGTATTGGTTGATCATCTTGACTATCATTTTTGTTTCATATTGCTATCTTTGGATTATGTTGATGCCTTTATCTCTGTTCACCATCCAGATTCCAGAGTCAATTGTATGAGATGAATCTAAATCGAATAAATAAATAGTTTGTTTCAGATGGGTATAAACTGAATAAATAAAGAAGGAGAGCTGGTGTTATGCTTACAAAATACATTATTTTAAAATGGTTGTATTAATTTCTCTTGTTTTTTAAGAAATGCACTTGGCTTATTTCATATAATTCTGTTTCCCATATATAACTCTTTATTTGATGTCACTTCATCCAAATCAGGAGGTTCTAAGACTGCATAAGCTGTTTGATAGTTCTTGTTAGATTTTTTTTGGGAGGACAAGCCTTTTTTTTAATCGTGCTTATCGGGTTCTTACAGCAAAACTAGCAAAGCATGATGCAACTGGTGGGAAGAGGCTGTTTATTAGCCCTGTTGTCACAGAGTTGGCACAAGTCAGTTAAGTATAATGGTTTCTGCAAAAATACTTCTATTTTTCATTTGCATTGCTACCATAAGAAGAGACATATATGAAAATTCATCTGAATGCATTTGTAAATGCTGATTTTAATATAGTTTGATATATAGAATTGAAAAATAGAAAGTCTATTATAACTCAGTGCTATTATGAAATATCCCACTGACAGGACTGTAACGTCTAAGTCTGTGTCAGCTATTTTCATTTCTCATATGGCTATGTGAATTATCAATTCATATATATATTTCTTATCTTTTTACTTCTAATTCAGCTTCAGCTGGAAGCAGAAATACATCTGAATACAATTGAGCAACCTTTGCTATGGAGTATATAGCAAGATACCAATACATGAAGTAGAAATTGAAAACAAATTACCAATATTAGATTGCACAATAAAAATATGATTCTTTATTGACCTGTCCCTATATTTATCTTTTTATATTATTTTTCTGCTTTTGGAATTTGTAGCTATCCATTGCTTTAGTACAGATGTATATTTTTTTCATGCTATCGTTATTTAGCAATCAAAGTACAGTTAATTAATCATGAGTTATCAAATTGTGTTCTATGATAGTTAATAATGGTGCTCTCCCTCTATTTTTAAATATTCCTTTTGGTTAAAGTATAACCACCTTCACCTATATTATATTCCTGGGAAGACCACCTGACCAATGAATAAGTTCAATACACCATCCAAAACCAGGTATTTTTCTTAATTGCCTATTCTTCTACAGTGAAACTCATGACATAAATCGTGTCTCTTGCTGATCATATTCAGTTCTATTTAGGTTCAAGTCGCTTTAAATTGGGGATTTATGGGTTTTATGCTGTGTATTTTTATTGTCTTGACTCAGTGTGTGAGTTGAACAGCCATTAAAAAGTATTTAATAAAGAAACCTTGGATTACTGGTCTGATTCTATATCTTTGGATTTTGTGGTTAGATTATGCAATCTGCATGGATTACTTTCTCTTTTGCATTCCATGATATCACCGATAAACCTCTAGGTGGCTTTAATGACTTGCTAAAAGAATGCAAATGACCAACTGTCTGCAAGGAGTATAAATCCTTCCATCCTGAATCATCCAGATGATTAATTCCTTTGATTTGGTTTAGTTTGTTTGAAACACTATGTGAAAAACTTCAGTTTGAAAATATCGCTATAACAAAATAGTTTTCTTGTAAAAAAAGAACTGATTTTCAACTCCATTCAGCAACATGACAAGATTCATCTTTAGATCATTTTGCCGAAGCTGTAGTGACTTGTTTTCTTCTAAAATAAAAGGATTTTTTATTTTTCTGGAATAGAATTGTAATATTTGGGCTTTGGTAATTCTAAGGTAGCAATGCTCTGCACAACTTTGTGAGGGTAAGGAAAACTGAAAAGCAGTAATTTTCCACTGAATAATGCACACACAATTGTTCTCCAGTTTGGACAGACAAAAGGTCTTTTATTAAACTTACTTATTGGATGTGGTTTGTGTGGGCCAGTGTGCCCAGTATTGCCTCTCGTTGTCCACTCAGTTCTTCTTTTAATTATAAAATAATTGTTATTTAACTAACACACAGCAGAGCAAAGCGCAGGTCCACTATTTGCAGTCAAAGGTTTGTGTTCCAAATAGATTCAGGTACATTCTTAGAAAATAAACAGGTGGCTGCAGTCCAGTACTTTGGCAATATGCCTAGAATTTTCCCAGGAAAAAATACAAAGGTAAACTAGATGATAGAGAAATTCCTGGAAAGCTAGAGCAGGCTGCAGAGAGCAGTCTCACAGTTCAGATAAATGGATATTGTGTTGTTGAAACCTAAAACCATAGCATAAATTTTATTGGCTTGCCTGTAGCATGTCTTCAAAACCCCAATTCTCTCATCAGCTCCCCCAAACATGGGGACATCTGACTTGTAATCCCAAAGGTGCTTTTTCAAGAGGCAATTTCTGTTTTTTCTTTGAAGACATTTAACATCCTATCCAAGAAGTTTCTTCAGCTCTAACTGGATGGTGGGCAATGGAAGGATTTATAGTCCTTGTAGACAGTTGGTCATTTGCATTCTTTTAGCAAGTTGTTAAGACCACCTGTATGTTTACCTTTGTCAACAGGGTCACCTGAGTGGTGCAAATGTGTGTGGAGCCTTTTTGGATCTGTTGAAAGGATTGTGTTGTAGACTAGAGATAGGTGATGTATCCCTCACCCTCTGTTGAGAGAGGGCTGTTTGACCTAGATGGCCTCTTTAACCCCTCTTTCAAACCAACAGGCCTCTCTGTCCAAAATGTGGACTACAACACAGTCCTTTCAACAGTTCCAAGAAGAGTCCACACCCATTTGAACCACTCAAGTGACCCTGATATCACAGATAAACCTCTAGGTGGCTTTAATGACTTGCTAAAAGAATTCAAATGACCAGCTGTCTGCAAGGAGTATAAATCCTTCCATTCTCCATCATCCAGTCAAAGCTGAAGAAGCTTCTTGGATGAGAAGCAAAACATCTTCAAAGAAAAACCAGAAAGTCCAGTTGTATCTTGAAAAGCACCTTTGGGACAACCATGACCTGGATGACTGAGAAACTCCATAGATATCTGATCTGGTACTATTTTGATACATTTTTGAGAAGAGTGAATATTCAAGTGAGAATGCCTATTATTCTTACCTGGTTTAAGAAAACTTTCTATCATTCCAGAAATTTTATATAATATCACAGTTATTTTATATAATATCACAGTTACCTTGAAAGTTGGAGCCATTGAGACACCTGCCTATCCTGCATCAATTTTGTCACGTAAAATGTCTAGGTTACGTGGGAAGATTTCACAAAGCAAAACATTTGCACTTGAATATATTGTTGATTCCTGGGATAATATACCAAAGCTTAGGGGTTTTTTACAACATGCTAAACCGTATTTCTGAAATATAAAAACCCAACTAACATGGCTTCTCGGGAGTGACTCTCCTTTCTACCAGGTGGCCTACCAAATCCTTCAACATTCACTACCAATTAGTAGCTTTGAGAAAATGGATCAATGGATAGAAATATTTACTGAGGTGTACAAATGTTAGCACTTCAAGATAGATCAGGCTAGTTATGAATGCTAACACTATTTTCATTGTAAGGTACATTTGAATGTATTTCTTCCTTCCTCCCTCCTTCTTCCCGTATCTTCAAGAGAACAAGTGAGGCTCAAGTCTCAGATACCTTCAGATAATACAGGGTCCCACTCATGAGTGGGAACACACCCCGACCTTGTTTTTATCTCGGGACAGTGGTGTAATGATCTGGGTGGGGGATCTCCAATTGTTTATCCCTTGCCATGGACCGATCATTCCTCCTGCAGCTGACCTTCTGGAATGCCGCCTTGCCACTGGAAGGCGGAACTGGCGCCTAATGGACCCGGAGAGGTTCCAGGCGGCGCTTGGGTTAATCCCAACCTCTCTTGCCCACGACTCGGTTGAGACCCTGGTGGGCGCCTGGCAGATGGCTGCCGCCAGGGCACTTGATTGAGTTGTTCCTTTGTGGCCTCTTACCAAATTCAGATCCCGGTTGGCTCCCTGGTTTCCGCAGAGCTCCAGGAAATGAAGCGTCGGAAGAGAGGTCTAGAGAGCTGTTGGAGGTCCAGCGGTCTGAATCTGACCAATTGCAGCTGAAGGCTTATGTTAGGTCTTATTTGGCTGTGATGAGGGAGGCGGGCGTGTTTACTTCTCCTCTCTCATGGATCCGCAGATAATTGCCCAGCCACCCTGTTCAGGATCACTGCTCCTCCTCCTTAACCAGAGGGGAGGATCCTTGCAGGGACGGTTGAGAGTTTAGTCAACATCTGTTGGATAAGATTGCTCAGATCTGGGCCAGTTTGGACTCTGACTGGTCAGAGTCCAATGGGAGTGATGTTGAGGGTCTTAGGGATTTCATCTGGGAGGCGTTTGACCCTGTAACTCCAAATGAGGTGGACAGGATCATGGGGAAGCTGAGCTGCCATGTGTTTATTGGATCTGTGTCCCTCCTGGCTGGTTTATGCCGCCCGGAAGGTTAACACGAGGCTGGCTCCAGGCAGCAATTACTGCTTCTTTGAGTGAGGGAATCTTCCCTCCACCTTGAAGGAGGTGGTGGTGAAGCCCCTCATCAAGAAGCCTACCCTGGACCCAGCTAATTTAAACAACTTTCATCCCGTCTCCACCTTCGCTTTGTAGCGAAGGTTGTTGAAAGCATGGTAGCAAAACAGCTCCCGGTCTTCCTGGAAGAAACTGACTATCTAGACGCACACCAATTGGGCTTCAGGCCCAGATACAGCACAGGAGGCACTTTGGTCGCTGGTGGATGATCTCTGGAGGGCACGCGGACAGGGGTTATTTCTCTGTCCTGGTCCTATTAGTCCTCTCAGCAGCTTTTGATACCATCGACCATGGTATCCCTACTGCGATGCCTCGAGGGGTTGGGAGTGGGGGCACCATTTTGTGGTGGTTCTCTTCCTACCTCTCGGGCCGTATGATGCAGATGGTGGACAGGGGGCAGGGATCACCCGAGGCCCCTCCTTTGTGGGGTGCCTCAGGGGTTGGTTCTCTCGCCTCTCCTGTTCAACATCTATATGAAGCCTCTGGGTGAGATCATCCGTGATTTTGGGGTGAGGTATCATCAGTACGCTGATGATACCCAGCTTTCATCTCCACCCCTAACCAACCCAGTGACGCCTTGACGTGATGTACTGGTGCCTGGATGCGGTGTGGGTCTGGATGGGGAGGAACAGGCTCCAGCTCAACCCAGCCGAACCGAGTGGCTATATTACCGCATCATCTCGAGTTGTCCAGGATATTCCATCGTTGTTTATGGGGGGAGTGTTGCCCCCCATAGATAGGGCGCGCAACTTGGGTGTCCTTCCTGGATACACGGCTCAGTTGGAGGAGTAGGTGGCCAGGGGGGCATTTGCCCAGGTTCACCTGGTGCACCAGTTGTGCCCCTACCTGGATTGAAATGCCCTATGTACGGTCACTCATGTGATTATTACTTCCGTCTGGACTACTGTAACAGCTCCTCTACATGGGGCTGCCCTTGAGGACCACCTGGAGGCTTCAACTGGTCCAGAATCGGCGGCGCGGTTGTGATGGGAGTGTCCCAATACTCCCATGTTACACCCCTCCTGCATGCACTGCACTGGTTACCGTTGCCTTCGGGTGGATTCAAGGTGCTGGTTTTGACCTATAAAGCCCTTCATGGCTTAGGACCAGGATATTTATGGGAGACCTTGCTGCCAGCGACTGATTCCCATCCTGTAGCTCTCACAGACAGGGCCTCCTCGGGTTCTGTCAGCCAGACAATGTCGCTGGCGACCCCTAGGAGTAGGGCCTTCTCTGTGGGAGCACCCACCCTATGGAACCAACTGCCCCTGGAGCTTCGGCTGGCCCCTGACCCTCTGCTCTTTCTTTCGTCCGCTGGCCTCAAAACAAGGTTGTTCCAACTTGCTGACCTGGACTGAGGGGCTGTATGTGGGAGTTTTAATGCTTATTTTTAGGGTTTTAGATTTTAATTGGGTTTCTTATTTGGATTTAATCTCTTTTAATTGTATATGTGTATTGCTTTTATTGTACACCGCCCCGAGTCCTTAGGGAGATGGGGCAGCCTAGAAATCCAATAAATAAATAAATAAATAATTCTCAAATTATATTTCTACCCTGGATTCAAATTTCTTCTGTCTGACAGTTGTTTGGTTGTGTCTCTCCCTCCTATTCCTCCAATCATTCCTTCTGCCCATTTAAACAAGTGATAATATAGGCCATTCCATGATCTAGAATACTGACAATAATGAACAAATTGGCTTGGCTGTTGTAATGCTGAGTCCTATATAGATATAAGAGAATGCCTAAACAGCATTGTCCCAATGAGTTTTATTATTTCAAACTAAATGGGGAAATTCAGTTCCATAATTATAATTCTATGGGAAATCTTACATGCATTGACAAAGAAGTGAAGCCTTCAAATATTACCTTACTTATAAGAAATAAGCAAATACTAATATTTAATCACTGAATGAATAAATATTATTTTCCTAAGAAAGGAAAACGATAAGCGGTTTATATTTACTGGAGAAACTTTTCTTCCCTGTTTTCTGTCTTCTTCATCATAGTGCAAAGCCATTAACTTGATTTAATTAATCAATAGGCTACTAGGACAATTCCATATATCAAATGTAACCTTCTGAACTTGCATATTTTAAAAGAGAGCTATTTATAGTTTGATGAGATTAAAACTTTGTTGAACCCTTTTTATTACTCTCTGGCAGTATTTCTACCAGTTGGATGCATTATTTTTTATTACTCTCTGCAGTATTCCTAGCAACTGGATGTATTTTCTGCTCGCAATATAGTGGGACTGTTACGATTTGATGACAGTCTGTTGTTTGTTTCACATTCTGAAGTAGGAAAGAAAGAATTAGTCCTTTACCGTATCATTGCACCTGTGGCAATAGTATCAGACTAAAATATATTTACAGTGAGATTGCTTTTATAATAGAATAGCTGTCTTTGCTGGATAAGGTAATGTTAGTTTTATTTACCCATTAAACAGAAATCTTCCCGAGTTCTGTAGCAGAGTGAAGAAGGAAAAATATATTGTTTATGTCAGAGAGAAATTATCAATTCTTAAGCCTCTGACTTTTTTTTTAATGGCGTAATCATTACTTTTCAGCCCAATCAAACAATGTCATATTTTAAGAGTTTTATTTTGTTTGAATGAGCATGCTTTTCAGGGTAGAATTGATGCACTAGGAAATAAATATAAGGTATGTAAGACCAAAACCATTTTTTACAAACCAAGAATATATTGTAAACAATTTGCCCATTGCAGTCTACTTTGTTCTAAGTTTAATAGCCATATAGAAGATATAAATAGAGTAGAACAGAAGCACCAAGGGGACTTTAAACAAATTTTAGTATAAAAAGTCTTGCTTCAGGATACAATCAAGTTGTGTCGATATGTTATGAGAGAGCTTTTCCATCAGCCCAAATCTAGCAGAGGAAATAAGAAACACTAATCATTAAGCAGATCAGTTATTGTAGAAATGTGAGAGCAATTTGTCATGATGTTGAGCTATGAGATAACAGGATGCTGAAGGGATGGAATTGAACTAAGAAGCGAAAGTTAGCCAGGAGAAGGGACTAAGGAAGCAGGGGAAAGCAGCAAGAATATGTTGTGTACTTTCTTTGTGCATATTGATCTCTACATAAGTTTTTATGGATTGCAGGAAAAGAGAAAAACTAGCCAGAACAACAAATCAGTTCCAGGAAATGGGAAAGGAGAAAGGTCAGGGCTATTTTGAGTGGAAAATCGTTGCCATAAAATCATGGTCCATTGACAAGGTTGGAAAGGGTCTAATTAATTATGTTGTCCATTCCTACCCAGGGCAGCCTCCTGCTCTCCAGCCTCCTGACAGATAGCCTGCTTCTATTTAAATATCTGCAGCAAAGGAGAATCCACCACTGTCAAAGGCATTTTGTTCCACTGTTGAACCAAACAACGCTCTTTGTTCAAAAACTTTCCTGGAAACCAAGCTAATTTTCCCCTATAATTTAAACCTGTTGTTTTGTCTCGTCTCTGTCTCTGCCCCATCTTCTATAAACAGACCTTGAAATACTTCATGTTAGCTATGAAGTCTCCCTGAAATCTTTTTTTTCATGCTAACCTATCCAATGTTTTCAAGTGTTCCTTATAAGTTTTTCTTTCTCCAATCTTGATCAATTTCCTCTAGACCTGTCCCATAGTGAGCAGTATACACATAATGTTTAATTTTCAAAACAAAGATTAATAATAAAAATCCCACTCTGATTCTGGGACAGTTGGAAGCAATTTTCAGTCTTTCTCCCAATGTTTATGGGTTGAAATTCCTCTCAGCAGGTACCAATTCTACAAAGGAATAAGTCAACTCTTTGTCTTCTCTCTGCTTTTATTTTGGGTTTCACCTCACAGGAGGGTTAATAGAAGCTCTGGTGAAGGGGCAATTTTGATTGTGTCACATTTATTTTGGCTCTAACCTACTATGTAGTATGTTTGTTTTAAGTCTGTTTGGTTGATATAAGATTTTTGAGTATGTGGTCTAGGGAAGAACCTTAACTAGTTTTAGAAGTGAAGATGCATTTTCCTGTATATTTCTTTATATTGAGGCCATCACCTATTCTGCAGCTGAAAAATTAAATTGCTGCAGTTAAGTTAGAAATCAAATTAATCATAGAAATGTTTCTGTTATTCTGGGTGAAAACCAAAGAAGCAACCCTATAATTCAGCAATTCAGCTCATTTAACTTCTTGAGTATACAAGTAGGCAAGGAGAGAGACACCATAAATACACACATGGACATAAATGCACTGAAATTAATGTACGATCACATAATCATGCTTTGCTTCTTGCATTGTTTAAATTTGTTATGTTTCCTAAATTCTTAGCATTTTATTGTAGTAAAGAACAAGCACAATTTAGGTAAATTAATATTATTACTCAAAGTACCGTCCTTCTTGTTTCATCTCCTCTGCTCTGCTCTGCTTTGCTCTGTTTCCTTCTCTCCTTTCCTCCCTTTCCCCCCTTTCCCATCTTCATAAGGTTACAATTTTATGTTTTTCCTTTGAAAGATACATTTTGCAATGAATCTTTCATAGTACCAAATAAAAAGTCAATTTTTCTGTCACAAAATAATCCATGTATATCTATGATGTAATTTTTCTTTATTCTTTAATACCATTGCACACAATTTTGCAGGGTTGGTCCTAAGATTTTGTAGCCTATTTTCAGATTTAGAAAGGCAGGAAGCAAGCAGAAGCACTTGTGAGATTTTCATTTGGAGTTTTTAGTACCCTAATTTAAGGCTGGCCCTGCAAATTAAAGAGTCTGCAGAGAAGCTGATATCAAGGTAAACCATCAGCTGAGTGAAATTATAAGACACTGGAAGAATGGTAGTAAATGAAATGTTCTGAGTCCCATATCTGGAGCTCAGTTTGATTTTTTTGCTATGTTATGTTACAGCAGAATGGCTCTATATATTTCCTAGAGCTTGACTTTCTCAGGAAAGCTAAACTTTTACAGCATGGGGAAATTAAAAAAAAACTGTGCTTTTCCTGTTTTCTTTAAGACTTTGTTTTTGCTGCTCAGGAACAATGTTTGATGACAAAAGGGCAGAGTGCCTGAGAGATCCTACGAAGGATGAAACCACAGATATGGAATTCCAAAAGCTGAAGCTGTTGGAAACAACATGTCTAGTAAGTTGCATGCAGTCAGGCTCAAGAAGCAACTCTCAGAAAACCAAGGACGAAGTTCAATAAAAGACATGGAAGAATGTAAGTTAGTGACCCAGCAGGGGCAGCACTTGGCCAGCAAGACCAGGAACCCCAGGACATTTCAAGTTGGATGGGTGAATGAAGCAGGATATCTTTAGAGCTTATAAAGACACACAACTAACTTCATTATTTCACTAAGGGCTTAACTTCATCTGAGACTGGGCTTTATTTCTAAAGCATTTTATTTATTGTTGTGTAACTCTATGACCTTTTTGTGTTTTATATTCTCAATAACAATCATGTCAGCCAGGAAAATAGGGACAAAATTATGACATCCATCTTATCAGGCTGGGATATTATGCTGACATTACTTCATCATACTGGAGAAAGCAAGCCAGGATACTATATAATGATCCTACGATGTGGATTTGGATTCTCAAATCATGTTGAAGGCATAATACAGAATAAATTTAGTAAAATACATGTATAATACATTAATTTTAGTTAAATGGGCCATAGCATCAATCACAAAATTTGCTATGCCCAATATTTCTAGAGGTTTCTATTAGGGTTAGAATTAAATATTCTAAATAGTTTTATCTGTGTTTGAAGTCAGTGAGATCATCAAATTTATTTATGTTCAACTAGCTTAAAAAGACTTTGTGATCCCTTAGCTACTTCAGATGCATGGTAGCGTATTACAACTTAAAAACAATTCAATGAAATTATAAAAAGTTACTTCTGAGTAATTACGCTTAGGAATTGTGCTAGAATTGAAACTAGAAGAATCTATAGAGTGACTCATTGGGTGTGTTTCCATTAATCATTCAAGTTTAGTCCAAAGAAATGACCTTTTCCATCAAATTATGACCTGTTCAG
The DNA here is from genome assembly GCA_009733165.1 of Naja naja. Classification (NCBI taxonomy): domain Eukaryota; kingdom Metazoa; phylum Chordata; class Lepidosauria; order Squamata; family Elapidae; genus Naja; species Naja naja. The sequence goes on along the minus strand of CM019149.1, from coordinate 236,215,851 downwards.
AATACTTGGTTTTATAAAGTACTCAGTCTAACCCCAGGACCATTATTTTATAGGAAATTATATTTGACTGGAAGACTTCTCTGTCTACCAAAGACAGCATAGGCTACACTGAAAGTCAATAGTGGTGCTTTCTTCTTCTGTAGAATAGAAGTTGCCAGTGTATATGCTTTAAAAATGTTTAATGTAATATTTGATTTGGCCTCAGTCCTGAAGCAGTGCCCTTCTCTAAACAATAAAAGTTGAATTGTTACTGTAGTTCTACATGGCTGCTAATATAATACATCTAACATTTTAATGGGCAGAAATAATTTCAATTGGCTTCAGGCCTGGTTATGGAGTGCTACTTTGGTAACCTTGACAGTGTTCTAAGCCAAACAACGTAAAAGCAAGCGGTGTGGTACTATATGAAAAATATGCTCTCATGTGGTAACAGAAACATGTTACAGGCATGTTTACATGGAGAAATGTGCCTGCAATTTCTAATAGTTCAAGATGATGCCAAAGTCAACTCTTTGTTAGACATCACACAGGAATTGATAAAAGGTTGACTGAAAGCACTAAAATATAATGTAGTTTGTTCATTTTGGTTTAGTTTTATGTCTGAGTTTGGTCATTTCTTTACTCCTTCCAAAGTAATACAGTTTATTTCTTTCAAAGTAATACAGAATCATGGAAATGGTCCCATATTAATATAAGGCATATAATAAAGGCTTAGTAATTTAATACTGTCAGCTAACTAACTCTGAACTTTCCAGAGAGTAATGAATATAAGCTGATCTGGAAATGTCTAGCGTTATGTAATTTTATATTTGCCACCACAAATTAATGCAATTAAATTAGTATTCTAGGCATGCAGCTAAAATCCATTGATGTGATGAAGAAATTTGATATGAAAAACAGGCTGCAAACTATTTTTGCTATACAATACCATGAATCAACTCATTTGTTTCTAGCTTTGTGTTTCAAAGTTTTCAATTTTGTAGAGGTTACAAGAAGGATTGAAAAACTATGTCTAGAATAATTAACAGCATCTGAGGTGAGCAGAGAAAAGACACACAAAGACATTGATGTATTAATCACAGAAGCTATGAATTAAGAGTCTGTGTTCATGCTTGAAAATGACTAGGAAGAAGCAACAGTTTCACCTTGCAGGAAGAAAAGATGTTGCTGCTTTAGGGAATCTATTCATTAAAGTGAATATGATTCTAAAAGTAGCACCTTTTTCAATCTCATATGGAAACCTGAAAAAAATGCTTCTTTAATGAACAACAGAAAAACAAAGGATGCTGTGCTTAACTGAGGTTCAAAGCACTATTTCTGAAAGGTGCATATTACTAATTAATTATGGTTAATGTCACTTATTTTTATTCATAATTTGACATAAGCTCTTTGTCAGTGAAGACTGTACTAGAAGGGACTTTAGTCAGCTTGACCTTCAGTTGACTTCAATAACTAGCCTCATAGAACCAAAGTAAACAAGAGTCCAAGTGGGATTTAACTTGCTTCTGATATAATTTTTGTACTCTTATCCCCTGATCTACTATCTTGCATTTCCAATATGTGAAATCCTCAGATACTGTAGAAGCAATGTCACTGTCCAGCTGAAAATAATTTGCTTTGCTTACTAACTGATCTTTTCCATATGCAGAGATGTTTTCTTCATATCATAACACACACACATTTTTTAATGGATGGATGGTGATACCATAAATTAATTTGGAAAGGATGCATGGTGGAATGTAGTCTGGAGTTCCTGGTGGGGGAGGGCCTTTTTCTAGATGGCAAAGAGACAGCAGAGCTTGGAATGTCTGGTAGGCAGGAAGAGGGTGAAGGTGGATCTCCCTAGCAATTCAGAGAGTATATCTATAGTTAATACAGATAATTTCCCATATAATAAAGAACTACTCAGAAGTAACTCCATATGTCATTCTTGAATCTTTGGGCATGACAGAGTGTGTTCCAGGAATATGTCAAGCAAGTGAAGATGATAGTTGTTGCCATATGATCAGAGCCTTCTCCTTTTCACTGATTGCTGATGTCACACACAAGTATAAGATGAAACATTGATCAGGGAGATACAACTGCCTTTTTGATTTTTTGACACTGTTCCTCTCTCGCCCACCAATATCATTGTTATTATCAGTAACAACAGATGTGCCATCTAACCAAGAAAAATCATAGTCAGAATTCATTTGAATATGTATGACGGAATCCAAATAATGAATTAAATAGTATATCCTTGCTAGAAATTAGTGTTAATAATATCAGAAGAGTAAAACATCAAAATATCTTATCAAAGTTTAAATGAATTAATATTCTGAAGCCAAAAATGCCCACATTTAGTAAATTCAAAATATTGTTAAACAATGGTGATGGTATCAAAGTATCTGTTTTTATTATGAACAAGAAGGAATGAAATTCCTTTATTAACCCAAGCAGCTGTTCCATAAAATCGTTTGCTTGAAAAGAGTTGTGCTTAAGAGTTGTGATTAAATATTTTTCTTCATTGATTGAATATGATTCCAGCTGCAGACTGATGGGAACTCATATGCTGTCAGATATAAAAACTTGAAATGAAATAGGTAATAGGGTAGGTAAATTGAGGACCCAAGATTGTTGGGAGCAATAAGTTGACTTTGTAAAAATACCGCTTAGTAATAAGCAGGCATATACAATGGAATGAAGGCTATTGCTGAGCGCATTGGGTTGTGCTCCAAAATTGTAAGCAGCCCTGAGTCTTCAGAGAAGGGCGCATATAAATGTAATTTAAAAAAAATCTAATAGCTGATGTCATGAGATAAATATCAATGTTGTTAAAAGGGAAATCTTTTTCTATATTATGACATTTATTTTCCTTTGATGTAATAGATAAAAAAAATTACAGGTGCAAATATGGTATGTAGCACTTGTAGGGTGCATCAAATTTTTCAACTTTTAATTTCCAAACATTAGAGGTGCTCAAAAGTTGTGACAAGCATTGGGGATTGTAAAGATATCTTTGGTTACTTTAATATAATTTACATGTGCCTGGTAAGTAACTGCATAAATATCATAACTTTTTAACATTGTGTTTGTTTTATTTGTAATGTAACAAACAAAACAACATACATAGCCCCCCAAAATATTAAAATGATATTAGGAAAATGCCTTACAGTATTTGGAATCACACTTATTGCCAATCTGGCTCAATACTATCTAAGTATTGAGGATAGGAACAGTTTTTCAGATTGGAAATACTGACAATTAAAATTGGGACCACTGGCACATAAAATCTGCACTCTGCCACTTAGCTATGATTCTTCTCCATCTTCTGTTCTGGGTAAGAAGTAACCAGGATGTGGTTGGTCCATTTGTTTATTACAATGAAAGCCCTGTAGGCTGTGGTCATGTTTTTTTTTGGAATGCATTTTTCAAATTCTTTCTTATCTACCAAGATAAACAGAAAGCACCCAAGAAAAAGCATCCAGCATGAATATATCAAGCAGGATGCATGATCTGCAAAAGCATTTCACTTACGGGCAACCCTACTGGAATTAGATCAGCGATATGGGGCAAAAATAACTCATTGTCTTTTTGTTAAATAAACTAATGAAAACTATTATGATCACATCCATTTTTCTTTTGTACTTTTTACAATTGAGCATGGAATCATGTCATCCCAGATAATGTTTATAAAACATCTTAGGAGAATAAATGAAATAAATGAAAAAAAAGTTATGTATCTATGCTCTAGAAAGGTATCAACTGGATCACATTTATACACAGCATTAGTACATCTTTATTTCTCCTTAAATGTCATTAGCATCTTAAAACTGTATCAGAAATACCAGCCATAGAAATAAGCCTACTTATATTCAGATGGATTCATATTCTGGACTGATGTCAGACTGCATTTGCTACAAAAATTAGAGTTACAACCAAAAGTATACTGCACTTGATTATAGAAAAATTGGCAAATATATCCAACAGGGCCTATACTATATCTGGCATCCAATTTCATCTCCATATTCTCAGTTTTACATGATGAAGTTGTAAAAATAATAATTTAAAATTTTCACAATGCTCCATAAAGGCCAGTATATATCAGTTATAATGTTGTGTGAAGTTTAGATAGATAAGTATAGGGAGATACATTAACAGTAGAGTTACTCTTAGCAGAAAATGCCAGTTACACACAGCCCATAAGTATTTAATATCAGATCTGAGAAACACAAAGACGTGGGAAAGAAATGGTACATTTGAACATAAGTACACCTAGTATTCTCCCACCAACAGAGGACAATGAACTGCTTAAAGCAGTGTTTCTCAATCTCAGCTGCTTGAAGAAGGCAGACTTCAACTCCCAGAATTCTCCAGCCAGCATGTTGAAGTCCACACATTTTCAAGTGGCTGAGGTTGACCAACACTCACTGTTTCATTGCAAAATTCGCAAAAGAACTAGAATTCAGCTCAAACATATCTTAGTCACCTCAAAACCCTCTACAGGTTCTTCATTTTCTTGCCTCCAGATACTTTTGGCTTGCTAATTCAATCATTCCTGACCATTGATTATGTTAAGTTTGCATGAAGAGGCAGACACGGAGTGCTTCAGCTCTTAAGTTTATTAGTGACTTCAGCTCAGAACACACCCGATTTGGCTGGGCTGCAGCTGCTACTTATAGCCAGCAGCTGCAGTTGACAGCCAATCAGAATGCAGGGTTTTCCCGCACTTTTAAACCAATCATTTCTAACACTTTACAAGAACAGTTCAAACTAAACCAATGACTTCAAACCTAAATACATAACAGATTATACTTATATTATTAAATCTCAGATAAAATAAGGTGAAGAAGTGTCAAGCTTTCTGATTTATTTCTAATTTGTAAATAAGGGAAAGAAATTATAAAATATAAATTCTCTTTACACTGAATTCAGTCCTAAATTCAAATTTATGTACAAAAATATTGATAACAACAGAACAACATAATAACAGAGTTGGAAGGGACCTTTGAGATCTTCTGGTCCAGCGGTCTCCAACCGGTGGTCCATGAGAAAATTTTGGTGGGCCACAGAGAAATCTCACCCCCAGAGCACCTCCCCAAAACAATTAATCCAGGCTGTGCAGAAACACAAGGCTGCGCCACCCACATGGCCCGCGGGAACCCTCCCACCCACTCACTCCTTATCTGGCAAACTTGCCTGCTATATTGCTATTTTTCCTGTTTCTAACCATCAGCTGTTCTGCTGTGCTGGGAGATTTAGATTAGCTAGGAAGCAGGAAATGGTTGGGTTTCTTGCTTTCTAGCTAGATCTTCTTAGATCTTTGACTCTGCTTTTAAGCACAGCCTAACCTTCCTTAGGACTTAAGGTTCTATTATTCAGTGCAGACTCACTGCAAGCAAATTTTATGAGACAGACTCAGGTAGCTGATGTCAGCAACTCAATCTGCCTGCCTGCTTTGCCTGATTTTGAGTAAAAGTTGCTCTTTTTTAATAAAAAATTAAATATTTACATACATGGTGTGTTGTGAGTTTATTTTGTGAGTTTGCTTGCTAGCAAATTTTATGATTTTGCTTGCAAGCAAATTTTATGTGACAGACCGAGCTAGCCGTGGGCAGATTAGATAGATCTCTGAATGAATCTGTGATTCTGTAAGCAACTCAATCTGCCTGCCTGCTTTGCCTGATTTTGGGTAAAAGTTGCTTTTTTTAAATAAAAATTCAATATTTATGTAAATATTTATAATATTTACATACAAGCCATGCCCAGCCAATCACATGACCACCAAGCCTCACCCACAAATTAGGCCATGCCCACAGAACCGTTAGTGGTCCCTGGGATTTAAAATTATGAGTTTGGTGGTCCCTGAGGTCCAAAAGGTTGGTGACCCCTGTTCTAGTCCAACCACCTACTTAAGTTGAAAACCTATCATTTAATTTCAAACAGGACTTACACCATAGTGAGAAAGTGTAGGTGTGCTTAAAGATGCGTTTTGTCAGATGCTAAGTTTTCTCCACTGATATGTCCATTTTTCTGTTGCAATTTTATAGTCCACAAGCCTGCCTAAAATAAGTTGTGCAGTGTTTAGATGCAGTACGAAAATAGGAAAGAATGTGCTCAAAATGCATTTTGAAGCTGTGTATGTACGTGTGTGAATATAATGTGTTTGCATCAAAATCAACTAATAGCAAGGGATTCAATTCTACAAGTCCTTCAATTCTGACAGCTTTCCAGGCACTAAGAAATAACAGCACAAGCAATTTGCAGGATCAGCCTGAAAAATGTAGCAAATCCTAGCCAGTGCTGAGAATGTTTGATTCAAACAAAGCTTCAAGGACGTTTTTAGTCTTTTTAGATGTTATTTTTCACCTCCAAAATTTTTTGATAGCCTGAGAACTCATATTTTCCTTTGATGGTGTTTGTTTATTATCTGAAGAACAGTAACAGACCAGAACCTTTTCATGTTCAGTCCAGTGAATACCAAAAAAAGAAAGCTTTGAGAATGTAAAATGAAGACTCAAATGAAGTTCTCAAGGTTGCACCAGAAAAGTAGAATGAAGCAAAGTAGTCTTCTTCTGTGTTGACTTGTATTTTCCCAGTCTGAAACTAAGTTGAAGAACTGTCCAGCAAAGAACAACATTCTTCAAGTGACGCATTGCAGCTGTCTGTGCAGTAAAAATTAAAATACTATGGGTAGCTCCTAATGACAGGACATTTGTAGTATACAGTAGTCCTTGACTTACAACATTTCATTCACTGATTGTTTAAAGTTAAAAGAGCCTTGGTGGCTCAGGCTGTTATGCCTGCACTTGTTCCAGCTGCCTAAACTGCTGTAGGCTCGAATCTCAAGGTTGACTCAGCCTTCCATCCTCTCGTAGGTAAATTGAGGACCCAAGATTGTTGGGGGCACTGACCTTGTAAAATGCCAGCATAGGAATCTATTGCTGAGCATGGGTTGTATCAAAATTCAGAGTCACGGCATATCAATGGCATTGAAAAAGTGACTTTATGATTCTATACTTATGACATCATTGATCAAAATTCAGACACTTGGCAACCTAATCATATTTATGACAATTGCAAAGTTTCAGATTCACACAGCAACCATGTTACTAACTTAACAACTGCAGTGATTCATTTAACAACAGTGAAAAGAAAGGTCGTAAATGGGGCAAAATCCACTTAACAAGCGTCTCACATAGCAACATAAATTTTGGGCTCAATTGTGTTCATAAGTCGAGGACTGCCTGTATTTAGAAATTCTGCCATGTTTCTCTGGCATTTGTTGAAGCAGTAAATGTGAACAACATTTTTCTTACTAAGCATATTTAGTTTTAGTGATTAGGATTTCTTTTTTTAGATTTTTATTCCATCTTTCTTCCAAGATATAACTCAAGACAGTGAACATGTCAGAATACATGTCAGGAAATTTCTCCTTAGTTCTAGGTTATTTTATTGATTTATTGATTATTTATTAATTGGATTTCTAAGCCGCCCCATCTCCCTGAGGACTCGGGGTGGTGTACAACCATAAAAACAGTACAAAATATACAATTAAAAAGAAATTAAATAAGAAACACAATTTACAATCAAGACACTAAAAACAATCATTAAAACTCCCATCCCCACCCTCAGTACAGGTCAGCGAGTTGGAACAACCATGTTTTTAGGCCCCAATGGAAAGAGCGGAAGCCAGGGGCCACCTGAAGCTCCAGGGGCATTTGGTTCCATAGGGTGGGTGCTCCCACAGAGAAGGCCCTACCCCTATGGGTTGCCAGCTGACATTGTCTGGCTGACGGAACCCCAAGGAGGCCCTGTCTGTGAGAGCGCACAGGATGATGGGAAACAGTTGCTGGCAGCAGGGTCTCCCGTAAATATCCATTTAAATATTTAAATATTTTCCATCCATTGCTTCTTGTCCTGCCTTCAGGTGCTTTGGAGAATAGGTTGGCCCCATCTTCTTTAGAAATATTTCTTTTATTTTTTCCACAACAACAGTCCTGTTGAGAGAGAGTGGCTGTTCCAAACTCACTAGCTGGTTGTTGTTTTTTTCTTTTTTTAAATATCCTTAAAGCAGGACTAGCTTGCACCGTCTCCTGGTTTCTATGCCAGTACCTTAATCACTGCATCCTACTGGTTCTGTTTTTAGAATGTTAAACATTTTAGAACTTCTCATTCAAAATCCCAAGTTTATCACAATATAGCAAAACCTTTCTAATTTGTCCTCAAGTTATTTTATTTTATGTGTATTCATCTCACTGTCTTTGATTATCAAATAATTCAGGATTTATCAGATTATACATACTAAAGAATATGTTATTATCTTAGAATACAATTGATTCAGCTTACATTCTTGCCATTAAAAAACTGGAATTAAACATTTCAATATGGCCATACTTATCATTATCATCCAATAAAATATAGAATATTTAGCATTATGGGTTGTTTTTTTTATGAATTCTAAGAAAAGTGTGGTGAATGATAGCTATTTTAGTTAGGAGAAAATAAGAAACAATACCTGTCAAATCTTATAGATGAGATTAATTTAATGGTATGCTCAATTTAATTTTTTTAAAGAGTCACTAAAATTATTGTTTTCAAGTACTCCATAATCAAATGGAAAGTCAAATCAATTCCCATATACCCTGATTATCTTCTCACAATTGTAGTAGGGTACAATATTTCCCACACAATTATCAGATGATTCTTTGATTTTTCTCTTCTGCCTTTCATTTCACTCATCATTTTTATTTCCTATTTCAGCCAACCGTCCTGTACTTTGCTGGATGATGATAGCACTTGAAGAAAAATGAATCTATTAATCAGGTAACTAAAGAATAATGCACAGTATTAATTGGATTTTGAGGTAGCTGAGAAGAGACAGAAATTTGGATACTTCTCCTTGCCAAAACTCAGTTCCAGTCAGCAGGAATTAAGGAAATTTTAATTTTTGATATTTTAATTCATTGTCTTAGAGTTTAGTCTACCTCATGGAGTTGTTATTGTACAGAAATATTAGAAGGAAGTTAGCTAAAATGGAGCTTTTCCATAGAGGATTAAATTGGAATGATGCTATATATGTTTATTGTTTTTGCTGAATTCTGAATTATTGTATATTGTGAATGTTTTAATTAATTATTCATTATTAATGTTAATCACTAGAAGTATTTGAAGATTATACTGTATAATCCACACACTCCACACACATACAGAGTCACACACCAAAATAAGAGCCAGTTTGGTCTAGTGGTTAAGACATCAAGCTACAAAGCGAGGGACCATGTATTCAAGTCTCACCTTAGCTATGAGAGCCAGCTGGGTGACTTTGGATCAGTTATTGTTTCTTAGCCCAACTCACCTCACAGAAAAATGTGGAAAATAGGAGTATTAGGTATCTCTGCACTTTTGAGTTATTTGTAAAAATAAAGGTGGGATATAAACAAACAAACAAACAAAATACAAGAGTAGGCAGACAGGTGCCATTTTTGCTCCTGGTTTAAAGAAAGGATATGAATTTAATGACTAAATAAGATACATAACTGTAAGAAATTTACAATGTAAAGTATTAATTGTTATATGAATTTGCTATAGATGACTGTAATGCCTACTCTGTCATGGTGAATTTAAATGATTTATTTCTGTCTTTAAGCTTCATCAGTTAAAATCAATCTTGTTTACACATATTTTCCAGTTGGAAAGTCCAAATAATGTTTGCTATATTTTATTAAGCTGCATGATACTGAACCACACCATTGAAACATCTCGCAGTTAAATTCTGCTCTCCAAGGTCTCAGGCAAAGAGCAGTTAATCTGCCTCAGATCTTTGCCAGTGGAAATGATGAGAATGGAATCTGGGGTTTCCTGCAAGCAATTCAATATTCCTGCCTCCGGGTTCTATTCCTTCTCAGATATGTTGCTACTGACACCAATCATATAATTAGAAACATGGAGCAATACTAGCAATGAAATCAGCAAAAAATACTGGTTCTGTGTTGCCTTTTCTTAATAATAATAATAATAATAATAATAATAATAATAATAATAATAGAATTAAAAAGTCACTTATTGCTAAGATGGGTAACAAACAGGCCTAATAAATAAATAAATAAATACCATCATCTCTTTTGTGATGCATCTACATTTCTTGCTGAGTATTTATTACTATGGTTCATTGTGCAATCAGCCAAATGTTTAAATTGGATTTGATATTTTTATTCACCTATAGAGTCTTTCCAGAAGACTTGGGATATGCAGGTATTGATGTTTGATAGTGCTAGATATATTATTGCAAGATGCAGGCTGTTCCCAGTAAAATTGCCTTTTGTAATCGGCTGATGGTAAATTTGTCCATGCCAATAGTATTCAAGTGGAGCGCCAGTTGTTTTTGGATTGCAATTACAATTGAGTGCAATCCACAAGCAGTATTAGGTATTATTATTATTATTATTATTATTATTATTATTATTATTATTATTACCACAATAAAGTCAGACATGAATGCTAGCCACGATTTTTTTTTTAATTCATATTTATATCCCGCTCTTCTCTGGAGACTCAGGGCGGCTTACAATTTTTTTAGAGCACAACCCAATGCGCTCAGCAATAGCCTTCATTCCATTGTATATGCCTGCTTATTGCTAGGGCTTTTTTGCCCCCCCCCCAAGCAGCATTTTTACAAGGTCAGCTTATTGCCCCCAACAATCTTGGGTCCTCAATTAATTAACTTTCCATCACCAGGTATCCTCTAGATACATTGGACTTCCTCTAATATTGCTGTTGACATCGGGTGGAAAAGACTGTTAGTTATAGAGATATCCATTATTATCACAATGATATTATGGTAACATGTACTTCAAATAATAAGAAAATATAATAGCACAATCTGGTTATGAATTTATTCAAAATACAATTGTGTTGCCTATTTATGAAGTATTGTTAATGTTATTTCCTCCTTGGTATCCAGTTAATAGCACTAATTCTTCATTAGAAAGAACTTAGACTTGGTTCAATTTGCAATTTTTCATGTTTTCTTTAAGAGGGATTTCATTCATTCTGTGAAATGATTTAAAACTTGGGGCTATTTCAGAATTCATTTCCAATTTGACAGAGGTTTAGAAATATTTGTTCAAAAGCCTGAAAATGAAAAAGCAAGCGTAACATAATGGAATATCTTAAGATCTTCATTGGTAGTTTAATATATGTTCTCTTTAATCTCAGAGATGAATTAGTTTAGTACATTAAACAATTATTTTAACATGTACATATTTACTGACTATCTCACTTCATAATGTACACAGAGTTTTGAAATGTCATTTGTTCACATATTAACCATATTACGATAGACCTTTTTACAGGGAAATTCATGTACATTTTGAAGTCAAGAATTATGAAACATAGCACCAGGTCATTTACTGGCAGGAAAATCCCAGAATATCTACTGTGTTGGGACTAAGAACAGTGCAATATTATCCAATGTGCTCATTAGCAATATAATGACTCTAAATTCAAAAATGAACACAGTAACTATGATTGCTGTTCCTGCAGTGCTCCAGTCATAGTATCATTAGTGGAAATGACATTACTTGGAGATATTGTCACCACTGAGAATCAATCAATACAAAGCAGTAACTGAACACTCTTTATCTAATTTAAGCCAGCATATAATGTATCACCTTGGAAATACTTAACTTTCCAGTTGAATTTAAGTCTAAGATAAGAGTGTGCCATACGTCTGATTTTACACATTGATGTTGCTGATTCTAGGAGCAGAAATGGAATTTTCCAGGGAAAGAGAGAAGCTGTAACATCTGGTGCTACAAGCATATTCTTAAATGTTTAATGAGCATTCCCCTTATTTATTTACATTGTTTGCTGTACAAAAATATTTTTATTTTTTACTTTCCATCTTAAGTAAAACCTTTGGGATGTAAATAATAAGAAATATCAGCAGCCATACAAATATGAACAAATTAAAATATATACACCAGACAAGTGGTACTAAAACAATAACTCAAATATGAGTATAATACTTGCTATATGTAGCCCTTCTAGGATTTGTTTGGAGTTCACTATTGATATTTGAAAATTGCCTAATTTTTACCTAATTTTGCAAGTACTAAGTATCTTGACATAAAATAATGGAATAGGCTAGTTTAAGGCATGATTTACTTTATAGAATCACAAAAACCCAATCTCAAATGAGTACTCTTCCTGTGTGATGAAATGTTCATCATATAGCATTGTACAGTTAAGCATTGTAAGAACTACTGAATTTACGAGCATATATTTTTATCTACCATGCTTACTATATGATGCAAGGGTTGCATCTGATGAAGTGTAAACCAGTATTTAGAGACAATAATTCCATTAATATGTCAGAGCCATCCAAGGCCTCCAACCGGGCCAGATGTACCTGTTCTCAGAAAAGTGGAATGAAAATGCCTGAAGTTTAAAATTTGTAGTACAGAGCACCTATATTAAGAGTTTGATTTTTTTGGGAAGAAATTAAACTGTTAGGCTTCACTCCACAGCTCCACAGTAAATCTTGACTTTCCAATATTTAACTCCTTATTCAGTAATTGGCTTACTTGACTTTAAATACTCCAACACAATTTGGCTAAATTTAGACCACCCATATTTCTATTTTCCAGAAACTAAATTATTGGTTCCTACTTCTCCAGCTTCAGTCCTTACATTGAATAAAAGGATATTTGTGTTCTCTTGGATAGCTCAGAAATGCTTAAATATGGTCCTTTCTAGTCTGATTACTGCTTGCCAAATTTAGACCTTATAGATCGCATCCCTTTGAACCTGATAGTAGGACTATTGGCAATAACTTAGTTGTTACTGAGTTTTATACATGTTACAACCAAGATTTTGTCCACAAAAATTGAAAAAGCTAGTTAAAAGTTGCTAAAATTATAGGCAAAATTATTTTATGTATTTAGTTACTGGATTTATATGTCAGCCCAATCATTTTGGATTTTGGTCATATGTACGTACATACATACATACATACATACATACATAATCAACAATGCATGGCTTTCTCACATGTTTAGTATTTTGCTAGGAAAGGTAGTGCTAAGTGAGTAGCAGCCCTATGCATTTGTTTCACTGGCATTATGAGAGATTTATTGGCATTATGAGAGATTGTATTACACAAAAGCAACTTCTATTCTAAAAGTACTGTAACATACAGAGAAATAAAATGTGTAAAAACAAGGAAATAATCTTTGCATTATCCTCCAGTACAAAGCTTCTGCTTTGGGACTTCAGAAGTTTGGCAACCTTTTTTCAACAATTATCACTGCAATTTTTGCAAGTATTTATGGACTAGAAATGCATAAGTTTCAAAAGTTGGGATTGCTGATTTTTTAATGGCATGCTTAACATGAAAGTGCTCCCAGGACTATGAATAATTCTAAAGGCTGTGCCTATCTCTAACAAATACAATTCTATTCCCTTTCTAGTTCCAATTTTGAAAACTGTTTAAATTAAGTCAAACTACAGTCTGTACATCGCTTTTTAAACAATATGTCAGGAAAATTTCAGCAGTGTTACACTCATTTATCATTAACTCTATCACTTATTTACATTACTACTTTTGTCCATTAGGAACACCGTCAACAAAAAATGAATTGAGACAGATGGATAATAGATGGGTATTGTTCATTTGTGCCATTTTGTTGCAGCTCATTATATACCTCAATGGATCCTAATTACTCAAAAATTCACCTTCTAGAAATGCATCGGCAAAACAGTAGGTTCCAAAATATCCCTTTGTATTGCAATAATAAACATCTACTTTGCCATACAAATTATGACTCTTACATTTTCATCCATGCTCATATTTAATCAATGTCTTCAAAAGTCTTATGTCAGTATCAATTGCTGTACTCTTTCTTTTAAAGTTATGTATTCTTTGAATGCTCAGCACTGATGCATGTAATGCAGACTTGATCTAATGTCTGGGTACTGGTAACAACAATATTTGAAATGAAACAAACATTCTGTATTCTAATGAATATAAACAGTTGGTTGATTTCAGTTATAAATTTGGGGGAAATCATAAACAAAGGACATTCCTAAATAAGGTCAATTCATTCCTTTAATCTTATTTGGATTTATATCAGAGATCATTCAATCTTTTTTCTTTCTCCTTCAGGTATATTTTAATTATTGGGGCATTTTTAAAAAGTGTTTCAAATGAGTGTTGAGAACGTACAATTGCAAGATACATGTAGCGCTTTCTGGTACAAGGAAAACAGAGGCATTCATTAATAAGAGTATATATTTATATAGTAGAAATATGGTATAAAATCTGCTTTACTAATTTAGATTAAATTGCTTACAACTAACATGATTACAGCATTTTCTTCTTTTGCTTGAAATAATCAAAATAATATTTCAATTATATTAGCACAATATATCATTTGTTCACTGGAATGTAAGTTGTCACTATCTCCAATAAGTAAATGTCTACCTTTATACACACAGTAATCTAAATGACACCCATTCATACTTTCTGATAAACATTTTACCCCTTTCATTCTTGTGAAGCTTATCCTTAACTTTCCTACATTTTAAACAAATCTACAGTACAAATTTGGGACACCTTAATAATACCCTTCTCCTTTTTAATTTTTTTCCTCATTCATTTTTCTATGAACTAAGTCTCAATCTTCCATATATCATAATCATCACCAGATGGGCTCACACATACTGACCTCAACTACTAATCACAGTGGTGTTCAACTGTGGATGTCACATAGGATGTCTTATGCTACTAGGACAAGTCCATATGATTCGTGCTGGCAGAGAGGGGCTACTAAGGATACCATGAGTCAAAGAACCCCAACTATCCCCAACTGCCTCCTGCTATTCATTGTTGTTTCTTTTTCTAAGCTGGGAGATCAGATGATGGGAAAAGCATATTAAATATCTTCTTTGTATTGGATTCCATTTTTTATATTAAATTAAAATGTTGCCATGCAATTAGTTAAAATAACCTGTAATGGGAAGTGGGTGATGGCTCAGTGTTAACGATTCTGAGGTTATCAGCTGATAAACTGACAGCCTGGGTTTGACATCTGTGCTCTACGCAAAGGGGTGGGCTCCTGTTACTTGCCCTGTTTGTGCCCACCTAGCAGTTTGAAAGCATGCAAATGTAAGTAGAATAAGGGGCATCATTTTGGTGGGGAGATAACAGCATTCCATGTGCCTTTGGCATACAGCCATGCTGGTCACATGACCATGGAAATTGTCTTCAGATAATGCTGGGCCCCTTGGCCAAGAAACAGAGATGAGCACTGTGTCCTAGAGTCAGACACAACTGGACAGGGAAAACCTTTACCTTTTAACCTATGAAGGTATTTGCCCTTCAGTCTTATTCTGTAAATGTAATTTAAAACACAGATCACAGATTTTTCCTTTTCATTTTTTTATCCATTTATTTCTTAGTTCAGTTTATAACCTGCCTTTCATTCAAGAAAGGCAGGAAGCAGAGTGTTCCCCTTTCCCCTTTTTATCATGGTAATAATCCTGTGAGGAAGACTAGGTTGGAAGAGAATAATTGGCCCAGTCACTTAATAAGTTTAGGTGGCTGGGAGTTAACTGAAACCTATAATATTAATTGATAGGTGGACAAAAATGTCAAATCCAGTCTGAGCATCTGGCTGACTGTATGACAAACCAAAAAAAGCAGAGTCTCAATAGTTATAGGTACCATGGGTTCAATTCCAAAACATCTGGAGCACCTCTTGAACATCCTCAGCATTGACAAAATTACCGTAAATCAACTGCAAAAGGAAGCTTTCCTTGGAATAGTTTACATCCTGTGAAGATACCTTTCATGCCATCAAACAAGAACGTCTGCCTGTCCCAGGTCCTTGGGAAGAACTGGATAGGTGGATAAATCTACTGTTTCTGCAACCAATCATAATAATAATGTGGCTTTTTAATATTCTGCATGTCCTTGGTCTGATCTTGTTTTCTTACTTGTCCCATCAGTTTGTAATTCTGACCTACGCTGTATACTTTAAAAAATGACGTGGTTTCTGTTATGTATGCAGGTTTGAATGTCATTGGTTTAGTTTGAACTGTTCTTGTAAAATGTCAGAAATGATTGGTTTAAAAGTGCGGGAAAATCCTGCACTCTGATTGGCTGGCAACTGCGGCTGCTGGCTATAAGTAGCAGTCGCAGCCCAGCCAAATCGGGTCTGTTATGAGCTGTAGTCACTAATAAACTCTTCACTGAAGCACTCTGCATCTGACTCTTCATGCAAACTTAACAGTTTCTCTCATGCAGACTCATTTCCCCAATCCCATTTCCTTCATCCTAGTATAAAAAGTTCAGATTAATAGAACTCTCATAATGCAAATTTTATAATATAGCTAAAAAGATGTATTGTTAAATTCTGTGCTTCACAGAAAGAAACTTATAGGACTGAGAATAGTTCTTTTTAATTTAAAGAGCAAAGGGTAAACTTCATAGACTGAATTATCTGATACGGTCTTTTTGTTTGATATTGCCATGGAATATAGTTTTCTGTATTAGGGAACTAAGTACTGTATAAAAGGGCCCAGGGTGAAAATTGTAGTTCAAACTAGTGACTGCTAGAAGAAATCTTTCTAAGTACATGCAGAAGAAGGACAAATATAGAGAGAAATCCACTGTGGAAAGTGGAGATCATCCACTTTTGTTCTTAATATCTTCTCTCTGCATGCAGTCAATTAAGGCAGATGCAGAATGAGAGCCGAGTGAGATAGTTACAGTATCCCTAAAACAACAAATTGTAACCCATCTCCTACTAACACAAGGATCTTATGGCTACAGCTTCTCAGTGAGTATCTATAAAGGCTAGTAGCCACTGATGAAGGAAAACAGACCCTGTATAAGGCAATCTAGCCTATAATTTCCCCTATTTCTTACTAATATTTAATTAACATCTGCTTTCATTTAATTTGAACATAAAAATCTATTGTTTGACACTGAACCAGGTGCCATAAATGATCATGTCAGAATGTTCATGAGCAATAAACATATATAGAATCCTGCAGATTCCAGCTATTATGGAACCTACTATATTGGTACATGTGCATTCTATGAAGTTTGGATTATATATCTTATTATAGAGATATAGCCAACAGACAAGTGAGATACATCATGCAGTGAAAAACTACTTAGAATCAAAAGGCAACTCAATTACTGTAGAGTTGTTAGAATTGAGGCAGGGAATTAAAAGCAGTAGAGATGTTCTTTGTAGAATTTCATTAAGAGTGGATTTGCACAATCATACTTTTGCCAAGTCCTTGCAATCAGGTTATTTATTTCAAATTAGGCACTGTCCAATTCGTGTTTCTGGGCAGTCCACATTATATTACTATATTATCATAGAAATCCAATAAAAACCAAAGCAAGTTGTAATCTGGTCACCATATAAAAACAGAAAAGAAAATAACATATCAGGGAATTGCACAGCTGGAGTCCAAATTGAGTCAGAGACATTGATAAGAACTTGTGGTTTTATATAAATAAATGTATTTATAGTTAAATAAGAGAGGCAAACAGGACCATAGTCAAGTAAATCAACACATCATCAGGCACATCATCAGGTAAGAGAGCATACAGGGCTCACACAGGGCAAAAAATGTGGGAAACAAGGAAGTTCCTTTACATTACTCATAACAGCAACCAATTACAACTCAGATTTCCTCATGCAGTGGACGGCTCTCTTTAACCAATTAGCTATAACTGTATTCTTACTTATTGTCCAACCTTTCACTGCTCCAGCTATTAAATTTTAAATATCTTAATGTAACAAAACACATCAACCAAGGGCTCTGTTAATCTCAACCCAAAGTTTGGTAGAACAACTAAGTCTTTACAACTTTTAGACAACTATTTATTTATTTAATTGGATTTATATGCCGCCCCATCTCTGAGGGGACTCGGCACATAATATATAAACAATAAATACGTCTTTATCAAATTCAATCCAATTATAAAATCAATTAAAATACCCTTAAATTAAAATTCCCAGCCCTGCTCAGTCCAGGCCAGCCTGTACAAACAGCCAGGTCTTGAGATCACGGTGGAAGGAGCGCAGGTCCGGGGCCAAACTCAGCTCTAGAGGTAGCTGATTCCAAAGGGTGGGCACCCCCACAGAGAAGGCCCTCCCCCGGGGGACCGCCAACCGACATTGTCTGGCGGCACCCCAGGAGGGCCTGCCTATGGGAGCATACCGGGCAATCGGACCTTGATGCTGGTAGGAGATGCTCCTGCAAGTACCCCGGACCTGAGCCATGCAGGGCTTTATAGGTTAATACTAGCACTCAGGGGGAATCTGAGGATTTCAGGGAGGATCTCCTTCCAAATGGCCAATGTCACACCAAAGGTTCATTGCTGGGGCCAAATAGATGACATTGTTGAAATCAAAGTACTTACACCGTGCTTACAGTACTTACACCACTGAGCTGTGGTGGTGCAGTGGTTAAAATGCAGTACTACAGGCTATTTCTTCTGACTGCTGGCTGCCAGCAGTTCAGCAGTTCGAGTCTCACTGAATCAAGATTGACTCATCCTTCCATCTTTCCAATTTGGGTAAAATGAGGACCCAATTTGTTGGGGGCAATATGCTGACTCTGTAAACTGCTTAGAAAGCACTGTGAACTGGCATATAAGCCTAAGTGCTATTGCTATCTCTGTTGGCACATACTAGCTGAGCAGAAACCATGTAACCATCTCTGACTATCTGAACATTTAATTGCTTGCTTCTTATTTGTCTTAATGTTTATATGGCTTTTTTTTAAAGCAGCGTGCAATATGTGTTCATCCCAGGTAGCTTCTCATGAATAAATGCATTCCTTTAGCCTAGTGAAGTTGCTAACCATTTTTCTGTACAAGTGCCTTTGTGTTTGACATTTCCAAGGAAAAAAAATTCAACATGTGTACTGTTTTTTCAGGTGGAACTCAACAAAGATAAACTTGTTCCTTATTACGGAGACATTAAAGGCCATGAACATTTGTTAGAGAAATTGGTTTCAGTGCAAACATGCTATCAAAGAATTTCCCTACTCACACCAGCCTCCTCTTATAACTCTTCTCACACTTGACACATATCATCCCATTAGGGAACATATTTTATATTGAAGAATAGCTGCTTTTTCTCATCCTGATATGGACAGATTACTGTGCAATATTATTATTCATCCTGTCAATCTACCATACATTTTTTTTACTACTAAACATTCAATATCTTTGTTCTAGTGTGGTCTCACCTGAAAAAGGGGTGGGGGGGAAGACAACAAAACACTCTAAATAATAATTCAGTTTTTCGAAAGCTGTGGAGTTGCATTACAAACTTCAGTCATCTCAGAGCATCTCACAGTCTTATCATCTTCACCTTTGGAGATGTTTTGGCAGCACCTGGGGCTGCAGCAATAACATCACTATTAACTTTGATTGATGCCGATCTTTCAACATCTCCCTGCCTGCAGACCTCTTTGTCGTTCACTGCCAGAATTAGCCCAGAGTGCTAAATAATTTCTCAGCAGGATCACATGGTCACGTTGTAGAATGTCAACAAGAGATCACTCTTTCTGGGTCCAAAGCTGAAAAGCATCCATCTCCCTAACAATTTATTTTCTGATCTTTCAATTTTGTACTTGTTTTCCATACATTTTTGGATAGTTGGGTGATTGGTGTTCTTGCTTTCTTTAATGAAAGACACTAAAGGAGTAGACTGAAGACAAAAGGATAAATATAGACAGGGGATTGCAGTTTTCTGGATGGTTTTATGCCAATGTTGCTTAGGAACAATAACATTCTCTATAGTGATAACAAGATCAATTGATATTATTACCTTATTTGAGATAACTTGAGCGTACAAACAGATGAACATAATGAGAGTTTTAATAGTATATAGATAGTGCAGGTATAAGTTTTCACTAATCAACCTACACACTTATGTGGTAAAACAGCCTCTCTCTGTATGGTAGATTCACAGACTCTATTGCAGAAACACAGTTGAATTAAACAAATGGCATCTCCCCATAATGAGAACCGTACATGAAGTAATTAAACAATAGTTCAACTCAAAACATTCTTCCTGAAAAATAATGTCATAGACATCAGATTTCAAATCATGAGGCAAAACAAAGCCTTTCAACTTCAACTTTCAGAAGTGTAATGAGGGCAATGCATTCACAGCTAGTAAATGGAACATATTTGAACTACATTTCGTCAAAGCTCCAGAAAACATGTTTCAGGTAACCATTCTGGGACATGTAGTCTAACAAGGCACCAAGTTGGGGAAATCTAATACAGATGGATGCTATCAAAGTTGGGATTCTGGAATTTGACGAAGTAACCAGACCAGAAGTATTTCTTAAGTAGGTCATTGCCTGACAGAACTCTTTCCAATGTTTGGGAGAAATATTATCATATGAGAATATTCATGTACATTATTTTTTCTGTTATGTATGCAGGTTTGAATGTCATTGGTTAAGTTTGAACTGTTCTTGTAAAATGTCAGAAATGATTGGTTTAAAAAGTGCGGGAAAACCTTGCACTCTGATTGGCTGGCAACTGTGGCTGCTGGCTATAAGTAGCAGCGCAGACCAGCCAAATTGCGTCTGTTATGAGCTGTAGTCACTAATAAACTCTTCACTGAAGCACTCTGTGTCTGACTCTTCATGCAAATCTAAACACTGGTGACGAAGGTGGGATCCTTCTGGAAGAGAAGACAACGTGGAGAAGAAGCCGAGAGAGATGGCTGTGCTGAACACCCCCAGCCCTGTTCGATCCGACGGCAGAAGACTGGGACTCGTATGCAGATCGTTTCCAAATGTATTTGGAGGAAAACAATCTCGCCGACATTTCCGACAAGGGGAAGAGGGCGGTCTTTCTCACCCACTGCGGTCGGCCATTTTCAAGATGGCAAAGGCATTGGCGGGAGCTGCAGACGTGAAGGTAATGGACTGGCTTGATTTAGAAAAGTTATTAAGAGCCCATTACACGCCACAAGTATCGTGCCAAGAGAATTCATCGTGAAGTTCAAAGGCCACACCAAATGTTTGCCCCTGACCATCGTGGACAAGGACCGCCCAAGCTTGCTGGGACTTGAGTGGTTCAATCCACTAGGCATCGAGGTGACTGGCATCAATCACATGAGCAACACTGAATGGGAGGAGGCCTTGAAGTCTGAGTTTCCAGAGGTCTTCAGCGACGGATTGGGCAAGTATATGGGGACCCCTATCACTTTCAACCTAGATCCCAAGGTGCCCCCAATTCGCTTAAAGCCCAGAAGGGTCCCATTTGCCTTAAAGGAAAAAATTGATGCACAATTAGATAAACTAATAGCCCAAGGAGTTTTAGAGCCCACTGACCACTCCAGATGGGAGACACCCATAGTCACACCAGTCAAGACTGATGGGTCAGTGAGAATCTGTGGGGACTATAAGGGGACATTGAACCATGCACTACAACAGAGCGCATATCCAGTTCCAGTGGTGCATCATTTATTACATTCACTTGGCAGGGGTACAGTCTTTGCCAAATTGGATCTGGCCCAGGCATATCAACAACTAACAGTTGATGATGCCACTGCAGAGACCCAAACCATTGTGACTCATAGAGGTGCCTTCAAATGTAAAAGGTTACAGTTTGGAGTAAGCATGGCACCAGGCATCTTCCAAAGCCTTATGGAAAGGATGCTCCAAGGACTGCCAGGGTAGTGCCTTACTTTGATGATGTGTTAATCTCTGCTGAAAATGACACTCAATTACAAGAGAGACTCAGAGAAGTCCTTACCAGATTCAAGAAAGAGGGGTTAAAAGTCAAGGAAGAAAAATGCACTCTTAGAACTTACAAGGTTGAGTTCTTGGGCTATATGATTGACAAGCATGGCATCCACCCTACAGATGCCAAGGTTAAAGCAATCAAAAAGCCCCTAGACCAAATGCAAAACAGATTTGCAAGCCTTCCTTGGACTTATTAACTTTTACCACATGTTCCTACCTCAGAAGGCAACCATTGCAGAACCATTACACAGATTGCTTGACAAAAAGTCTGTTTGGGTCTGGGGCAGGAAAGAACAATCAGCATTTAACAGTATTAAAAGACTAATCGCGTCTGATGCTGTACTCATACAGTTCTCTGAGAATTTACCTGTTGTACTGACTTGTGATGCGTCCCCCTTTGGAGTGGGGTTTTTTTTTTGAGCCACAGGCTTCCCAGCGGGAGGGAAGCCCTATTGCATTTTACTCTCGCACCTTGACCAAAGCAGAGAGGAATTACAAATTGGACAAGGAAGCATTGGCAATTGTTGCAGCTGTCAAGAAATTTCATGAGTATTTATATGGGAGAACATTTACCATTGTCACAGATCACAAACCTTTGTTAGGCATTGTGGCAGGAGACAAACCTACACCCATTATCCTGTCACCAAGAATGCTGAGGTGGACTGAATTTCTTGCTGCTTATTCATACAACCTTATCCACAAGCCTGGCAAGGACATTGGACATGCTGATGCCTTGAGTTGCTGCCGACTTCCTTATCACAAGGAGGACTTTGAACCTGAGGCGCACACCTTTTTCCTAGAAACTGTTGCCAAGCTTCCAGTACACGCTGCTGAAATTGCCAGAGAGACTGCCAAAGACACTTTATTGGCTCCTATTATAGGCTGGATTAAGAAAGGTTGGCCTCTTCAAGATCTACCTCACCTTGCCCAACCTTTTAAATCCAGGCAAACTGAATTATCTGTATTAAGAGGATGTATTTTGTGGGGTAACAGGGTGGTTATTCCTGCAAAACTGCAAAGGGAGGTTTTGGAAATGCTACATGAGGGTCATCCAGGTATTGTAAGGATGAAGGGATTGGCCAGGAGTTATGTATGGTGTCCAGGTATTGACAAAATGGTTGAAAACTGGGTTGCATCTTGTCCCAACTTTCAGGTAGTCAGGCCTGCCCCACCTCTCACCCCCCAAACAGGAATGGCAATGTCCTAGGGGCCCCTGGTCTAGGATTCACATTGATTTCGCTGGCCCTACCAGGGGGCACACCTTCCTTATTATAGTAGATGCATATTCCAAATGGCTAGAGGTAATCCCTATGGCATCCACCACAACTGATGCTGTCATCAAGCAGCTTAAAAAGCTTTTTGTAACCCATGGGTTACCTGATGTTCTTGTCTCTGACAATGGCCCTCAATTTACATCCAACCCTTTTGAATCCTATCTAGCACAACTGGGAATCAGACATGCCCTGACAGCCCCTGGGCACCCTTGCTAATGGCGGGTTGAACGCATGGTACGTTTTACCAAGGGAAAGCTACAGCAATTGGGTCTTGGGGATATCACTGAGAAAGTTGAAAAACTTCTTAGTGTCCAGCACATCACTCCTAACCCATCAACTAACTTATCCCCAGCAGAGTTGTTGATGGGTAGGAAACTTAGGTCTCCCCTTGACCGCCTTCATCCCACTTACGCACCCAATGCACCACTAGATTCCACTAGCAAAGTTCGCACGTTCAGTGTGGGTGATTCTGTTTATGCTAAGAACCTTATGGGTGAGCCTTCATGGATTCCTGCTGAAATAACTCAAGTCACAGGCCCTCATTCTTACAGGGTACAAACAGAGGATGGAGTCCTCTGGAGCAGGCACATTGATCAGCTTAGATCCAGGTTACCTCAGGAACATCGCAATTGTTCCTCTCTAGCTGCCATACCTAATGCCTTTTCTAGGGGGAGAGGGAGGAACATGAGGATAATCAGCAAACAAGAATCAACCCCATGTGTAATGAGCCATTACAACAGGAACCATCCCAAAACCTGTCACAATGCCAAAATCCATCCTTACAAGTGGAAGATTGCACATCACTACCTGACTTGGGTGCTGACATTGGGTTGGAGATGGGTTGGGAGGAGAGACCAGATTCTAACAATCAAACAGGGTCTTCTTTCACAGGAAGTCCAACTAGGGAAATGTCAACAGACACATTTCCCCTCTCACTGGGTGAGAACGTTAAAACTTCTGAACCACGAAGGTCTCAGCATGCGTAAGAGCCCCACCTATTTAAAAGAATACATTAGATAGGCTGGGGTTTGAGTATGGACTGCACCTAGTGAGGAGGGGTGTTATGTATGCAGGTTTAAAGTCATTGGTTTAGTTTGAACTGTTCTTGTAAAATGTAAGAAATGATTGGTTTAAAAAGTGCGGGAAAACCCTGCACTCTGATTGGCTGGCAACTGCGGCTGCTGGCTATAAGTAGCAGCCACAGACCAGCCAAATCGGGTCCGTTATGAGCTGTAGTCACTAATAAACTCTTCACTGAAGCACTCCGCATCTGACTCTTCATGCAAATCTAACATTTTCCATGGCCATTATATAGGACACTATTTTAGCTAGAAGGTTTTGGATATTTCCCTCCATATTTTACCTATTCATTAACAATTGTTGTACTCCTTTTTTTTTGCTTCATCTTGTTAGTTAAGGAATGAGCTACAGGAATGAACCATGATTGTAATTTTTTCTTTAAGCATAGCTTGCTCAAATGAGTATCTATTTAGTAATTATTAATACTAAGAAATGAAAATTCTCATTTTGGGAAGAAAACTTCCCAAGTAGCACCATTCAGCAAAAGCTAGGCTTCATCCATTAATATGAATTAATTTATTGCACATTCCGTTGTTTTCAGGGGAACTAACTTTGTGTTCTTAAGTATGCTTATCCCTTTCAATGGCATCTATAGCAAACAACAGTGATGACCTGGGCACAGACATTACACAGGTGCTGCTGTCCTGATGTACTTGTATCCTGCTGACTGAATCAAGTGTGTAAAAGGTGAAATTTGCAGAAAGATCACACTTGTTTGGAATTATGAAAAGTCCTCTGACTAGTGTACATCTTCATCCAAGTCCTGTTACACAAGTATATGAGAGTTGCGTTTGATCAGACTGAAGGGTTTGTACTGATCCCTTTTTATTCTGGTGTTTTTTTACTTTTTGTAAGTACATTAGAACAAAACAAGTGTTTGTTGAAACAGATGAGGAAAGTATTTTGTGTCTTATCAGTTCAGATGTTTAAAACTTGGGTGTCATTCACACTTGATGGATATTTATTGTTTAAAAATCAGGGTATCTTGGGCAATTATTGTCTTGCAAAGAACTGAGTGATGTTAGTGAAAACTGATGTAACTGAAAACAGAAGAATGTTTTGTTCTGAGCATCTGTGCTGAAAAGAATATCTAATGCTTTTCTTATTACAGAATTGTAGAATTATTAAATTATTAATTATTTAATAATTAAGAATCATTTAGTCCAACTTCTATCTGAGAATTAGTTAACCCAGTTGTTTGATATAGCATCCATGGGCAGGAACAGACTACAGCTCAATCCGGCCAAGACTGAGTGGCTGTGCGTACAGGCATCTCGCTCCAGTGAGTATATTCCACCTTTGGCCATAGGGGGAGAGGTGTTACCCCCTGTGGATAGGGCGCGGAACCTGGGGGTTCTCCTGGACTCACGGCTCAGTTTGGAGGAGTAGGTGGGAGCCGTGCCAGGGGGGCCTTTGCCCAGGTTTGGCTGGTTCGCCAGCTCCGCCCTTACCTGGATCGAGATGCCCTTCGCACGGTCACTCATGCACTTGTTACGTCCCGACTCGACTACTGCAATGCTCTCTATGTGGGACTGCCCTTGCATACCATCCAGAAGCTCCAGCTGGTGCAGAATGCGGCTGCGCGGGTTGTGATGGGAGTCTCCCAATACTCCCATGTTACGCCCCTCCTGGGCGAGCTGCATTGGTTACCAGTTGCCCTCCGGGTGTGATTCAAGGTTTTGACATTAACATTCAAAGTCCTTCATGGCATGGGTCCGGGGTACTTGCGGGAATGTCTCCTGCCGATATCAAATACCGGTCGCCTGTGCGATAGGTTGGGACTCCTCAGGTTGCCGTCTGCACGACAATGTCGGCTTGCGGTGACCTGGGGAAGGGCCTATTCTGCATCAGCCCCCACCTTATGGAACCAGCTACCCGTTGAGCTCCGGCTGGCTCGATCTCTCCTCTTTCGGTAGCGATCTAAAAACCTGGTTGTTTTTACAGGCCAGGCTGGACTGATCTCCTAGGGGAGAGGGTGGGTTTTAAATTCAATTTTAATTCGGTTTTATACTTGTATTTTGGCTTGTTTAGTTTAATTTCTTTTTAAGTAATTTATTGTTCTGTGTTTTTATCTGTGAGCCGCCCCGAGTCCTTTCTGGAGAGTGGCGGCATACAAGTCAAAACAAACAAACAAACAAATAAATAAATATAAACAAATTTCACATGACAATGTAAAATAAATTTAAAATCAAACTCTGTTAATGTAGCAACTTCTCATTTTTTCTGTTGGAGTGCTTTTAGTATTCTGTGGTATTGGGAATAAAAGCATACTATTTATTGTTATTTAAAAGAGATTTAGACAACCACGATTATTTATCAGACTGTTCAATAATATATGTAAATCCTTTGTCTCTAAATTTGATTGTCAGAACTTCCAAATCAATAACATTTTTTCTGTTTGACCTTGTTCATGTTGATGAGTTTAATATTAGAACTTTGATCTGATCTAAATATTAGCCCCCTCTAGTGGCAAATATACTAAGTGTGTGTACAAGATTGATGTACCCACTTACAATGACTGTCAGTATATTTGCTAATGCCACAGAGTGCATTTCCTTTTTCATATTACTTGCTGTATTCATGCTAGAAAAACCTGAGGTTCCAAATCTGAATTATCAGGATTAATTTTTCAGATTAATAAATTGTGACAAGGAAAGATATTCTTATTTGCCTTATTCCAGTGAAGAAACACTTACTGAGCAGAAAAATAAAACCATATTAACCTTTAATATAATTTTTGTCCTACTGGCAGTTTATTCCAACATAATGCAATATAGAGTTAAGGTAAGGAGAACATTGGAGGTTTATGAATGATTGAAATAACATTTCTTTAACAACTCTTATCCATTTTCAATTTTATAAGGCGAAAGACAGGGTTTTCTTTGTGGCCAGTATTAGCTAAATAACTACCTGAGTATTTTTGACTAAAGTTGGGTTAAATACTTTAATTATCTAATAATTCAATTTTTTACAATTGGATTGTGAGTGTCTCTGGGGTAGGAATAAATAATTTAAAAAGTGTGAGCATATCATTGTGCAAATTGTACCTTTTACATACTTGATTCAGCTAGTGGGATGCAAGTGCGTAAGAATGTATAATGACACCATTGTGCCTAGGTTGTTATTGTGATTTACTATGGATACCATTGAATGGGATAAATATACTGAAGAACAGAAAGTTTGTTCTCCTGAAAACAAAGGAGTGTTGTAACAAATCGATTCGTATCAATGGATGATGGCTAACATTTTCTGAACAGCCTCTTCTATAGAGGCTATTTCTTTTTCCTCCAAAATGAGAATTCTCTTTTCTTAGTAATATTAATAATTACTAAATAGATATTCATTTGATCAAGCTATGATCAATGAGAAAAATCATGGGTAATGATTTAGTAAGAAGCCATTACCTCAAATGGTGAATTTTAGCAAAGGGATAGGATTCAGATAACACAAGGCTAGACTGTCCATGCTTGAATGTGTAGAGAAATGATTTGATTATAACCTTATTCTGATTATTTTATCCCACTAAAACAATAAACCATTTTAAAAATAACCATATTTCTCGAGTTTAAAATTCTAAGACTACCCTATGTACGAAGTGTGACCTACATTGTCCAATGGAAAAAGAATGACAACATTTGGAATTAGATTGTCCAATGTCCAACCTGCCTAAGGCTAAATTGAGAGATTTCACTTAAAATATTTTGTCTGCAACGTCGTATCATATATTTGACATTCTTTATTCAACAAAATCATTAAAAAGGGAAAAGGTTAGATGTGAGAATTAGATAGAAAAATTCCTATCACCGATGACCTGAACTACATTAGTTCCAGTGTTTGACAGAATTGACCTTGGAGAAAAGCCACCAGAGGTTGGTTAGATAGCTATTTTCTCTCTTTTGTTCTGCTTGAAGGTTCAAAGCATTATGATCTTTCCCATGTTTTGTCAGGACAAAAGCATTGCCTGTGTTTGAAAGCTCTAGGACTAATGAAGGCAAAGAATGGGGCAAATGATTTTAGCAGATGTCTGCTAATGAAAAATTATTTGAGAGAAAGTCATAGGTTCAGATTCTTTTATATCTTTGTTCTCACCTCCCCTCTCAAAGTAGAACTACTAAATGACAGAGGTGAGACACCTGTATGTTCCATCAGCTCGTAATCATTGTTGGTGTATATTTATACTTTATTCCAGATTGGTGGCAATAACACTCTTTACTACACAAAAGTTTTTTTTCCTCTTCCACATTACGTCTAAGGATTTATATTTAAAAGTTAATCTTTCTGATTCAAAACAATAGAACAAAACAAAATAAAATGAAGGACAGCAAGTAGCAGGATAAATTTTATTTCTACATATTATTTGAAAAGAAGCATTTATGTTACTTTTTAAATTATTTTCAGTGAAAAGACATTTTAATAGTTGAAAATTGCAAGACCAAAGAACCTCTAAATATGAAAACTGAAAAATAAAACATTGAAATTTTTAAAATGTGTATACAAGTTAACATATAATAATACATATAGAAACTATAGGTAATTCCCATGGAATATAAGGACTGTTTTGTATATGGAGTCCTTAACATGGCAATTATGGACACTGGTGTCCTCACAGATACTTTCCAAAGCATCAGCCAGTATTTTTGTTTTCACAAATTATTTTAATTTAAATAAGAGAAACTGAGCATGCTACAAAGCAAAATGCCAACTTATAGTATCATCTTGATTTACTTCTGGGCCCCCAATAAAAATGGTAGCTAGGCTTAGCTCAGTGACTTATTTGGAGCTCAGCCTTTACCATATTCAGATGTATTGCATGTTACATTATCATCCCAGGCATGTTGAACACTTACACATCTGAATGGATCAGCAATTTGGGATGCCTTCATAGCTATAGATTTTGACTTCCTGAAGTTCAGTTCCTTTAACCTGGAACAGAAAAACTCAAGTTCCATTCCTCTCTTTTCAGTCAATTGGCAGGGCTTTCTTGGTAGTTAAGAGATTTCCAGGCAGCAATATGGACAATAAAAACAAGTAATAGTCAGTTTGCAAGCAAGTGTGAGATACCCAAAGCCAATTTATTGTCACACAGAATTTTTTTTTTGCAAGAACAGCCTTAAACGTTTCCACTCCATTAATTCTCACCAACTGTCTCTGCTTCAGAGTGACACAACATTGTCCTGTGGTATCTGCAAAGGAGAGTAGAAGGGTTAGATCTACTAAAAATACACAACATAAAATACAATTTTTATCTGTTGTGAAATTACATGCACATCCGAAAGAGGCAGAGTTTGCATGGTGACATTGTCCTATCATGTCAGTCAGCCTTATTGTGAGTGTCTCAAGTATTATAAAGAAACAATTCGGCATCTATGCAATATGAGCTGCAAAAGAAGACTAATTCAAAATAATCAATTATTGCATTTATCACTAAACCATACTTAAAGCAACGTGGGTATGCATACACGCTCAAATTGAGGCTGGAAGATTTTAAAGTAACTGCAGAGCCTGGAAAAAGATACAGCCTTTTCAAAATAAGTGCTTAATATGTTTAAATGGGGCTAGAACTCACAGTCTCCCAGTTCACAGCTTCATGTTTTTATCACTAAAGCAAACTGGCCCTGAGTAGTATATATGTTCCAAAAGTCAAGCCCATAGCTAATTTCAATGTACTTTATTAATTTTATTAATTAATACACTTTTCAGGAGATATTACTGAATTCAGAATATTCAAAGTGTTAAGTTTGCATGAAGAGACAGACGCGGAGTGCTTCAAGCTCTTTCTTTATTAGTGACTACAGCTCAAAACGAACCCACTTTGGCTGGTCTGCGGCTGCTACTTATAGCCAGCAGCCGCAGTTGCCAGCCAATCAGAGCGCAGGGTTTTCCCGCACTTTTTAAACCAATCATTTCTTACATTTTACAAGAACAGTTCAAACTAAACCAATGACTTTAAACCTCCATACATAACACAAAGGTCAGGCTTCAAATGACTAAGGATGAACTCAGATGATAATGGCAGCCAATTCAAAATTTAATGTAATTTATATAATAAAATGTCTATGAGGCCTGACTCTCAATATACACTGCATCTTAGTATTTTACAGAGGCACAAGAGAAAAATATTAAAACACAGGATTTTCTTTTTCCTCAAACGTCTGGTTTCTCTGCCATTGTTTCCCAAACCTTTGTACTTAGACATGGGTATATGTCTGTGTGTGTTTGTGTGTGTGAAATATGTTCCTTTTGCTCTGCACTGTTCACTTCCTTTTTCCTTTTGGCAAAATTCTTTTGTCTGTGTCAGAAATAGATGGTATAAAAATATGTCTCTCTCCCCTGTCTCTTTTGCACTGACACACCACTTGCTGTACTAAATCTTGAGGGTTTGGGTGTGGGTGTGTGAAGATTGCCCTCCACCTGAATAAAAATAAACACGGGGCCTGACACTTGCACTAATGCCAGAGGTGAAAGGTCAATACTTGCTCCGTTAAGTTGTCCAAATCAAGGTCCATGATTTGTTTATTCCTCCTTTCTAAGAATGCTTTCAAAGGCCAGAAACCACTCTCATACTATCGAGGTCACAGCCTGCAATTCAGGCCACCGCAAGATTTTTGAGGTTTCCTCCACATGCCAGAGGTAGGTGGTCCAAAACTGGCTATTTTGTGGTATCTGGCTTAATATTTGATACTCTATTACAGAGATACACTCTAGAAGAGGATGAGAGTGCCTGGTTTGGGGCAAATTACTTCACTGCAGGCTATCTAAACAACCCAGAGTAACAATTTGACTGGGAATTTATGTCTTAGTCCAGATGTGCACTACAACCACAAAGTGCCAGAAACATCTGTCTGTGAATTAGGCCAGACAGCTTGTTGTTTTGGCTATTCTTTTCTCCAAAGAAAATGTGAACTTCTCAGTTGTATTGGCATTCTGCAGCCAAAAGTTTTGTTTCTTTCCCCCAGATAAAAATGAAATTGCATAGTATGCTGTATACCAAAAGCTTTGTTTTCTTTCTGACTTCTTTTATCACTTTCATAAATAATATAAGGCCTCAGGCTAAGCAACGGATATATAAATATGTAACTAAAAACATGACAGAATTGCATTGCATTTTAATGTTCGGGTATTTTTAATAATAGATAATTTCCAGTTCTCAAATGTACAGTCTAGAATTTTTCTATTTACATCAGGTATGATTTTCTTACACTTTAACAGTACTATGGACACACAGAGAGAAAGATATGATTTATATCTCACTTTTCCTCCAGAGAGATCCCTCCCACCTTCCATCTTCCCCACAACAAACACCCTGTAGTCTGACAGAGAATTGCAGTCGCAGTGAGTTTAATGGCTGAATTAGAATCCATGTCTTCCTCTTCTTAAACCAACCAAACTGTACTCATTTTTGCAATTTTTATGACATCATTTATGACAGTTAGAAGGCAAAACAAGTGGCTTTTCAATGATGATCACTGATGTTCTAGTAAGCCCTTATGTAAGTCTCTTAGAAATAGATTATGTTAAATATATCATGGAAGATGACAAGAATAATAGGAGGAGGAGGGGTTTCACTTTCTTCCTATTTTGGGAAGAGTGGACTAAATGTACAAGAAAAAGAGATGAGTTACAAATACAAAAATAAATTAATATTCCAATAGAATGATTGGTTCTCTGGGTAGCTGCTTTTTTCAAAATTTTGTAAAGCTGTCCTTCCAAAAATGGATGCATCACATCACACTAAAATGCAGAGTATGTATACATAATTTTATTATATGATACCCTTCAGGCTTCCATATCCAGGACCAGGACTAGCTCTTGACATTTTGGTGGCCTAGATAAAGTCATCTTCTAGTGCCTCTAGTCTTCCAGCTTCTCCGTCAAGGTGATGGGTGGAGTACTTTATGGCTTGATCGACTTCATGACAATATAAACACTATTTTCAGCATATTAATTAAAACTGACCCCAGGCCAACAAACTGCCTTTCCCAGCAGAAGTTTATTATAGATATTAAACAGATGATAGGTGAGTCAAACCTGGGGCCTCCCACATTAAACAAAGTGGGAGCCCCTCCTGGCATAATCCCCAACCCTGGAAGGAGCAGAACTTCAGCAGAGAAGTACCCCAATCTCCTAACCATAGCAGGTAGTCCAAAATGAAACTGTGGTGAATTATATTAAAGGCTGCTGAGAGTTCAAACAAGACCCAGAAGGTTGCACCTCCACCATCCAAATCTCAGTTGATCTGCACAAGAGTCCAGTGTGATTTCCATCCATATGCTCAAGCCTGAGGTCACCCGCAAAATTCACTTTTATAACATTTTGGCAATTCAAAATTGGCCTAGTTTAGCCCCACAGTTAATTTTTGCTTTATGCAGTATCAACTACACACCCTTTTTGCTTCCAAACAAAAACTTACGATATAATTTCAAAAACAAAAAGTTAAGGTTAATTTTACTTACTTTACTTATATTTGTTTACTAAACAAATTTATACAACTGCCCCACTCACACGTGGTAATTCATGGCAACATTAAAAATCACAACATAAATCCTCCCTCCCTTCCATTTCTACAGCTGCCCAACTCAACAAATGAACCAAAAAACCCATGTCACCCATCTATGGCAACAGCAACACAAACAAATTAACCACTTGGAGCCCCCAGGCCCACTGATGAAAACACATTTTAGGGCCTTATGAAAAGGAAAAGGGTAATGCTCATCATATCTTGGTCAGAATGATGTTCCATAGAGAAGGGGCCACCACTAAGAAGGCTGTTTTTTGTGGTCTCACCAAATGTACAATTCTACTTATAAGTCAGACCATGATGTTCCATAGAGAAGGGCCACCACTAAGAAGGCTGTTTTTGTGGTCTCACCAAATGTACAATTCTACTTATAAGCATCCCTATCTTCAGGCCCGAATGGGAGTGACATAATGGAGAGAAATGGCTTGGTAAAGTGGCATGCAAGGTTCAAATGGGCATAACTGGCACAGAACTCCTAATAATCTTCTGTAAACAAGTACAAAATGTGCCTTCCAAATAGTTCCAATGGAAAAAAATCTAACTATCTATACAGTATAGATTTGCACCAGGAAATCTCTTTCTTTTCTTGGATATAATCCACATGTAATAAACTCAAGTAATTCCACTAACACGAACATCCAGTGAAGCATTATGGATGGAACAGAATTTGAATACTTAATACAATCAAGCTTTGGTGGCTCAGGCTGTTAATGCCTGCTCTTAAGATCCATCTGCCTGTAATGCAGGCTCAATCCCAAGGCTTCCAAACTCAGCCTTCCATCCTCTCGGGGTAGGTAAATTGAGGACCCAAGATTGTTGGGGGCAATTAGCTGACCTTGTAAAATGCCGCTTTTAAGCAGGCATATACAATGGAATGAAGGCTATTGCTGAGCGCATTCCAAAATTGTAAGCCCAGTGAGTCTTATAAAGCATGCATTATTAATTAAAAATAAAAAAAATTTCTATTAATTAAAAATGCTCTAGAAAATATTTTTTTAAAAAGCCTAACATGGGTGAAACATGAATAAGGCAACCTAGACTCTCTAGATCATGGGTGTCAAACTCACATCATCATGGCAGTGTCATGTGACATATTGGGACATTTTTTTCTCTTGCCTAAAACAGGCGTGGGCATGGCCAGCACGTGACGCATCTGGCCTGCGGGCCGGGAGTCTGAAGCCCTGCTCTAGATCAGGGGTCTCCAACCTTAGCAACTTTAAGACTTGTGGACTTCAACTCCCAGAATTCCTCAGCCAGCTTTTCTGGCTGAGGAATTCTGGGAGTTGAAGTCCACATGTCTTAAAGTTGCCAAGGTTAGAGACCTCTGCTCTAGCTCGTCTTGTACCCAATACTGTAATAGAAACCCAGATTTGACTGGACTTACTTGGACTTTGCAAATTTGATGAACTCTTTCCAAAACCCTACTGATAGTCCTTGACTTAACAACCATTCATTTACTGACTGCTCGAAGTTACAGTGACACTGAAAAAAGTGACTTATGGCGCAGTGGTTAGAATGCAGTACTGTAGGTCACTTCTACTGATCACCGGCTGCCAGCAGTTTGGCAGTTCAGGTCTCACCGGCTCAGGGTTGACTCAGCCTTCCATCCTTCTGAGGTCAGTAAAATGAGGACCCAGATGGTTGGGGGCAATATGCTGACTCTGTAAACTGCTTAGAGAAGGCTATAAAGCATTGTGAAGTGGCATATAAGTCTAAGTGCTATTGCTATTTCACACTTACAGCTGTTGCAGCATTCCCATGGTCACGTGATCAAAATTTGGACGTTTGGCAACTGGCATGTATTCATGACAGTTGCAGTGTGTTGGGGTCATCTGATCACTTTTTGCAAACTTCTGACAAGCAAAGTTAATGGAGAAGCCAGATTCACTTTACAACCATATTACTGACTTAACAATTGTACTGATTCACTTAACAACTGTGGCCAAAACCCTACTGATAGTCCTTGACTTAACAACCACTGAGTCACTTAACCACTGATTCACTTAACAACTGTGATTCACTCAACAGCTGTAGCAAAAACCCTATATAAAGTGGGGTTAAACTCGCTTTACATGTGTCTTGCTTACCAGTTGGACTCAATTGTGGTCATAAATTGAGGACTACCTGTATTTCCTAGTAGACAGTGGCCTTTACTTTGCATGAAGTCTCATTTAAATTTAATGATTTGTTGTGGATTATGTAAAGCCTAGTTCAATTCAGACTTAACTGATGAATTCTTGAACACATTAATATAGCTTTTCTGGCAACAATACTAAAGTAGTTTGCCATTTCTTTTTCAGGGATATTTTTGGTTTTTTTTAGTTCCAAGTCTATCCCTCAGCCCACATATTCTTTGCTACTGGTAAATAACCTCCTCTTTGTTAGATTTCAAGCTCAGACAAGTTTGGCCAGTGAGTGAGATGCTGAGATGCTGAGATGCTTAGAATTAGTGTTCCATAAATTATAATACTGATCAATAGTTCATGATTTTTTTTAAAAAAAGAACCAGCTAGATTATAAAATTGAAAAAAATGACACAGAAGATAAATTGTCTCACAAGTATTTTCTTCTCTCCATTTTATTCTAATTTGCTAGCATATACATGATACAGCCCAGTATATTTCAAGCTGAGGTCCATCAGATGCATTGTGATCATCTGGAAACCAGATGTTCTTAGTATTTCTAGTCAGCATGACCAACACTTGTCAGTGATGAAGGTTATGTTCTGGAAATACTCAACTCTTAAGAGACTGGCTTTGAATTTCTAAATTTACAAATTTCCTTGTTTCTGCCTACTTGTATACCCTTAACACATTCAGAATCATTGATAAAGTTCCCAAATAAAGTTTTTCTTCTGTTGGTTTGTGAAAGATAAAAAGGTCATAGTTTTATGACTGCTCCATTTATGATTTTCTTTGGAGCAGTTTATTCATATTGCAGTATAGCATGCTGTCTTTCATTAAATTCTGGCGTTATCTACCTACTTTGTAGCTTCTTAGTGAATATGTTTCCATTGGAACCATGAGTGTGCATAGAGGGAAAGTAAGGGGGAGCATTGTGTAGCTTACATATTTGTGTCACATGCTGTGATATAAGTATTATTTTTTGTCTTGTGTGAAATAATGTGATGCAAGTGACTTCTTTTAACACCACTTCAGCATTTTTCAGATCACCGAGTTATACATCCATGTTGAACAACAATGAAACAACCTGGGATAATCTATCAGTTCAAAAGTTTACTTGTTGATTTGCTTTACTGTAATGTGTTTGATATTATTTTATTGTGCTTTTAAAGATTTGCTGTTTTTAAGCTTACTGAACAG
Source organism: Naja naja (assembly GCA_009733165.1). Lineage (NCBI taxonomy): Eukaryota > Metazoa > Chordata > Lepidosauria > Squamata > Elapidae > Naja > Naja naja. The sequence continues at coordinate 236,179,873 of CM019149.1, read as the reverse complement.
GCCTATTATCCCTTCAATGTTAGTGAAATGTTTGCACTTTCCCTTCCATTCTGAGCCATTAAAGAGAGAGAGAGAGAGAGAGAGAGAGAGAGAGAGAGAGAGAGATTGTCCCCAAAGTACAAACATTCCAAATATTTATTTACTCAAGCACTTTGTGGTAATTCTGCTTCATAATACACAGAAATTGAGCTATTTATTTAGAACTGATTTTTTTTTCTTTAGTCATCAGCTGAGCACGAGAGAAACAGTACTAGGAAACATTATTTCCTAATGCTGAGTGGAGACTTTTTTTTAATACCAAAGAAGGCAAAATGTAAGAGTCCTTCATCCTCCATGGATTGGCTTTCTCACCATACAGGGATATAGCAGTTATTACTCCTTGTCTCTCCCTATGCAGAGAAAAGGAATCCCAAGTAAGTGAAATTGGCACAAGAAATTCAGCCGAAAGAGAAATAAAGGGTTTCCATCCTCCTGAACCAGTGATGGAATTCTACTGGTTCAGCTGAACCAGTTTTTCTTTTCTTTCTCCTCCCGAGAGTCAGCTGTGCCAGGATCCCACTCCCTGTCTTATTGCTTCACCCAGGAGGCGTGTGGGAGGGGGGTGCTGCACGATCCCCCCATGCTCCATTTTTTTTGCCTTCCTGGGCCTCAGGAAAGCCTCCTGGGAGCAAAAACACCCCCCAAGAGGCTTCCCTGAGGCCCAGGAGGCAAAAAAGGGGGGGCATGGGGGGGACTGCTGCACACACACAAAAAAAGAAGCCACAACCACCCATTCACATGGCCAAACCCACCTAGCCACACCCACAGAACCAGTAGTAAAAAATATTTGCATGCCACCCCTGTCCTGAATGGATGTTATATATCCCATCAGCAAAGGGAGGATAATTTCAATTGTATTCTGTTCTAGTTAACATTAATTTTTCCACCTTTGCACAACTTTAACACAGTGCTTTACTAGGGATTCATCTAGAATTCCTGAGAATAAGACTGGCTTTGAAATTTTAAACAGAATACACCAAGTGCAACAGAGCAAATGCAAGTCCTTCAAAAATTAAGTCCCAGGAGAAGGTTGCTAAGGCAACCAGTACAAAAGAGGTGTGCAACTTTTATGGGGCGTGCATAAGTGCAGGGGGCGTGCATAAGTGCACCAACGTGCCTACCATCCCTGTCCTATTGTTTCTTTTTCTTCCTTCCTTCCTTCCTTCCTTCCTTCCTTCCTTCCTTCCTTCCTTCCTTCCTTCCTTCTTTCTTTCTTTCTTTCTTTCTTTCTTTCTTTCTTTCTTTCTTTCTTTCTTTCTTATATGTATCCATTTCATGTATTCATAACTATGTTTATACTTATACCTGTTATCTTATAATCGCTTGACAAACTAAAATAAATAAAAATAAAAAAACTTTGGACAACAAAAACCATGCTAGGATTTATCTGCCATATCAGAAGCCATGCCTCAAATTGGGGTGGGCCATTTGCAAAGGGGGAGTTCAGAAGTTTTATAAAGGGCAACCTGGATTATTCAAGCTTCTGCTGTTTCTCCTTTGAGTGTGTAAAAAGTGGTCTACAAAATTGTGGCTGCTGGACTATATGTGCTCCATAGGTTTTGTACCACTGCAGTAGCTATTGTGAAATGCGTGACATGTGTGTTTTCCCCCTTCCAACCTATATCCTTCAAAACTAAATATTTCAGAATGTCCCCAATTCCCAACAAATTTTGACTGCTTCAAGCTAGAATCTTTGGTATGTAAAAATGTTAATGCTACCATTCTAAGTGAAATTACACTAGGAAATAAAAAGTAATTCTATGCCAAGAAAAATATTTATTCACAAATATGATTATAAAGTATAATTATAAAATGGCATTTTCTTGATATTTCAGAGTAAATAATCATAGAACTAAGTATAAGAAGGGGAATATAATTATACTTAAGTATATAATATATGATAAGAATATGATTATAAATCTTGCCTGATAATTTGGCAGGATAATTTTGGCTTAGTCTTAAATGTTATCACAAAAGTTTCAGTGTTTGGGTAACTATCAATATTTTTATATACAAACTATTATTCATTTGAAATACCATGGTCATCCTTTTTCACTAATATAAAGGAATACTAAAGAAAGTGCAAAAAGAAGAGAGAGAAAAATATTAAAAATGATAAATGTTATAGAGAGATAATTTTGCCTTCTACTAATAGTAAACCTTGGCTTCTCCAATGAAACTAATAATTGTAGATTCAAGAGAGCTAAGGAAGATGATTTGACCCATCAGTTCATTTGCTTTTTACTGGAGTTGTAATGATGAAAAAAGAAGAAAAAATTGATGACATGATTCCGTCTTACAAAGGATTGTCAGATTTTGAAAATATTTATATTAGAAAAGAAAATCTTACAAAATCACAAGAGAAGTTCATCCTAAGTTTGCACTGATCTTCAAATGCTTGATAGATGGTTTCAGGAGCGCTGGTGGTAAAGTGGTTATAATGCAGAATTGCAGGCAAACTCTGCCCACAGGCTGATCCTAACAGGCTTAAGGTTGACTCATCCTTCCATCCTTCCAAAGTCAGTAAAATGAGGATCCAGATTGTTGGGGGCAATATGCTGACTCTGTAAACCTCCCAGAGACTGTTGTAAAACAGTGGTGGGATTCAAATTTTTTTACTACTGGTTCTGTGGGCGTGGCTTGGTGGGCGTGGCAGAGGAAGGATACTGTAAAATCTCCAGTCAGAGTTGATATTTGCTGGTTCTCTGAACTACTCAAAATTTCTGCTACTGGTTCTCCAGAACTGGTCAGAACCTGCTGAATACCACCTCTGCAGTAAAGCATTATAGAGCGTACTTAAGTCTAAGGGCTGTTGCTATTGCTATTATTTTTAATATAAAGAATTATTCTAACTCAGGGGTGTCAAACTCAATTTCATTGATGGCCACATCAGGGTTGTTTTCGACCTTGGGGGGGGAAGGGGCATGGCCAGGAGCATGGCCAGATCAATGTCATTCGTGTCGGGGCAGCCTGTGGTGGCCTGAATGCCCTGCCAGCAAAAGCGGGCTCCTGAGCTCCATTTTTCACTGCAATGGCCTCCTGCAAGCCTCTGCCAGTGAAAATGAAGCTTAGGAAGCCTGCCTGCCTCCCTCACGAGCCCCATTTTTGGCTGTGCACGGCCCTCCCAAGCTCCATTTTTGCTAGCAGAGGCACCACAGGCTGGTCCTTCTCTGTTTCCAGGGTGGTCCCATGGGTCAGATCTAAGCACCCCACAGGCCAGATCTGGCCCACAGGCCTTGAGTTTAACACCTCTATTCTAACAGAAACTTTCAATTTGCAATAGTTACTGTACAGTTTATTAATCAATGCAAAGGTGCATATTAAAGAGAATCGGGAAAGAAAAAGAAACAGATTCATCAGTATTCTACTTTTTGTTAAAAAAAACTTCTTAAATTCAATATTGATGATACAACTTCATTGATATTTTATGGTGAATCATGAGTTCTCCTAGTTTTACTCTTTAACAGCTTTGATATTCACTAAGTATTTGTGAAGTGGCTACACTTTGCCTCAGAGAGATTAGTATACAGTGAGGATGCTCACTGCATCATTTTGCATCATTTTGCATCACCTGTGAAGCTGCCACCAGCACTTCCAGTAAGTCTTTCCAATAGCTGAATATGCTGCCGAAAACTTTAGAAACAAATGGCAACTTCGTTCAACATTTTAGAGGCATTTTATGTATGAAAATATGTCACAATAAGACTATTTAACTGTAAAGCTATTAGAAGACTGAAATTATGGTGGTAATCATTTCTAAAAATGCATTTGTTTATGGATCTTAAATAGTATTATTAGTTTACACAAGGAAAAAGTTTGTGTCCTAAATGTCCTCAATTGAATTTTATATAACTGCAACTTAATACTTCATAGAATTAATCATACATACATAAACACATACACTGTATATAATAGTTTGAGAACCATGAACATATTTTACCTCATTCGTTTTATCTAAAATTTTAATTATCCATGTTTTTTCTTTCCATTTTCTCAGTTCTGTTTTTGCTAATATTGTCTGATTTTCACTTTGTCTCTTCAGAATTATTTCCATTGATCTTTTTCCCACATTTTATCCTTGCTTTATATCATTTTTCTTCCATTTGTATCTTCATTGCATGTTGTTATTTCTTTTCCAAGAATTGCATATGAAAAAAGAAACATTCATTTTAATTACTATCTCAATTTCTATCTTTTTAAATTTCTATCTTTTAAAGTTAAATAGATACAAGCCACTAGTGCAGGGGTGTCAAACTCAAGGCCCGGGGCCCGGATCTGGCCTGCAGGATGCTTAGATGTGGCCCGTGGGACTGCCCTGAAACAGTGAAGGACTGGCCCAGGGTGCTTCTGCCAGAGAAAATGGAGTTCGCCCGAGCTCTGTGTTTGCTGGCAAAGGGTTGCAGGAGGCTGTTGCAGCCGAAAATGGAGCTCGGGAGCCCGTTTTTGCTGGCAGAGCACTCGGGCCATCACAGGTGGCACTCAACAAGAGTGATGTCATGGTGGCCACACCCACCCTGGCCAAACCTCCACCCCCACCCCCAAAGTGAAACACAACCCTGATATGGCCCTCAATGAAATCGAGTTTGACACCCCTGAACTAGTATATAAAAAGAGAGCAAACCCCATTGCCTTCTAGCACTGATAGTACTAACTAGTTTGGCAAACAAATATATGCAAGAAAACAACCAAACTCAGAGAGCACCAGAGACCCCACAAAACGATATATTTGGTGAAAAGATTTAGTTTTGAAAAGCTTTGATAATTTAATGTTTCTGTTCTGCTATACGATTTACTAAAATACTTTAAAACTCCAGTTCATCCAGATATATTGAAGTAGAATATCCAATCAATGTCTATACCAAATTATAGTCCACCATTTGGAAGATAATAGGCTGATGGTGGCTGCAGCATTCTATACTTCACAGTGATTCAGGTATGTGAAGTAGGCAGAACCTGCTACTGGGATAATCACTTTTTTCCTGCTTGACAAAAAAAGAACATTTACAAAGGTCCTGCATTCTTTCTAGGGGAATTATGAGGTTTATGTCTGAGCAGTTACTAAGGAAATCAAAATATCCTTCCTTCCTTCCTTCCTTCCTTCCTTCCTTCCTTCCTTCCTTCCTTCCCTCCCTCCCTCCCTCCCTCCCTCTTATGGTAATGTTTCATTGAGGGCTGCATCAGAGTTGTGTCAGGGAATCAGGGTGGGCAGGGCCAGGTGGGCAGGGCCAGTTCGGTGTCACCATATCAGAGATGCCTGTGGTGGTCCGAGTGGTTTGCCAACGAAAACAGGTTCCAGAGCTCCGTTTTTGGCTGCGACAGCTTCCTGGATCCTCTGCCAGCAAAAATGGAGCTTGCGAGGGCCATGTGCAGCCCTCCCAAACTCCATTTTAGGCTGTGATGACCTCCTACAACCTTTGCCAGCAAAAATGGAGCTCAGGAGCCTGCATGTGGTCCTCCAGAGCTCTGTTTTTGCTGGCAGAGGCACTGCGAGCTGATCCTTCAGTGTTTCCAGGTTGGCCCTGTGGGCCAGCTCTAAGCACCCCATGGGCCAGATCCAGCCCACAGGCCTTGAGTTTGACCACCCCTGTATTATAGCATGATGATTTTAAACATTTACGTTCACTTTAGCCTTAAATTAAGTGAATTGAAGAAAGTGGAAAAGTTTTTTTTTTAAATTTCACTTGGACTTGTTTTTTGTGAAATTTATTTCTCTCTTAAAAAAAAGTAGGCCCCATTTTAAACATTTCCAGTCACTGTATATGCCATTTTTGTCTGGTTTTTAATATTACCTGGTTTAACAAGAGTAGTATGAAAATCAAGTCAACTGAATGTTTTGGAGTTTTATTTTACTTGCCTTCAGTGATAATGTTATTGTAAATCTTATGCAAATGAATAACGTATTCCCAAGGGTCACCTTGAAATAAGATCTGCTAACATGTGATCCATACTAAAACAAATCAGCTTTGCAGAATGCTGTTGAAGTAAATCACAGTGGGTGGCACCAAAAACAACTCAGCTTTGACATATTTTCTTGAACTGTGACTAGAGATCCCAACTTCATGGAGGAATTAATGATGTTTCCTTACCACATGGATTGGGTACATTTAAACTGTTGACTTTTTTTCACTACTGATCTCACCATCCCATCCATTAATTTATAATTCTTGTGATGCTCTGTCTTTTTCCCCCCACAATTTTTTATTTTTATTCAAAACATTAAAACACAGACTCCTATATATATATATACACACATATATACACATATATACACATACACACACACACATATATATATACACACATATATACACATATATACACATACACACACATATATATAAACAAAACATAACTAAACAAGAGTACACAAAAAGTCTGCATAAAATTAAAAAACAAAACAGATATAAAACAAAACAGATATAAACATAAATTGTCCATAAATTTATAATTCCTGTGATATTTAAATACCAGCTGTTAATGTTTCAATTGCTTCTTTTTTATACTTTCTGCAGTATATGCGTTTAATTGCTGAGCAATCACCTACCCTAAAATGGATCTCAGTTTTCCATCCTCCTGAGGTCTGTAAAATGAGGACCCCGATTATTGGGAGCAAGATGCTGACTCTATAAACCGCTTAGGGCTGCACTATGAAGCAGAATATAAGTCTAAGTGCTATTGCTATCTCTTTCTCATTCTCTGTCATTCAAGGATACTAATTTTTAGTTTTTTTCTGAATTCTCCATAATAAGTTGGACATTAACAATATTCTTAACAGATCCCTCTAAAAAATTTAAAAGTTGCAATGGAGTATAAGTAGCTCTTAAAATATGATAGCAATCAGGACTGGAATTTCAAATGGTAAGTGAAACAGTCATTAAGCAAGTCCTCATGTGTACACTCAATTTATGACCATGGTCGTTAGGTAATTACATAGTCTTAAATGAATCACACAGCCATTTAGTGAAACCAACTTCCCCATGAATTTTGCTTGTTGTTAGCTGGCTGGCAAGGTCACCAACTGTAATCATGTGACTGCAGAATGCTGTAATGATTGTAAATGCAAGCCAGATCATGATCGTGACCATAGAGGTGGTACAACAGTATCTCAATGCAGTTGTAGTATCTTTGAGTGCAGTTGTAAATAATTTTTTTAAAAAACTCTGAACTGTCATTAAATAATCGGTCATAATTCAAGGACTACCTGCACTCAATTATAAGACATTCTTTTGTGTGTGTGTGTGTGAGTGTGTGTATGTATATGCATATGCATATGTATCTGAGCTGGTTGGGTGAGGGAGGAAGAGATTCAGGGTGGACACAGTCTAGTGTATCCCATAGTATATCTATTAGGTTATAAGGTTATAGCTTTAGTCTGGCAAGAGTCTATCCATTAATGTAAACAAATAAAGAACTGGACTCAACAAGATCTTATTATGTCATCTCTGGGCTTAGGCCTGGCAATCTCCTTCTGTTCTGTGAAGTTAGCATTAGCACTCTGGAAGTTGTGTTCCCACAAACCTGGAGGGGCATTAGACTGATCTCATTTTTTTTATTCCTCAAAACCAGGTGTGTCAAAGTCATGGCGTTACATTGTTGTCATGTGACATATCACGACTTTTTCCCCCTTCGCTAAACTGGGGGTGGGGGTGGCCACATCTGCTCAATTACTGATCAGTTTGGAATAGCTTCATAATCTAAAGGAACAGCCATTCATTTGTAGCATCTGACAATTTCAGTAGTGCAGACCACCTGCCCAGAAAAGTCTAATGGTCTTTTTTTCTTAGTGAAATGACACAAAACAACACAGAAGGAAGGAGACGAAGAAGCTACTCCCTGCCCCCAGGACCTGCTTTGTTATTGCGTTATTGGGAAGTTGAGATATTTGTTATTCTGATTATATTGAAAGATCTGATAGCTCACACATGTATTTAATTTTTCTACATTTGAAAGGTAAGCCTGAGTCAACTATCAGAAGTTTAGATTAGATAGCAAAACTTTAGCAAGTCTTTTATTTATTGAGGTACTTTTGTTTATTACTACATAAAGTTATATTGTGTATCAATTGGCAACATGGAAACTGGAAGAACAAAGCAATATCAAAAGTCATTTTTACTACATTACTTGCTAATAAAAACTGGTCACAGTTAATGTATCTATTGTTACCATATTATTCATTCTCCATTTATTATCACATTTCAACATTGCTTTTTTATCATAATTTTAAGTGTTTATAATAGTTACCTTTGTCACTGTCCTCACATCTGAAATAAGGTGCAACTTTATATTTGCTTTTCTATTCTTTGGGTTATGCAATGAATCAAATGTTATAAAAGCACCTGTAACAAACAGCAAGACAATCATAGATAAGAAAATTGAGAAAACTATGAAGCAGAAAATTGGTATACCTGTACTGAATGCATAAGATAGTGACTTTAATAGAGATGTTTTGCTAGCTACAGAAGTACTAACCCAACTAGTAAATAAATACAAATAAATAAATAAAAAAGAAAATAAACAAAACCAATGAGTAGGCTATGTGTTTCCCTGATCAAAAGGATTTTTCTTGTTTCTTCCACATCTAAAACTTAATTACATTTTTCATTTAATCTCTCACAATTTTGAAAATGACACCATAAGGATGGTAAATAACAATGAAAGTTGTAAATCACTTTGAGCCCCATCAGGTAAATCAGATCATGAAATCAACTCATGGAAAGGCTAAAATTACTTTCATTGAAAGTGATTATAATATGGAAAACCTTGCATGGACAGTTTGCTAAAAGGAGAAAAAAATACAATTGATGAATTTGAAGATTAAGAAAGATGTGAATTACCTGAAGGAACTTGTATAATATTTGAGAGGGAGGATGGATTACAAGTGTGTAATTATTGGTTAAAAAGGTCAGAAGTCATATTTCTTACCTTTAGCTTTGTGTTTCGTTTCCTTCCTTCCTTCCTTCCTTCCTTCCTTCCTTCCTTCCTTCCTTCCTTCCTTCCTTCCTTCCTTTTGATTTGTATCTTATTCTATGAAAATTATATGCATACACACACACACACACACCCCACACACATATAACAGTCTTGCAAATTGGATTATGTTATAACACCTCCCCTCTCTTCTTATCCTTCTGTGAATTAGAGAAATGTCTGTCTGTGCCTTTTGCATTTTCTATTGTTATGAATGTATTGCTTTAGTACAGTGGTGGGATTCAAAACGTTTTACTACCGGTTCTGCGGGCGTGGCTTGGTTGGAGTGGCAGGGGAAGGATACTGTAAAATCTCCAGTCAGAGATGGTATTTGCCGATTCTCTGAACTACTCAAAATTTCCACTACCGATTCTCCAGAACTGGTCAGAATCTGCTGAATACCACCTCTGCTTTGGTAACAGATACAGTTACTGTATCTCCCTCAAGGTCATCTTCCTGACTTTCTAAAATCAGTGAATTATAAAACTGTAAAATTTTATACAGGAAAAACTATTTGCTTGTTTGGTAGCTATAGTAAGCATGAACTGAAACTAAGTATTTTTCCCCTTTTGTTACTCTGCTGTTATATTATCAGTCCAGCTCCATTGGTGTTATATTTAACCAATCTAAATTAGTTAACCAGGACATTTACAGTATAATGAGTTGTCATTTTCAATATAAATAACATTTCTTTAAAAATCCTCTTTGATAATTACATCAAACACAGACTTTCCATTTCTTATGACCTGTAGAAAGGATCCTATAAACCTTCAGATAGATTTTTTTTGGGATCCCAAATAATTAATTGACTCTCCCTAACTTAGGGTTCATTGATTGGTTCTTGGAACTATTTAATAAATTCAACTTATTAAGAGTCATTTTTTGTGAAATGGGTGGCCATAAAAATTGATAACTAAATGAATAAATATAAAAAAATCTCCTGGCCTTTTCAACATTAGGGGCACCAATGTCCTGGTGTTGCTTTCTGATGTTACTGATGCTATTTTGGTGTCTTAGTATCTGAACCCTTTCAGATGGAATTCTGTAATTGTCCAGCTGAAGACTAGTACCATCCTAATTAGCTTCTGTTATGGACCAGACATTTGCCTCATCATTGATTTGAGACAGAATATAAGGGCAGAAAAATAAATGTTAGAGGCAATGCGTTTATACTAGATGAAGAATTTTGGACAACTTGAAACCTCATACATATTGTAATACAGATATATGTTGAGGTTTTATTTATTTATTAGTATTTATTGACTGCCCAACTCAAGTGGACTCAGGGCTCTTTTTGATTAAATACATAGATTTTTTTATGAATAGTTTTATGGCACAGTTGAATGTTTTTTGCAATTAAAATAGAAATAAATAATCACTGCTTGATTAATAGATACTTTCCAGCCTTGGAAGCTGACCCACCAAATTGTGTCTGTGATTTGCCTTTGCATTATTATTTCTATAATTGAGAAGTAAATATACATTGGAAAGTTATGGTGTATTTCCAGTCCTTTCTCATTAAAATAAAATGCCCAAATTTCCCACCAGTGAAGAACATGACCACATAACAATAGTAATAATATAAATTATTCAGATGTGGATGACCATTAGCTATTTATTGATTGATTGATTGATTGATTGATTTAATTTTGTCAAGAGATTATAAGATAATAGGTATAAGTATAAACATAGTTATAAATACATGGATACATATAAGAAAATAAAAGAAACAATAGGACAGGGATGGTAGGCACTTTGGTGCGCTTATGCATGCCTCCTACAGACCTCTTAGGAAAGGGGTGACGTCAATAGTAGACAGTCTAAGGTTAAAGTTTTTGGGGTTTGGGGAAGAAACCACAGAGTCAGGTAGAGTATTCCAGACATTGACCACTCTGTTGCTGAAGTGGTATTTCCTGCAATCAAGTTTGGTGCGGTTAACCATGATTTTGTATCTATTGTGTGCTCTTGTATTGTTATGGTTGAAGCTGAAGTATTCATTGACAGGTAGGGCATTGCAATGTATGATTTTATATACTATACTTAGATCAGACCAAAGACGGCATAGTTCTAGGTTTTCTAGGTCTAGAAATTCAAGTCTGGTGGCATAAGGTATTCTGCAATGAGTAGAGGAGTGGAGAACTCTTCTTGTGAAATATTTCTGGACTTTCTCTACTGTGTTAATATCAGATACTGTGTTAATATTATATAATATCATATAATAATATCTACTGTGTTAATATCAGCTAATGTAAACATTATACAGAAATCTCAGTCCAATTCATTATGTAACTGTAGGACTGTACAAACAAATATCAGTTTCTCAAATTCCCAAGAATCTACCTTTAAAACAATAGGACAAAAAACCAAACATTTAAATTCTTCCCTTAGCCATGAGAAAATTACTTTTTTGAGCAATGGGATCAACAGGCATTCCTTGCAGTATTTACTTTTTGGTACATTTCTACCCAAAAATAAAGTGTAACAACTTTGCCCAACTCGGTGCCCTCCAGGGAAGCTAGCACTGCAGCTCCCAAAATTGCTAGCCAGCATGATGTCTGTGAAAGAAAACATTAAACAAAGTAGTGTTTATGAGGCTGGTCTATGGTTTTAACTAACAAAGTAGTAAGTGCAGCTTGGATTGGCCCTTTGGATTGACCCTACCAAATCCAGATCTGCATGTACAAGAACAAAGTTTCCAATCCATAGTGTTTACTTCCTGAGAAAGAAAACCAATAGCATTGCAAACTTTGGAAGCACACCAAATTTGAAAACTTTACAGGCCAAGATGTCATGTTTAGTATTCAAGGAATGGAGAAGTGAAAGAAATGTTGCTATCTATATATTCTCTCCTATTGGAAGGACAGCCAGGGACATCTTCAGGGGACAAAATGATGGATGCAAATGGGATGAAAAGCCCTGTCCCTTTTTATGTACATGAGATGCTTGTAATGTATTGTAGATTAAAAAAAATAAAGAGAGGATTTCAATTGCCCAGTCATGCCTGCAATTTGGCACTGTTGACTGTGGAAGAGCAGGCTGCTTAGAAAAATTGCAGACATCTGTGCTGTTTCCACCCCTCTTATTTGAGCCTTCTCCCCAGCAGCTGCCAAAAACACTTGATGCAGGTGTGGAAGGAGATGGGAAAAGATAAATTTCATGTTTTGGAAGCTCTGCAGCCATCAGCACATAGAGTAAAACAGCTAATAAAAGAATGGGTTTTTTTCCTTCCTCATTGAGACTGGATCAGCCAGAGGAAAACCAAGGAGCCTATCAAATCAAAGCACAATGTGGGAAGGCGCAAATGCTTTATAGTCTGGCTACTAATACAGGAGAAAAAAAAATAGGAAAAATTCCAGAGAGAGGGGGATGAATTAAAGTTAGAACAGTGTTTGTAAGAGACACTAGCTTGCCCTGCCAGTATTGCTAGAGTGTGTTTTTTCTCCTTGGTAGTTCCTTGATTAGGTTAATACACTGTTTTATGCTTATTTCAATCCTGAAACCAACACTGACAGGATAAGCTATATAAACAGAGAGCAAACCCCACTCCCTTCTGACCCTAATGATGTTACTTAGGTGGGTAATGAAGGATCTGTAACAAACAACCAAACTTAGAGAGTACCAAGGACTCCGCAATTAAATCTAGAGCCTCTTATCTTCTCCTCTGTTTATACAACTGATGTTTGAATGTCACTTTTCTATGTGTTCTACAGAGTCCATGCTTTATAAATACTTGAATATATTGTAATTATTACATATTTAACAATGGAAAGAAACATTAAAGGTTCAGCTACACTTATATTAAATATGTGGTATTAATATAACAATCCCCTAACATTTATTATGCAATTTTTTCCCTAAAAGTGAGCCTGGTTATTACTCTGTGTCTGCAGTTCATTCGTGGACTAACACATAACCATATATGTATGCAGACAGAAAAGTTATATTGTTCAAAAACTCAGTTAATGAGTTTAAGAAGTGATTATAAGCTACCGCAATTCTCGGTGCACTGTGCTCCACAGTAATAATCCAAATTGTCTGTGACTTATGATTATATTTGGCAACAACTTTGAGCTCCCACTGTAGTGTGAAATTAACACCGCAGACTGTAGCAATGCTATTTATTGAACACAAGGGAATAGATTATAGCTTCATAAATTCAAAGGCAACCTGTATATTACTTAATTAGAATCAGTTGCTATGACTAAGTTAACAGCAGCATTTGACAAGGATTCCTACAGGAAAGAAACCACCAGGACCCTCAGGATATAATTTATAGACCCCCAACTTTTCATAGGCAAATTCACAACTGCTTATTAGAAACAGACTGGCGTATTTAAAAAAAAAATGCTAAGAGCTTTTTTTCTTAGGAATTTGAATAGCTGCCTTTAAAATTGAATTAGTTATTTCAACTCAGTGCAATGAGCTTAGTTTAAGGATATATTTTATTATGTATTTGCATTCTTTCCCCCTACCCCACCCCCAAAACACTATACTTCTTATTTTCTATACCAGGGATAGACAACCCGGCCAATGGCAAGATGTTATGTTTGGAATTCACTTGCTCCCCCCAAATTTTGTGAGTTATTGTTTACCTACTTCTCTCCTACACAGTTTATTTTTATCATTTCAATTATCATTTCACTTATTTCATTTTTTGCTTATGTGAACATTGAGGACAGCTTGAATCAATTAAAATATTGCAGTGGAAGAGAACTAGTTGAGTAAGGTTAAGATAGTGGAATATATTTGATAAATCATTGTTGTCCTTTATTTATTTATTGCCTGAATCATTGCTGCCATTTATTTATTGAATTTATAGGGTATCCCATTCCCTACCATTTTGAGTGGGTTTTACAAAATGAAAGCACCTGTAAATGCAAAGCAACTCCAACTATACAACAACTTCTATTTAAGGAGCAATGCCATCACTCCCTGCCTCCTCCCCACATTGCAACCAATTCAGGAGTTTATCATGTTTGATGGTATTGAGCAATTAAGAAGGGCCAGGATGGTAGCATGACTTCTGTCACAGCTCCGTAAGATCATAAATAAGCATAAGTAATATTTTCTCCCAACTATGTCCTAATCTAAAACCTCATGGAAAAAGGTTCCTTCAAGATCCTCTGTAACTTCAGCATGACTATCTCTTCAGGAGGGTAGACTATTGACTCTTTCAAGGTTGACAGAACTAGAGGTGGAGTATTGACTTCTTCAAGGCTGATGGAAACATTCCCTCTTTTTAACGGGTTAAAGTCTGCAGCATGGACTCAATTGCACATTACATCTTGGGTATTCATGAGACAGGAAGCAAAAGCAAGTGATCAGCTTTGTAGTCCTGGGAGTTACAGGATGGATCTTATCTGGGGCACTTAAGCATGATTGTAGTTTAAGTGTCTCAAGTAAAACTGTTAATTCTTAGCAGATCCAAACAACTTTATCTGGCAAATGCTTAGAATAATTTTCACTGAGGTATGGAAGAAGCTCAATATGGAAGAAGCTCATCTCTGTCAAACAATGAATGAGTCACCTGTAAAAGGACCACTGATCTTCTATCAGAGGACACAAAGAGATCATGTTCTTATGTTCTTAACTATGTTTCTTTGTTCTTATGTAGATGTAATACCAAAGATGAATTTGTATACATGCTAGGTCAGATTCAGTCTTTGTCCAACAGTACTCTAGGCTTTGATATTTCATCTCTTGGAGGTTCTCAGAAAACCAAAGAACCTTCCCTGATATGCATACAGTAAGCGGTTCCATTAGAGCAATATAATATTTCATCATCTGCATATTCCTACATGAAATTAAGGCATCAGATGAAGAGTTCACCAGATTCTTGGGAAAAACTTTCTAGATCCTTTGAAATCCATCCAGGTTCATTAAGTACCTAGGGTAGACTGATAGTAAGTCCTGCCCCTATGAAAAATGATAGTATAAGAAAGCCAAAAAATTATCAGACAGTGATTTGCTCATGATAGATAGTGATAGATAGTAATATTGTTCATCTTCAGATCATGGTGCAACTGCTCCACGACAAAAACCCAGATCTGATATGAAATTTCTGGCATGCATTAGGTTCTCGATAATTTAATTCAGCTCCATGATGGCATGAACTCCTAATCTACCTCAGATTCAAATTCTTGGCATACCTTACTTTGATCATGCCTGTTCAGTTACTGTATATTTTCCTTTCTTGCTTGCTTTAGTAGCCTATTAAAGGCAAATTATATGATTCTCCCTTTTTTTTCTTTGGAAGGGTATCCCAAGTATATGATTTCTATACTATGATCCTAACTTGCTTTACTATAGTAATGGGTATGATACATGTTTCTGGAAACTTCCAAGAAAATATGTAGTCTTTATAGGAACCATAAAATAACCTTTGTGATTTAACCTTCTTCTATTCAAGCAACATTGTATTATTTATAGTCTCTTTTCCCTTCTAACATTTTAAAATATTTTCTTACTTTAAAAAAATAATACCATGCTGGTTGTTCAGAAGAAGTCTATCAAAGACCAGTGTTAGAAGGAGGCTGCTGGAAAAATAGATTCCATCTGCCCATTTCATATATCTGCTATGTTTTAGTTGAATAATATTTCTACCAGTACTCTGTTGATTAGGAAAATTCCCATTGGTGTAATATGGATGTCCACAAATATAAATACATCTTCATGGATCTTCACAGAAGTATAAAGCTTAGGATCAAATCAAAGTCCATCCAACATTTTTTAAGAATGAGCAAGTATATTATTTATATGAGGAGGAATAAAAACCTACCTCGGGCTTAAGCAAAGATTTATCATTACCCAATCTATAAAGCAATCTTATGATTCCCTCCAATACTGTTTGTCATACCCCAGACACATTTCTTTATGCACTGCACATTAAAAACGCTTGTGGCAGATGGAAATCATAGTAATTTGTTTAATAAAACATTTTAGCTGCTTATGCAGCAGAGATTATTCCTGCCTAGTGTCTAATACTGTAATGTATTTACTGTGGGTAGATGGCACTGAAGAAAATGGGGTCTTGTTTAATTCATTAAAAATAACAATAGTTCATCTTCTTAAACCATTGAGGGAAGAAACAAGGATTTTATGCATGTATCTGAACAAAAATGCAATATAAAACTCTACTAAAATTTGAAGATATAAAAATACAGTCCTTGATGTAATAATAAGTATTAGACATAATTCATCCAGAATTTCAAAATCCCAGAATAGCTTTAAAAAGATCAATAACCACACAGTCTGACCAATAAATTCATCCCTTCATTGCCAATTGATGCATGTGTATTTAGCTTGCATATCCTTTTAAAAACTGTAATGGAATATGAAAATTGTCAATCCCTAGACATGGTGACACATTCTTGGTGGTACATTCTTGAACACTGTCAAACAGTGGCAACTGATGGTGGTTGCAGTGGCTAACTATCAGCTATCACTACTCAGTTTCTACAGAGAAGTTGGAACTTGGGCTTCCCAGAAAGACTGCACAAATGACCAGTGAGAAAAGCAGGAAAACAATGGAAAATACAATTAAATAACCAACATTAATAAAAAAAAATGAAGTGACATAGGACCCTGATAGAATTTGCAAATTGCATCATAATATAGTTTGATTATGATTTAGCACAGCATATAAATCCTGTCATTGCAACTTATAAATTATGCTTTCTAGTTTAGCAAGTTATTAAACAGTATATTAAGCCAAATCATGGCACAGCAGGAATAAGAATAGGACAGGACAGCAGCATCCAAATTCTCCATCAAAGAGTATCTTGTGTTGAACCGATTCAGAAAGGGTCACAAGATACTCTTTGATGGAGAATTTGGATGCTGCTGTCCTGTCCTATTCTTATTCCTGCTGTGCCATGATTTGGCTTAATATACTGTTTAATAACTTGCTAAACTAGAAAGCATAATTTATAAGTTGCAATGACAGGATTGAAAGCTTTTAGTTTTCCATGTTTTCAGAGGTATAAGCTTGGTTATGACACTGAAGAATGACCATCGATTTGTCCATATGGCCAGAGTCTACTGTTTATAGACTCTGTTTTTTTGGGGTGCCAAGAGACTGACATGCTGAGATGTTCCTGGACATGACCAGAAATGCTGAGGCTGTGCCAGAACACAATGGCAAAACTTAGCTTCTGCTGGAGGAAACTCAAAAGAACTTGATTTTGAGGTGGGAGAACTTTGATGCCTGTGATCACATGTTTTGCTGTGGTTCCAAGAGGATTGATATATCTGGTTAGGATGTTTGACTCCTGGAAATATTCGTCTTTACTGGGAGGATTTGGTTGTGTTAGAGTTGTAGCTTGTGGACAATGGCTTGCTAAAGCCTTGTCAGCTGGTTAATGAAGATAGTAGAGATGTTCTAGTATTATGGGATAATATCACAGAAATAGACATAGCCACCTCCACCCCTGCACCTCCCCCAGCAAACAAATGTCTTAGAAAAGGTGTCATTCGTACCAAAAAACCTAGTCCCTGTAGGGATTTCTTCTTGTATTGATTCAAGCATTGCTGAGACATAAGCTTACCTCAATTGTGTAGAATTGAAAAGTTAAGCTTGATCCCAAAGTGTGTATTACACAACTGGGAACTCTCCAGACTTTGAATATAGGCTCATGTCAACCATGAGCCTATATTCAAAGTCTGGACAGCTCCTAGTTGTGTTGCAAGGTCAACACAAAAGTGTTCTACTTATTAACACAAGAAAAGACAGAATTAAGACTTGTGAAGACCGTGTTAGTTGAAAATGAGTAACATGAATGAAGCCTAAGCAATATTAATCTTTCCATCCAAAAAATGCTCTGGTAGGCCACAAATTTAATGAGCTGCTAAAATTCACTAGGTTTCTATTCATTTCAGTGTCAGCCCATCATTAACTGCCCATGTTTAAGGGACAACAACAAAAAGAAGAGGGAGGATTTTTCAGTAGAGATACTTTAAAATGTAAATTGTAATACTAATATGAAAAACGAATGAAATGCTACAGAAAGACAAAGCATGCCAATTTGGCCATGATAAATGCAAAGGAATCAATCGATAAATACTGTATATATCTCTCAATATGCATTCCACCATATAATTTCTTCCATATTTTATTTATACATATCTTAGCTATCCCTCTGGAATTTATAATTTTATCTGATACACAAATATGTTATTGTGACTATCTTTATTCTGTAAATGCTGGTAAAAGTCAGTTTCAGGCGTGATGCTTTCTGAAGAGTAGTAAAGGAGCATGGAGGGAAAATAATTTCAACCGAACAGCAAAAACTAGAATTGACTCTATGGGTCAATTCACATGACCCACTGTGCTGAAATAAAAACCGAGTCAGTCTGAAATGCAGATGGCTTTACTATGAGTTCCAATCTGCATTCTGTACAGAATGATTGTAATAACATTTGTTCATTTTCTTTAGCTTTGAGGAATGGTAGAACAATCTTGACCATGAAACCAGCTGCTGTAAAAATCAACAAAATCTATGTGTTGGCAAAGTAGACAAAACATATGGAATCTCTCTCTCTCTTTCTGTCTCTTGTTTTCATAATTTGGGAAATGGGCCAGTAAAGTTATATTGAAGTTTATATAAGGAAAACAAAATATTTGTTTCAGATGAGCTATCAAAAAACCAAAAATGGCCTAAAGGAAACCAAGTGCTGCATATGGATCTGTAGGCCTTTTGCAGAAACACCTAGGAAGTTACTTAGTGCTAGAAAAAAATATTTCAAATTCAAAGGCTTCAATATCAGGATCTCCGATGATTGCATTAATGTATTATAACTAAAGAAATGCTGAACACATTTATAATGCAACATCTCATTTGATCAGATGGAATATTCTCAAAATTGGCTTATAAGTTCCTTTTTCTAGTGATTCTTAGATTTTACAAAGCATTGGGGAATTAATATGGATCCGCTACCCAAATGCAACCCTGCTTCTCTGAAACATGACTCTCTTTCTGCTTCTTTCATCCACAGTCCCAGACTCAAGGTAGGTTTGCTTCTGCTCTCCATTTGTCTTAACCAAGATGATTCCTATCTTAATCCTCTCTTTGGGAGTGGTACTACCTCTGATACAAAATTCATCCACACCCCAAAGACAGAGCAAGTTCTAAGATCCAATTTGGGTCAGTTACCAGGACCAGAGGTTTAGTCTTTTGAGTTTTCAGACTTGTGCTGGAGCTCATCCTTACAGAACTTCTCTCTATCGGAATATGTGCTCTGGCTACTCCATCCTTCATATTTAATGTGGGGTGCCTTCCTTTTGGTTGATTAGTATATTGATGGCCAGAGAAAATTCTGCTCCTTCTCTTTTACCCTTGTAACAGTCACCCTCAGACTCCCCAAATCTTATTGGATGCTATCTACAAATTTCACCCCACTCTCCCTATATCAACTAACTCAAGCTACAAGATTGCCCTGTCTTTCCATCCATGGAGTTGAGCTACCTACTCCTCTCACTACTTTGGGGCTCCTAGTTCAGTCCCAGGCCGCTCCAAATCTTCAGTAGGCATGTTGCCCTTCTCTGCAAAGCAATATATTGGCATCCAACCCCAAAGATAAACTCAATGTATGTGGTAATTAAAGGAGGTAGATAGAAGTCAGTTCCTCACTTTGAAGCACTCCTGGCTAGTGAGAGTTTTAAATAATATATTCAGCAAAATGTAAGGTTTTCAAGTATGGGGAGATGCCCATGCTGTTGTACTAGTGAATTCCTCAATACCTTCAGTCAGCAGTGATCCTCAAGACATAGTAGTACCTGGCAGGGAAATAGCATCTTGGGCCTAGATTATTTAGGAATTGCACTCTAACCCAAAGTTAATCATTCTAAGTAAAAGTAACATGGTTTTGTCTTGAAATCTTACAGGTCCAAAACTAATATTATTTCAGGAGGCTACTTTATTTTATTACTGTGATTTACTGTATATGACACTTAATTCCACAAAGGGTTTGAATAGTTTACAAAGGATAAAAAGGTAAAAATAAAAATTAAGTCCAGTCCCATTTATTCATAAAGTCATTTCTTGAAGATCCATCTCAACAATCCATCTCATTCTGGGCACCACCACCACCCTTTTTTGTGTGTGTGGGGGGGACTATTACCATCTGGCAGGCAGTACACGACATTAAAGACAAGGACACGTAGGCTGAAAAACAGCTTCGGTCCCAGAGCAGTTCCTATATTGAATTCTACTGTATAGTGCAATATTAATGCAATATTAGGGTTTTTTTTAATTCAGTTGCATAGAATGTGAAGGATGTGTGTTTTGTTTTGATAGTTTTCTTATGTATAATGTACACTGAAGATGGCATTTAATTTCATTGTACGAGGTGCAATGACAATAAAGAACTACTACTACTACTTGTCTCATGTAAAAGCATAAAAGGGTTTTTGGGAGATTTCTGGGAAAGAATGCAGTACTCTTATAATTTTTGGTGGTGCTAAGGTTGGAAAATAACACTTTTCTCATATGATCATTTTTTGTTTCAAAACTGGCTCTGCCATAATGCCAAGGTCAGAGAGAGCCACACTAAATACCGCATCCTGTTCTTTGGTTACTCTAAATTGGCCCACGGGAACAACAGCACATCATTCATCGGATTGTTTTCCAAAACTTTGCTGAGAAAAAAAAAGCTCTTTCCCTGGTAAATTGGAAAGTCATCTTTCTCTCTCTTTCTTCCCATTTTCTGAATGTATGAGTTGAAGTACAGTATATCATGTCATAGCATTTCTAGTGGGATGTGCTGCGCATTGCAATGTCTGATGTCTGAAACAATGACAAAGCCTGTGTGGAAACAAAGAGAAGAAAACCCAAAGGCTGGATTCACACAACACACTAAGCTAAGCTAAAATGTGCCTGAGTAGCTTAAGGGTCAGTTGATGGTTTTCTGTTCTCTGCCATTGTTTATAACACAGTGAAAGGCCACAAGTATTCATCCTTCCTAAATTATAACAAATTAAGGAGATATGGTAAATATATACAAGTGATCCTTGTTTAACATCCACTCAATCGGGGATCATTCAAAGTTACAATGGTATGGAATAAGGGGTACATATGATGGCCCCCTATTGCACCCATTATAGTGTCCTTGAATCCATGTGGACTTTAACTTGCCATTTAGTAACACGGAGTCTGAGATGGCTCCAGAATTCTTGACTTCCATGGCAGTCATGAACCTTCCCAAATATTAAAGAGGGCCAGCACATCCTGAAGGTATGCTAGATCTGATTTTTATCTTGGAGCAGTTGCAGTGCAGTCTGGCATTGGAGAATATTACCATCAATCCTTTGCATTCTTTAATTGCCTTCTGGCTCACTGGTACCACTCAGAGAGACAGGGTCTGTTACATTGGCCCAGAGCAGCTAACTGATGGACCTGATTTGAATTCCAGAGGAAGTTTGGGATCTTTTGGTACTAACATTCAAAGTCCTACGAGACATGGGTCCGGATTATTTACGGGAGTGTCTCCTGCCAGCATCGAATGCCAACCGCCCTGTATGAGCGCACAGGCAGGGACTCCTCGGGGTGCCATCTGCAACTCAGTGTCGTTTGGTGGTGTCCCGGGGCAGGGCCTACTCTGTAGTGGCTCCCACTTTATGGAACCAACTACCCCTGTGGCTTCGTTTGCCCCTGACCTCCTCACCTTCCACCATGATTTAAAAACCTGGTTGTTTGAACAGGCTGGGCTGTGCTGACTTCTTGGGAGGAGGGGTTGGTTTTTATATTTTAAATTGTAATGGGTTTTTAGTAGAATTTGGCTTGTTTAATTTAATCTTATTTTAGTTAAGTAACTTATTGTGTTGTTTTTAGTTGTTAGCCACCCTGAGGCCTTTTTGGAGAGGGGGCGGCATACAAGTCAAATAAATAAATAAATAAATAAATAAATAAATAAATAAATAAATAAATAAATCTTTCTTAAGAATCTATCAGGCAGTTCGATTGGCTGCAGCCCTGGGCCAGATTACTGTTGCACACTCTCAATTGTTCTCCCCACAAGAACATCGTGGTAAGGGGGGGAAATGGCCCCTAATTGCATGCATTGGTCAGAATGGAAAAGTTCCACTGCTGTTAGGAACAAAACATAATTCCAGAGATTAGTTTCCTTTGGATTGCATCTAGAAAGGAATTTGGTTCCTCTAAACATCTCTGCACATGAATGACAGATTTAAAGATTATTGAAATTTGTGAATTTAGGATTTAAGTGGTTAAGCTTGTGTTTATGTGTCTGTACCTACATATGTGAATACATGTTTTAAGTAAATTAATTAAAACCATTTATTATAAATTGATTTGGCATTGGTGGATAAAAAGGAAGAATACAACTTTAAAGTAAGTAAGCAAGTAAGTGTGGAATGTTAATATATGTAGGATAAAATGGTTAAATATGGAGGCTTAAGAACAAAATTAAGATTTGTAGCAGCATATTGTGAATATCTATTCAGAAAGACACCACAATTTATTTATTCTCTATTCTTCTGTTTGCTTCCGTTAACATGTTAGGGGAGGAATATGTTAAAGTTGAAGAAACTGGTCAAAGGAAGGAGTAAATACTAATTAATATGAAAAAGCATGAGGAAAAAATGGTCTGTATTTCTCAAAAGCTAAGCTATTAGAATTAGAATATCAGTGGTATTCTAATTGTAATTATAATCTAGTTGTTTCAATCTAATCTAATTGTATTTGTAAAGACAGATGATATATTGAATCCTAGAGCATTTAAGATGAATTGGAGATTTATCCCAGGGAGGAAACCATAGAAAGAGATGAAGCAGGAGGATTAAAGAAGGAAAGAAAAACATTTCAGAAAAGAGAAAGGGCTTCTCTGTAATAAAGACCTTGATTAAAAGTACCCCCGCAGTTTGAAATGAAACGAACCTAAGATAAAAAGTGCTGTATCACAATATACTGCAAAGTGTGACAAACTTAAATTGTTGGTCTTATAGTTTCATGGTAGGGGCAAACTAATTTGTATTGCCTGTCTGGAGACACTGCATACAACCTTCAGATAGGAGTGTTAAATTTTTGTGGCATTTGGGAAACCTAATGAATACTTAAGATGCTTTGCAATCTGTTTTTGCCAAACTGGTGTCACTCACAAATCAGGTTTTCAGACCGTCTTGTTCTTTAAATAATTATGTAAAGTGATTAAAGCCATCTATTCTCCAAATAGGTAGCTTTAGTGATCCCCTTTGTACAATGTTTGCTCTTAAGCATTTTTATTGCTAATTTGGATTAGCAAAAATCTGCCTTTTACCTTGCTGTCAAAAGAATAAGGAATGCCAAATTCAGCTGTGAAACTGAGTTAAGCATTCCCACCCCCCCTTGTTATAGATCAGTATCAATGTATACATGCCTACCCAGTTTTGGACAGTGGTTAAGGCACCAGGCTAGAAAGCATGCAATTATGAGTTCAGGTCCCCTTTTAGTCATGAAAGCCAATTGAGTGACTTTGGGCCAGTCACTTTCTCGCTAAGCCCAACTCACCTCACAAGGGTGTTGTGGGGAAAATAGAAGGAATGTTGGACATGTTTGCCTCCTTGAGTTATTTGTAAAAATAATAAAGGCAGGTTATAAAGAAAGAAAGAAAGAAAGAAAGAAAGAAAGAAAGAAAGAAAGAAAGAAAGAAAGAAAGAAAGAAAGAAAGATAAAAAACTATTCTGTCAACTCTGTCTCTAAAATGCTATATATTGTATCCATACAATTTCTTGCTGATTCTTCTTTCTCTCCCCCATTCTCCCCTCATCCCTACTTCCTTAAATGTCTTTAAATTGTAACAATCTTTTCCCCAGTTGGCTAAACATTGCTTAAAATGAATGTCTGGAGCCATTGATGCCTTCTCTGTCCTGAAAATGTGAACAATGTGTTCCCCTTCATAGAGTGCTCCTTGTAGCATCCAATAAGTGATTAATGACAAGACAAATCCTAGAATCTTTCAAATGTCCAATGAAGTGATATTTCAAAAAAAAAATCACAACCATTTGGAATAAACAAAATGCTTGTGCATAATGCAAAATCGAACGTTATTACTGAAAAGCTGAGGGAATTGTGTTTCTGATAGAAGAGGGTATTTGTAGCTCAAAATTGAACTGTGGAGTCCTTGATGTTCTCTGGGCTTGGTTATTTCCTTACAGACATTTCATTACCTAACTAGGTAATATCAGTGCAGAAACAACTGCAAGAAAATAACCAAACTCAGAGAATCTCAAGGTCCCTAGAACTGTGTTTCTGTTTCTTCAAGTCCAAACATATGCCAAGAGACTGAACCAAACGCACACGACCAAATTCTGTGTTTTTAATGCCATGCACATTCCATGTGGCTTGCCTCCTTACAGAACCACCTCATAACTGGATCAATGCTAATAGAACTAATTTTAATATTCAGAAAAAGAATTAATAATGGTTGCATGTATAAACATGGCTTCCTCCCTTTTATTTTGGTCATGTAAATAAAGCAATGCAGTAGCAATCATGTGTCTTTTTTTAGCTGAACTTTTAAACATGTGAATTGGATCATGTAAACATGCATTACAGTAGACTGTAAGCAAATCAGAAGATGAAATAAGTTACAGGGATGAAAATTTGAGTCTGTATTGTGAATTTAATTTATATGTCCAAGTACTTTTCCATTTGCAGTTAACCATAGCACAAATTATTCAACATTTAATACTTGGACATTGTTGTGTATATATTTGTGTCCATAATTGCACTACATCATAATTTGAAATTTTTCCTTTTTCAAATCATGTAATATTTTCTTCTTCCAGCCTATCTTTCCTCTGCAGACAATTCCATCTTGGTGCTAATCTTTCTTGAGTTTAAAATAAAACACAAACATCTGTTTACAGCTGCCTCTTTGTTTATTGTATTAATCGGATTGCAAAACCCAAGGAAATATTTTAAAATGTGCCCACAGTTCTTGCATGTAGATCAGAGATGGAATTCAAATTTTTTTTTACTACTGGTTCTGTGGGCATGGCTTGGTAGGCATGGCATGGCTTGGTGGGTGTGGCTTGGTAGACGTGGCAGGTGAAGGATACTATAAAATCTCCATTCCCACCCCACTCCTGGGGGAAGGTTACCACCGGTTCTCCGAACTACTCAAAATTTCCACTACCGGTTCTCCAGAACTGGTCAGAACCTGCTGAAAACCAACTCTGATGTTTTGCCATAAAACTGGCCATGAAACAAATACAATCATGATTAGGCACTGCTTTACAAATTCCCCTTGCATCCACATGCCATTCTTATTGGAAAGTATTTTGGCATGTCATTACTTTAATGCTTCTATGTGTCCTTCTAAATGATTTTAACCACTCATCTCTGAAAGTGTCAGGTATGGCAAACAACATGCAGGTAGGTGTCTCAAAAGCAGGCCTTAAATCAGTGTTTCTCAATCTTAGAAATGTTAAGATATGTGGACTTCAACTCACAGAATTCCCCTGCATAGATGTCTGGGGAATTCTGGGAGTTGAAGTGCACATATCTTAAAGTTGCTAAGGTTGAGAAACACCACCTTAAACTAAATATTTGTTTTGGTTCCAGTACACTTCATCACACCCCTACGTTAGGTAGTTTGGACTTTTTGTTCAGCTGCCTGCTGTTTTTTTGGCTATCTTATCACACTTCCAAAGCAATACCTCAACATTGTGTTTCTCTTTTTCTTATTCAGCCCACAAATCTTCTAGCAAGCACATATATTTCTATGCAATATTTCTTGAGAACAAATATTTCTTGTTCTAGGAGATTACCAGCACTTTGGAGTTTGATACAAAAGTCATAAATTCACTGAAGGTAAAAAGCATTTTTACTGCACCTAAAACTCAACATTAGGGAATCCAATTTTACTTTTCACACATCTGGAAAGGTTAAGAACATTTACACCCTCCTGCAGTCTCCCCCCCTTCTTAACAATTTTGATCTCTTCCAGGTGTTCTACAATAACTACGCAGAAAGTTCTATTAGATTCTTGCAACTGATTGTAGCTTGTTTGGTAAGTGGCCAAACATTCTATATTGCTGAGATCCAGCTTTGTTTTGGGTATAATCCAATCAATCTGCTTTAACAAAAAAAGAAAAGAAAAAAAAGGAAAAAAAAGAAAGTAATAAGAAAGGGATACCAAAGAGCTGAAACTAGTTATCAACATGTAACAGACAGTTGATTGTGATCACATCAAGAAACACTAATGGGAGACAATGCTACTGGGTAGCTGTAGAGATGGCTATGGTTGTTTTTTTTGACAGTAGTACTTATCGATGGTTATCAACCCAAACCATTACTTTTTTTATATATTATTCTTACTTCTCAGAATAAACACAATTGCTCCAGAAGGCAGAATAAATTGAACACTGATGTATTGAATGCCCTCCCATAGAGTATAGCACATAGAGGATAAACATATTACACAAAGGGAATGTGTACAAAGTTTAACAGCAGGATACTATTACTGAAGAAAGTTAGATGACAACCTCTGTTGCACCTTACTACCTGTTAAATCAATTTTAAAAATATTTCTTTAGCATCATTAGTGTTGCTTCAAGTATAGATCAACATTGTATTTGAATTATTCCTCTTCACTGCATATATTGGCCTAGGGAAATTGTTAAAAGACCTTCTGAGCTACATTCTTCTGACAGTAAAAAAGATGAAGCAGAAAATAAATTAGCCTTTCTCCATTTCTTGCAAGGATATTTATTTGCAAAGAAAAATGGAGAAGTTCAGAAATATCCAACTCGCTTCTATGTGTGATGTGAGATGTGAGAACAAGGAAAAGAGTGACTTTTACTGTGGATGGAATGATGTGTAAGTTTTTTCTCCATCAGTTGGTTTTGTTTAGCTTGGGGAGAAATATCTTTTTAATTTTCTGTTCAAATATAGAAGTTGCTGTTTCCACATATTTTTATTAATATATATCCCACCTTTATTATTTTTGCAAATAATTCAAGGCGACGAACATATTCAACATATCTTCCTTCTCCTTCTTGCTTCTCCAATCCTCTGAGGTGGATTGGACTGAAAGAGAGTGACTGGCCCAAAGTCTGCTGCTGGCTTTGATGGTTAAGCCAGCAGTAGAACTCACAGTCTCACTGCCTTAACCAGGGGTGGGATTCTACCAGTTCACACCTATTTGCTAGAACTGGTTATTAACATTCTAAGCAGTTCAGAGAACCGGTTGTTAGAAGAAATTACTGGCCTAATCCTGTAAGGAAGGCAAGAAGGAAACATTCTGGTGTTGCTTATAGAAACTGCTTCTCTGTTAACCCTTATTACATTCTTGGCAGGACTAGACTTCCTGTCTCAGGAAGGACACTGGAGTTTTTTCCCCTCCTTTGCTAGTATTTTGCTTGTGTGGAGTGACCATTCAAAGTTACAATGGCACTGAAAAAAGGGACTTATGACCATTTTTCACACTTACGACTGTTTCAGCATCTGCACAGTCATGAGAGGCCAGGCAAGGAGATGCATGCCTCAATGTGAGTAATATTGAGTTGGCCACACCCAGCCAATAACATGACCACCAAGCCATGTCCACCCAATCACATGACCACCAAGCCACACCTACCACCTAAGCCACGCCCACAGAACCGGTTGTTAAAAATTTGAATCCCACCCCTGGCCTTAACCAACAGACCAAGCCAACTCTCTCGTTAATGGAATGTGTTTGTATAATAAGCTAAAATGGACATAGTCCTAGGAGCTGACTTCCCCTCTAAGTCACATAGTTGGGAATAGTTGCCAGGGGATTTTTTTTTCAATTTCAGTTTAAACCCAAGATCCATAAGGATCTTGACAGACTTGAACACTGGGCCTTATTTAACAAAATGAAATTCAGAGGTGGGAAAAATAAAGTGTTAGGCAAGAAAAACCAAATGCACAGGTATAGAATAGTTAGATTACCTGGCTCAATAGTAGTAACTATGAAAAGGATCTTGGTGTCCTAGTGGACAATAATTTAAATAAGAGCCAGCACTATGCTGCAGCTGCCAAAAGAGCCAACACATTCCTAGGGTACATTAACAGAGGGATAGAAACAAGTTCGCATGAAGTGTTAATACCATTTCATAATACCTTAGTAAGTTGACACTTGGAATACTGCATCTAGTTTTGGTTGCCACAATATAAAAAAGATGTTGAGACTCTAGAAAGCGTGCAAAAAAGAGCAGCAAAGATGGTTAGGAAACTGGAGACTAAAATGTATGTAGAACAGAAGGGATTGGGTATGTCTAGTTTAATGAAAAGAAGGACATGGTAACACTGTTCCAGTATTTGAGGGGCTGCCATACTTCTGGAAAGCCCTTAAGACATGGTTTTGCCATTGGGGCTAGGGATCCCATGGAAGCACGGAGCCTGTTACATGCTTGGTATAAGTTTAGACTGCATTCTTCCCTGTCTTTTTGTTAGCAGTTTTTAATTGGTTTTAATGGTTGTACTATATTTATTGTTTGGCTTTTGTTTTAATTGCATAAGTCACCTGGACATGAAATGGATAGCTATAAAAATTCAATCAATCTATCCACCTACAGTATCTATCTATCTATCTATCTATCTATCTATCTATCTATCTATCTAATCTATATATCTCTAGCAAGGATGGAAAGCTATGGAGATGTATAATAAATGGTGTAAACTGGATTTAGCTATGCTTTCTTTTTGTCATCTTATGTCCTTATTTTCTGTTTATTTCCAGGTTATTACTCTGCTTTTGCACTTTATGGGAATAGCATAATGGGTACGTAGGTATGTATTAATGTGAAACAAATTATATGGTTTACATTACCAGATGTCAGCTGTGAAAAATTGGATAGCTATTGCATGACAATTGAGAGTTTTTGTTCTCCTTGGTTACCCTCTGGTGGTTGCCTGGGTTCCTGCAGCCCTGATCTGGCAGCTCTAGATTTACATATTTAATATTTCATCCAGTCATTCCCTAAACCAGAGCAAACTCCTTACTTTTGGCTCCAATAACACCATATTAACCAAGTCAAGGGTTTGGGTTTTCACCTCCTTCCTCCAGTCCTGCATGATATTCATAGGCTACTAGAATACCACCTAAATATCTGTATGTGAGTAGACCATTCTCTCTGCTGGCTGAGCAAACAGTAGTGGGCATATTTTGGATGATGCAACTGATTAATGTTTTTGTTCAGGATTCTGAGCTGTCTAGATCTGGAAATGAGTTTAGAAATGGAGAGCCTTGTATTTTGTCCTCATTATTGGGGGAGAGTGGGGACTGACTGGGCTTACTTAGCCACTATTACATAGCTGGGCTTGGGGATTAATAAAACAAATTGAGTAGATAAAAGTAATTGATGCAGAATTGCCACCATACACTTTTAAATTGTTAGCCTTGAGAGGTAGTTCAGACAAGCACAGCCTGGAGTACTAGCTGTATCTTTATGGTAAAGATAAAGGTATCTTACCTTATTGTAAGGTTACATTAACAGAATCAGGTGATGATCCTGATGCCTAGTAAGGTAAAGCATGTTGTGAATCTCATGGAATATATATTCCCATGGTGGAATTTGTGCGTAGAAGGTTTTCCTCTTGTTTAATGTGATAATTAGTGCATTCAGTTTTTATCTGGTGGCATAAATTTTTGTATCGGCTTTTGAAGTTGGCAACCTGACCAGATTTGTTTTTTTGGATTGAAACTTCCTTATTGTTATGGGTAATTTGTTTTTTCTGGTTTTGGGATTTGTTATTGGTACATATAGTTTGATGACTCTTTTGACTTCTAGTAAAAATATGTTGTAATGGTCTTCAACAGTATTGCATCCAGTGAATAGAAATTGCCAATCAAGGGATGAGAGATCGTTGTTTATAAGATCATAGTTGCCTTTTTTGAAGTTATAATTGAGGACTCAGTCGTGATGATTTTTGTGTGGATGTACGTTGAGACAAAAGTCGATCATGTTGTGGTCACTGTTGGAAAAGGGTTCTTTAATTTGTATTCCGTAAATTGAATTCAAACCATTGCAGAAGATGAGATCGAGGCAGTTGTTAAGTCTAGTATTGTTGGTTACTAGTTGTTCCAGTCCCAGATTTGTTACAGCATTGTAGAAGGTTGCATGTATGGGTTCAGTTTTACATTCGTTTAGGGTCCAGTTAATATGAGGTAGATTGAAGTCACAAAGGAAGATAAAAGTGTGTGGGCAGGATGCTGCCCATGTTAGTAGTGTAACTTGTTAGCTTGTTTACATGTTCGATGTCATAATCAGGGGCTCTGTAACATAGTAAGAACCGAAATGTGATATTTAAGGACAGTTCACAGATGATGGTCTCAGGAAGAGCAAGCTCTTGAGTAACTTGAATGTTTTTTAGATGTAAGGACTTTTTATAGAAGATAGCAACACCACCTCCTCTACAGATTTCACGATCTGATTGGTAAACATGATAGTCTCTTACTGAGGTAATGGAGTCAGGAGATGCGTTGAGCCATGTTTCACAGACAAATATGATGTCGAATTTAGCGGTATTTAGTAAGAGGAGAAATTCAGGTATTTTATTCACAAGGCTTCTTGCATTGAGTAGCTTGCATTTAAGGCCAGTTGTAGTTTGAACTGAGGTAGCTGGGGGCGTGCGTGCCTAGTCTTGGGTGGTGGTAGATTGGTTGGATGCTGAGTTGTGGGTTGTGTGTCTTACTTTTGATACAGTCTGCGCGGTAGTCAATGTACAGGTCCTTCTCTCCATATACTAGATAAATGAACGTATAGAAAAGCAGTGCCACTTTTACCCTGGTATTCAGAGCTAAGCTGTCAGTGTACTTCTCTTCTCAACAACATAAATCATTTCAAAAAGACTGGGTAACAAAGGCTCCTCTAGGAAGACTTGAATTAAGTAATTCCATCTTTGTTTTGCTAATGTAATTAAGACTGTGGTGGTGTAAAGCTGGGGTCAGCAATTCAGTGCCTGTGGATACAGATACATGTAGGTAGCAGGCTGTCCCTACATCATATAGAGTTTCTGAAAATATTTTAACACGCCTTTTATGGTTCTCTAAAGTACAATAATTAAGGCAATTGACCAATGTTACTATAGATGGTAGGCAGAGTTTATAAATTGTTTAGTATTACTTTCATTAGGATTGCAAATACATTAGGGTTTATATTGATTTCATTCTTTTTTATGCACTTTTAACTATTGTTTGGTTCTTGTTCATTTTTACTACCTTTGGACCATACCTTGAGGGACAGGCATGCTATTAATTTATGTTTTCTTTGATTTTTCATTCTAATGGTCAAAGTTTTTAGTTTGGCTGTCACTTTGCTTCAGCACTGATTCTGCATCACATTACAAAAACACTAAAAACCAAACATTTATTTGCTTTTAACACACACACACACACAGACATATATAAATGTACTTTATATATTATGTATTTCATTATATGTATGTATGTATGTATGTATGTATGTATGTATGTTATATATATATAATATATATATATAATATCTCCCTCCGAAGGGAGACTCCCCCCAAAAACCAAGACACAGAACAGGACAATGGCATCGCCCTCCTCCCTTACATCAAAGGCACCACAGATAAAATCAGCAAAATTCTCCACAAACACAATATCAGGACAGCCTTTGGCACTGATCAAAAAATAGCCAACATCTTAAGAAACCCCAAAGACAAGATCCAGCTAGAAAACCAAGGAGTTTATAAAATACCATGCAAAATTTGCCCAGCCACATACATTGGACAAACCAACAGGAGAATAAATGCACGATCGAGAACACAAGAACGCAGTCAGAAAAGAAGAAAAACTTCCTCCCTTTTCCAGCACCTTAAAGCCACAGGACATGAAATTGATTTTGAGGGATCCAAACTTATCTCCAATACTGAACACTTCAACAAGAGAATAATTAGGGAAGCCATCAAATAGAGAAACACCCCATAACATGAATAAACGGATGATACTTCCCGCCTACCAGACATCTGGAAACTAGCCCTAATCAACAAACGAGTCCCAGCCACAAAACCAACACCGGACCCAAAATAACACATGATGCCACCACCAATCTCCTTCACCAGACTCAAACCCAAGCCCACGCCACAGATGAAAGGCAACCACCATCCAGAAACCAGACCATGGCTGCAACACCAACTGCTACACCCCCTCCAACCCCGAACTAAGCAAACTGACACACGCTATAAACACATAGCCAGACCTCAAACTCGAGCCAAACCAAGGCCCAGAATGCCACATCACAGCCTTCCACCCAGGATACTACATCACAGAACTCAGGAGATCACAACACAAAACATCAGGAGGTTGCAGCACAGACAACGACCCAGGAGATTACAGCACCACACCCAGGACATCACAACAATAGAACTCAGAAGGTCATCACACAGCCCATTACCCAGGTCGTTACAACACAAAAGGCTGAGAGACACACAGCCAGCACCTCAGCCACACAGGGTCTCAGGAAAAAGCCATCCAATCTGCATACATCAACTCCACAAACCAATCAAAAAGTAACAACACATCCAACTCTAGAGTTTAAAAGGGAAAAACAGCCACGATCACACACTTCTCCCAGGAGAACGAAGCTGAAGACACCAGCCTGAAGATGACGAATGAGATTTCGTCGAAACGTTGCCAAGGTATTCTCAATCTTACACGGGACAAGACCCGAATACACCAAGACCTACAATATTTTATAAAGTATATACTTTATGAAAGTGATTTTTGCAATTTAATAGCAGATGGTGCATATCCTTACATTAGCTTCTATATTTTTGCATGTACTTTTTCTTCATTGTGCCTAATCTTTGCAAAATTATGAAAAGCAGAGATTTTGATACACACAAACATTCCAGTTACCTGCAGGTTTAAGGAAGGGTGGATTGGACACATATGTATAAATATGAGATGGAAAAAATTTCTCATCTATCCTTAATTGTACTTTGTTTGGAAGGATGTATAACTGACTGTGAAATCTTCCTTTTTTATTATTGTAAATATTTTTTCTTTCTCCTTTTTTTTTAAAAGCCTTGGTTTCTTAAATATTATTGAATATAGTCTTTTCCTTTTCTCAGCTTGTATTCATAATAAGGTACTTTGTTTCCTGTTAGAGGAGAGAGCTGGCAAGGTATTTTGCTGTAGCCCAAAGCTGTATTTTCTCAAGCAGAAGAGGCTTTGATATGGCCCCAGCAAACATTACAATTGTTCAAAAGGTTTCAATTTTTGACTTCATCCCTCTTTCATTTCTCACAGGCTGGAATTTCCAAACCAATGACTGATGAAAAAACATCACATTCTGCACCACACTCTTCCATTCATTTTAGTCAGATGTGTGATTTCTTTTATTTAACGTGCGTGCTGTAGGCACCATAATGAGTTCTGCTGCTATTTGTTAAGTGAAAAGAACTCCAGCATCCTGCCTTATCAAAAACATTTCGGACACCCATCATCTTCTATACAAAGTGGCAGTCATTCTAGCTATCTGTAAGTGTCCTGTTCAAATAATAATAATTTTTAAGGATATCTTACAGTCTCTTCAGAAGAATAATTCCCAATGTTCAGCATTAGGGTGAATTTTCAAGGCTCTTTCTCTTTTCGTGCTGTTTTTGTCTAACATGAAATAACTTCAATACATTTTGGATGTTCAAGAATCCTATTTATAATTCAGTGAAGGGCTGAAATTTAAATTGTTTTGTATTTCCATAAATGTGCACTTACGTAGATAGTTGCGCCAGGGGCAGAAGGAAGAGTTCTAAGCCAGAAATGAAATCAGCTAAAAGGCCCTGGTGACTGGCTGTGACCTGCTCCTCTGTGGGTCTTCTTTGAATACAAATTCCATGGCTGGTCTGAGCAATCCTATGCTGTTTTTTCCTTTTCCTATTCAATACACTCGAATAGTAAGGCAATATCAAATGGTTGCCTCAATATTAAGTTGCGCAATCTGAAAAATGAGGCAAAATGCAATAGGAATAAGTGGGATAATTTAGCATTTCTAACATTCTATTTTATCAGCAATTTAGTATTTCAGAATGCTATTTTTCAGAATACCTAATATTTTGGTAGTATAGCTTTTAGTCTTTTGCAGACTTTTTTTCTAGCATATTAGTATTTGCAGACATACAGGTCGTCCTTGACTTACAACAGTTTATTTAGTGACCATTCAAAGTTACAACAATCCTGAAAAAAGTGGCTTATGACCATTTTTCACATTTACAACCATTGCAGTATGACTCATATTTGTGATGGTTGCAGTGCCCTGGGGTTATGTGATCAACTTCTGACAAGTAAAGTCAGTGGGGAAGCCAGATTCAATTAACAACAGCAATGATTCACTTAACAACTGTGGCAAGAAAGATGATAAATGATGCAAAACTCACTTAACAAATGCCTTACTTAGCAACATAAATTTTAGGCTCAGTCGTGGTCGTAAGTGGAGGACTACCCATACTGAGTTCTTTCTGAGATCTTTTTGTTATGCAGCCTAAGGAGAAAGTCTCCTGCCATCTTGCTTTGTGTTATGAAATGCATTTCCTCAGGACTTTTGCTCCACTCAGAAAGTTCCTCCTCGGGCATGCCTTTTCATTCTGAACTGTAATTGTTAGTTATTTTAACTGGCTGTGCTTTATTTTGTAATCATTGTTTTCTGGAGTATGTGAAGTAGGTATATAAAATATAAAAAAATGGATCAGTATGACAAAACAAACATGAAGGTATGTACAGAGGAAACATGAGAAATACCTTCTGCTATTTCTAAGATAATTAACAATCTGTACATTGTCTTCACCAAGGTGGATATTGTCCCATCCAGACTCTTAGCAACTGAGGGTTTTTCATTTCCTTTTTTTTTGAATAATTTTTTTATTTTTTGTTTCTATAAACACATCATTGTGTGAACAGTGTGGTTCCAGGGTGCTTTACATTTTAAAACAAACATGACAATATTTTCACATTGATATTATTAACTTTCTTACATAAGTTAATATTAATATATCATCAGTCTTAATCACTTAATATTCTCATGTAATATTTTGTATCAATCTCTATATCCTTAATGTCTCTTCTTTTATCATGGATTCTATATTAATAGTCATATTTGCAATGTTCCACAAATTATATATATGGGTTTTTCAGTTCCAATGTCATGTCATATCTGTGGTTTCTTCCCCAAACCCCAAAAACTTTAACCTTAGACTGTCTACTATTGACCTCATCCCTTTCCTAAGAGGTCTGTAGGGGGCGTGCATAAGCACACCAAAGTACCTACCATCCCTGTCCTATTGTTTCTTTATATATATAAAGTTTAAAAGGGAAAAACAGGCACGATCACGCACTTCTCCCAGAAGAACGAAGCTGAAGACATCAGCCTGAAGATGACGGATGAGATTTCGTCGAAACGTTGCCAAGGTATTCTCAATCTTACATGGGACAAGACCCGAATATACCAAGACCTACATACCTTTACCCGTGAAAATCTACGAAAACAGGGTCTCGGGAAAGGGCCATCCGGTCTGCGTGCATCGGCTCCACAAACCAATCAAGGAGTTACAACACATCCAACTCTAGAGTTTAAAGGGGAAGGGCAGCCACGATCACACACTTCTCCCGGGAGAGCGAGGCTGAAGACACCAGCCTGAAGATGACGGATGAGATTTCGTCGAAACGTTGCCAAGGTATTCTCAACCTTACACGGGACAAGACCCGAATACACCAAGACCTACATATATATATATATATATATATATATATATATATATATATATATATGTATGTATACATTTCATGTATTCATAACTAAGTTTATACTTATACCTGTTATCTTATAATTGCTTGACTAAATAAATAAATAAATAAATAAATAAATGAATGAATAAATGATGGCCAAGTTCTACTTAACTATGGCCAAGTTCTACTTAACTATCTTTTGGTGTCCTAAAATAGTTTATTGGCTATTCCTGGAAAATAAGACCAGTTAAGAGAGGTCTTCAGGTATGGAAAAATATCAAGTGCAAAGTGATAATATATATTAAGTATATAATCCATCACAGCATGGGACTAGTACACTCTGGACCATTTTGACCTTCTCAGATTAATGCCTTGGAATATTTTTGCTTAGGACAGCAAGTTTGTCGCTATAGGTGGATTTGCAATTAAGTTTTGCTGTTTGCTCAGTCATGAGTTTGAAAGCCAAAGGTAACGGTGAGAAAGATTATTGTAATGACCTGGAATAGAAAAGGAGCTTGACTTCATCAAATGTCCAAGTATCACCTATGACAAATGTTTTCATCTCCAATAGATTTCAGACCAGTCCCTCCATTGTTAGCCAGCTCACTCTGTTCTGTCTCTGATAAAAGGTGTTCATGTTCTCTTTTTCTATTTAAGGTCAGTTCTCTCTGCTCCCTCCCTTCTTATACTGTGCAGGAATTAAATCCACCCTAGTTACAGGCCCATCTCAGGCACAAAGCCAGCTGGGTAACCTTGGGCCAGTCTCTCTTTCTCTCTCTCTCTCTCTCTCTCTCTCCCTCCCTCCCTCTCTCTCTCTCTCTCTCTCTCAGCCCAGCAATGAAGACAAAGGCAAACCACTTCTGAAAAATCTGCAGGTACTGGTCCAGGCAGTTGCCAGGAGTAAAAAATGATTCAAAATGAAGAAAGAAAGAAAGAAAGAAAGAAAGAAAGAAAGAAAGAAAGAAAGAAAGAAAGAAAGAAAGAAAGAAAGAGGGAGGGAGGGAGGGAGGAGAGAGAGAGAGAGGGGGGGGAGAAAGAAAGAAAAAAGAAATTCTAGTTTCTTTGTGTAGCATCTTCTTTGGTGGTCTACTTATTCACTCTTAGGCAGGGGTGGGCAACTATGGCTCTTTTATGACCTGTAGATTTCAATTCTAAAAAGTCCTGAGCCAATCATGCTGGCTCAGGAATTGTGGGAGTTGAAGTCTACAGGCTGTACAGGGGCCATAGTTGCCCATTCCTGTTCTTAGGGGTGGGTAGATCTGTATATTTTGGTCTTTCTGTTTCTCCTTCATACAGTTTTTATTGGTCTCACTTTTTCCTTTCACTTTTTTGGTTTTTGCTTTCCTTTA
Organism: Naja naja; assembly: GCA_009733165.1. NCBI lineage: Eukaryota > Metazoa > Chordata > Lepidosauria > Squamata > Elapidae > Naja > Naja naja. The sequence goes on along the minus strand of CM019149.1, from coordinate 236,142,812 downwards.
AAAACATTCTGTGAACTTCCTATATTTTTACACCCAGTTCTTCTAGTCTATAATTGTAAATGCAAATTTTATATTTGATTTTATAGCATTTATAAGGCTGTTGAGTATGATTCAATCATAAGCATGCACATTTTTGTGCAGATTTTCTACATATTGTTGTACTGGTTGTTTATATCAGGGGTGGGCAAACTTTTTGACTCGAGGGCCACAATGGGTTCTTAAACTGGACCGGAGGGCCGGAACAAAAGCATGGATGGAGTGTTTGTGTGAACTAATATGAATTCAAAGTTAGATTACTTCATGTAGCCTTCTGGGAGAGCAAGAGAACCCTCCGCTCTTTCGGCTCCACGGGCCGGATAGAACAGCTGAATGGACCGGATCTGGCCCCCGGGCCGTAGTTTGCCCATGGCTGGTTTAGATGAATGAATTGTATTGCTCTGTTTTGAGAGGAGCATGTGCCAAAGGACAACTGTGCACTGGTTTGAATAGTCACACAAGAAACAGGAATTTAGGAGATCTTTGTAAACAAACATCCAATTTTCTTCATTTTTTCCCCAGCTCTGCTCAGTTTCCACTCAGTTCATTAGTGTCCATAATGGTAATTTACCCACCACATCAATCTTTTTACCATCTCTGACTGTCCTCCATGCTGTTTGAAATTCCAGGGACCTTCCTGGACTGTTTATCCTTGGAAAGGGCGATGAAGTGAGCCATTTTTATTAGAAGTGAGGTTAGTTTCATACAACTCTCAGTTGCTATGGAAACTATAATTATTTTGACACTGTGATTTTAGGTTTTATTTTTCTTCACCTCTTCATGTTCGTTTGTTTAACAAATACAAGATTGGGTTTTTTACTTAGATGTGTAAAATATTCTCTGATGTGAGAACTTGGAGATCAGTGCCATTGATCCAGTTTGGATCAAATGGACAGGTAATTTCAGCCCCCCCCCCCACTAGTTCTCCTTTAATATTACAACCTGTTATTCCTGTAGTTTTGAAACTTCATTGTGAGATGAAATTTAAATATTTTGGCTTTAACTACATTCCAGACACTTCATTTCTCAGAAATTGTCAGTTGGCATCAACTGAATTAATAATAAACTGTTGTAGCTTTAAGGATCTGAGATCCTACTCCTATGTTCCTAAGATTTTAATTTGCTTATTTTTCCCTTTTCTATGCCAGGCCCTTTAGCCTTACTTACCTTCAATTAGGTCCAATATTTGAACACTGACCACTGTTTTCTATGGAAACTAACTAATGCACTGTGGAATCCTTATCCAACTTAAAGCAGAACTGTATTTAATTTAATTTTTATTGATGTAAGGCCAAAATAAGAACAATATTTTGCTGTGCAAAATATCTATCCCCAAAGTTAGGTCAATCCTTCTTAAAAACTTGACCTATCCTCACAAGAAATGGTACGGTCCCTTGGAAGGAAAAAAGCCTCGACCACTAGTGATCATTCTAGATCAGAGGTCTCCAACCTTGGCAACTTTAAGCTTTGCTGGCTGGGGAATTCTGGGAGTTGAATTTAGATCCGTGTTTCTCAACCTCAGCAACTTTAAGATGCTTGGACTTTAGATCCCAGAATTGCACAGCCAGCATGCCAAACATCTTTAAAGTTGTTGAGGATGAGATCCAGTGAACTAGGACAGTGAAGACAATGTGACATAGAACAATCAGCTGTTTTAAAAGTGGAGAAGGACAGCTGACATCCTCTTTCCTTTCCTTCCAGACTATTCAGTTTATCAGTGGGATTAAAAAAAAAACCTTTATCATTTGTCTTTTCTTTAAACCAGGGATGTCCAACCTTGGCAACTTTAAGACTTGTGGGCCTCAACTCCCATAATTCACCAGCCAGCATTGGCTAAACCTACTCTAAATGCTCTAAACCAGAGCTGTCAAACTCACAGTCTGTGGGCCAGATGCTTCACACACTGGCCACGCCCACACCCAGTTTAGTGAAGGGGGAAAAAGTCATGATACGTCACATGATGATGCCATGAGGCTGTGAGTTTGACATCCCTGCTCTAAACACTGTCTCTCAGCTATAAGCACAAGCATTCAAATTTATGTACCTCTTTTACCTTAATAAAGGCTACTGATTTTCCCAAGCGGTGGGACTAACCATTTCTCTTGTCTATAAATTGGTTGTAATCAGATCCTAACAGCCAACTTTGACCTTGCATTTCATCCAGACTGACTTAGAATTGTAGATCTCATGGTTTAAACATCTGGTCTAATTTAGGTGCTTCCTGCCTTTTCCCCTATACTCTGTTTTTGGGGAAACCCTACCAGTTGAGAATTTCTATGGGATACAGAAGTGCCCACATTCTGGAATGTCTGCTTGGCTGGTCCTAAAAACTATAGATTATGGGTATTTTCTACCTTGATTCAACAAGGCAATGATTGTTTCTTAATAATCCTGAAATTTCTAAACATTTCTCAGAAGTGTTTGGATTATGTGTTGTCTCATATAATGCACTATTGATTTATTTGTTGCAGTCTCTGTAGACCAGGGATGTCCAACTTTGGCAACTTTGAGACTTGTGGATTTCAACTCCTAGAATTACCCACACAAAATGGCTGGCTGAGGAATTCTGGGAGTTGAAGTCCATAAATTGTTAAGGACACTCTTGCTGTAGACAATTCAAGTAGTTGACTGTTCAAGTTTTATTTAAATCATCAGCTTTTCCCTGCCTTCAGATTTGCTGTGGATGAATCTTGGATAGCACCAATTTGGGGAACAAAGTAAAACTTTGAGGTACTGTGGTGTCCCTGTGTTGTGAGTTTTGGTGACAAATCAGTCCTAGTTTTTCATTAGATCTGACTTGCTCTATGGTGCTGAATTCTGGTTTGCTTTTTGCACTTGGACACACTTTTGACCTGATCACAGTTTTCATTCCATGGTGTAGCTCTGATAGCTTTTTTTCAATGGCTATGAGGAGACTTTACTATTATTTTTAGACATTGCAAACCGAGGGTAAGCAACAGAAAATTGAACACTGGGTTGTGTTGAGTAATTCCATCCCTGATGGGATCTGTTGCAGCATTCATTATTCATGTTGCATGGCCAGGCACTCAGGAAAGTGCATATCAGGTCCTACTAGTCACGGCTCCTTTGCTAGTAGGTGCATTATTCATTTATTTCATTGAGCAATTTTACATTCTGTCCCTTCCCTGAATAGTACCAGTGTGCTAGTGGTGAAGGGGCTGGCCTAGAAACTAGGTGACTGTGGGTTCTAGGGTCCTCCTTCTTGGTCTCTTAGCTTGTTGAAATCACTCTTTTAAAGTCTAAAACACTAGTCTGGCTGGCTTTAGTTGCTTGTGGTTGCATCATGGTTTGTGTGACTTTCTCCCCCTTCTGTTTTTCCCTATATCTTGATTTATAGTTTATAGTGTTTGGTTTACTTTATGAATTTTCTCTGCCCTTTATGTTGTTTATCCTGAGTGGATCTCTTTTTCTTTTTGTCAACACTTTCATTATAATGTGTAATGTCTACAAATGTCATCTCGAATAGAAGAGTAAACAACAATCAGTTGATCTTAATGGCATATACCAGGCACATACCTAAACCTCCAGTTCTAAATTGCTTCAGATTCAGTAAGGCATTCTTGCAAGTTACTAAGCTATAAAAGGTTTATTGTTACTACTGAACTTACTCAGAAGGCAACATTATTTCAACATGGAGGTGAAACATCAGAAGGCACCATTCATGTGGCTCATGAGTTGACTTTTGTGTTGTCCATTAATTTTACTTGTTGAAAGGTGTTTGCGAAGCATGTGAATGGTGATCACATGACCAAGAAAAGCTGCAATGGTCATAAATGCAAGAATTGGTTGTGAAGCTATTTTTCCCCCTCCAGTAGTTGTAACTTGAATGGTCATTAGCAAGAGAGTCAGTAAATGAGGCTTAACTGCATTGTTTTGTAAGGAGCTATCTTTAAAGACCATTCAGAAATTGCAGTTAACATACAACATAACAGCTCATCTGATAACTGGCATGAGATGCCAAGAGTACATTACACCTGTGTTATAGGTCCTGCCTAAGCTCCCAATAAGTTTCTGGCTGCCATTTAAAGTGCTGGTTTTCATCCTAAGTGCTGGCTTAGTATCCCAGTATCTCCAGGACTACATTCTTCAGTAGAATCAACACATCCCAGAGGAATCACTTCTGAGCTCCATTTATCAAGCTATCAGAAGGGCTGGAGGCCAAGGGAGATGCTTCCCTGTGGGGACCCCCTTCTCTCTAAAGACCTCTCACTTTCCTCTGAAAAATTAGACTTGCTTTAAACTTTAAAACTCTTCAGCTTTCCAGAAGGAGATACAGAGGTCTTCTGAAGAGCTCTTTTATTTTAGCATGTATTATATTCCAAAATGGTGGAAAATGCCATTGATGGTTGATTATCAAACCATGGAAAATATGGCCATGTGGAAGAAGCTTTCTATTGATTAGCGTACTGAAAGGGCAGGCTGAAAAGTGTTTTTCTCTTTTTCATTGTTCATTCTTTTGCCCTTTTGTATGATTAATTCATATTCTGTCCTGTCAAAAAGACATACATTGTATGAATGGGAAATCCTTAATAGGGAGCTTTTCTTTTTTCTATCAGATACATGCAGTTCTCCTCAGAAAAAGATACATGAAAAAATAGTCCCAGTAAACCACACCTCCATTGCACTGCTTTCCTCTTTTTTTTAAAAAAAAATTACATTTATATGCCGCCCTTCTCTGAAGACTCAGGGCGGCTTACAATTTTTGGGATACAACCCAGTGTGCTCAGCAATAGCCTTCATTCCATTGTATATGCCTGCTTATTACTAAGCGGCATTTTTACAAGGTCAGCTAATTGCCCCCAACAATCTTGGGTCCTCAGTTTACCTACCCCGAGAGGATGGAAGGCTGAGTCAACCTTGAGCCTGGTGGGATTCGAGCCTACAGTAATTGTAGGCAGCTGGAACTTAAATGCAGGCACTTAACAGCCTGAGCCACCAAGCCACCTTTTAATGTTCTTGCTCATATTTAAGAATAAATATTTACATTTTGTTAGGCGTTTTGCTATTTTCATTCTCCCAAATTACGTTTTTGCCATTAAAGAACCATGCAATGGTACCCTTGTCTGAGCATGAGAAACAACTTGTTTTCAATTCCAAATTGTTTCATTCCTCTTCCCCACTTCCTTTTCTTATATGCAGAGAAGCATTCCCATCCTACATCCAGAACCATGTTTTAAAATTTTTGCCTTGGAAAGCAGTTGTAATAATCACTATTCTAACCATGTTAAAAACCATCTCAATGTACACTGTATAATTTCAGCTGCCTTCTGGGATTAGACCACGGCATTTATATATCTTGCATCAGTGTTCTACTTGGCAGGCAACACAGTCACAGAATTCAATCTTTCTTCATGAGATCACTGGTTTGGAAAATATTTCACATTAACTGTATACAAAGATTCTTATTTTGGATGATTGCATTGCGCTCTCTCTGAAATAAATGGATGTAGCTCAGATAGATACTTTCAGCTTGATTTACATGTGACAAAACTCAGCTTAGGCTGTGATGGATATCTTGTTGGCTGGCATGAGGCTTGGATGTTGAATTACATCATTGGTAAAGGACTGATACAGATTTATAGTTTTATTGGTGCAGATGTATGCACTGCTACCTTTGTACATTTTGAAACCTGCAATTTCAACGCAATATTTTCAAAGCATCAGTCTTCTGCTTTCGGTGAAAATGTTCCATATCTTGAAGTTAAATTATGGTATGTTTTAAATTTAATTATAGTGTATTTTAAAATTTTCTATTCAGTTTATAATAAGTGTGAACAGTAAAAAATTACTTTTTTCAGTTCTTGAAGCAGAAATATTTCTAAATTAATTTTTAATGTATATCAGAAATGAGCATGTTTCCAATGTGAAGGTTCTGCTTTATTTTTGTTTTTTTCTAGAAAAGCATCACACACAATCCTTCCTTCAGGTAACTATTGTTAAATAACTATTACCCTCAGTATTTCTTAGAAAAGTCTGATATGACTCCTCTCTTCCCCCAGGATCAATTAGCTCTATCAATCAATCTCAGTTTACACCTACACAGTAGAAGAACTTAGATGCAATGTGATCAGGATCAAGCCACAGAAGGAATTTAATTCAGGGCAGGTCAAATCCAAGGAGAAGTTGTGGAACAAGATCCATAGCTTGGCCGTTTAATGTCCTCTGGATTCAAGATATGAATCCATAGCTGAGAAATGCATTGTGGGGTTTGGGTGAAGCCCAGGCTGAGAATAAATTCAAGGATTTGACAGATAGCACTACCCTCTAAGGCAAATATAAGTTACAAAAATTTCAGGAAGTGTCTATGGAGCAAGTAGTGCCATAGTTGCAAGATCATTGTGCTAGAAGAGTGGAAGAGAGCTTTGGTTTGGCTGCCTATACTTTGGATAATCTTGGCCTCTAAGAGCTGAAGATGATAGTCTGGTGCTGTCATGAGAGTCCTTGGTGGCTCAGGCTGTTAAATGCCTGCTCTTAAGATCCAGCTGCCTGTAATTATTGCAGGCTCGAATCCCACCAGGCTCAAGGTTGACTCAGCCTTCCATCCTCTCAGGGTAGGTAAATTGAGGACCCAAGATTGTTGGGGGCAATAAGCTGACTTTGTAAAAATGCCGCTTAGTAATAAGCAGGCATATACAATTGAATGAAGGCTATTGCTGAGCGCATTGGGTTGTGCTCCAAAAATTGTAAGCCGCCCTGAGTCTTCGGAGAAGGGCGGCATATAAATGTAATTAAAAATAAAAATAAAATAAAAAATGACGCAATGAGGTTTTCTTTTTATAGTTTGAGAGGTCATAAAATGACTAAATAGTTACATGAAGACTTGTGGAAATTTATTGCATGCATTTACACAGGGGATGGAAACTTAAAGTATCCACTTAAACAGGAGTATCCATATCAACCATCATTGGCACATTCTGGAGTGCTCCAGGAAACCAACTTTTAAAAAAAAGCTTGATTTGACACGTGGTCATAAGTTAGTTACCTTGGAGAAACACAGAATACTCAGCTAGTGAAAAGGAGTTAAAATTTTAAAATAGAGTCTGGGGATTTTGAAGACTCTTCTTCATCGACAGTCAAGCTGACTTTCTCTCATTGCGTCTATTCTGCAGTGGAGACCATGGAAGGAAACAGCTGAGTGGAAAATTCAGCATTTCATCCATCGAGGCCCACTTCTATTTCATCAGAATTGGAGGGCGACTCAATTCTAGAAACCTAAATTTCCCACCTGGGAATTGTGCAACAGAACATTTGAAAAGAGGCTTTAGGTTAACTGTGCTTCAGAAGTTTAGGGTTTTATCTCAGCCAGAAGCACTTCCTACTAGGTAGTGCAAAATTCAAGGTCTTTTTTTCTCAGAGGCATTCAGCATTTTGTTCCCTGTTAAAGGTTTTCAAAAAACTATTCTGAAACATCAAGACAATTTTCTGAAATACGTGATGTGTATGAGTCTCATCTTGTCTTTGGCATCATTCTACTACTGTGATTTTTTGGGGGGGCCCTTTCCTCCACTGTTCTCTCATAAGACAAAAGCAGGTTTGACTCACAATGTATCACAAAAATGTTCAGCCATGAAGATGTTTGCATAGCTGGAATGAGGGGAAAAAACATAGGCCGATTCATAGGAGCGAAAGTGAATTGTTCATGGTGCACATACTCACCCCATTTAATTTAAAGCACGTGTTCTCTGGATAAGCATTTGCAGTATCACACAATAGACTCAGAAGATGCCTGAAGGCTGTTGCTCACTTTGATCTGGGTTATTGTTCTCTTGCCAGACATATGTACTTGGAGGAGCCAACTTTAGAAGTAACCACTTTGGGATCTGCACAGTGCGTTTATTGTATCTCAGACAGGCAATGTGTAAACGTGCTTTGTATGCAGTAAGAATAATTTTGGGACCAAGTGACACCAGGTGCAGTCATGCCTAGATGATAATCTTGCTTTATCACATAATACCAGTTAGTATTCAAACTGCAGACTTGATTACAATTTATCTGTGCAGTTTTAAAATCCCATTCCATTTTTTCTAGGTATGAAGTTTTTTCTTCCTTTTTTAGTTACTGAAGACCAGTTTTTAATCTCCTTCAGAATATATTTAGAATATAATATTAAGAGTTGTTAACCTAACCCTGTGTAGCTTTTTCTCTGGTAATATCACACTACTAACTAGAGCATACAAAACATTTGCTAGACCAATACTTGAATACAGCTCATCAGTCTGGAACCCACATTACATATCTGATATTAATACAATTGAGAAAGTCCAGAAATATTTCACAAGAAGAGTTCTCCACTCCTCTACTTCTTGCAGAATACCTTATGGCACCAGACTTGAAATTCTAGACCTAGAAAACCTAGAACTATGCTGCCTTCGGTCTGATCTAAGTATAGTATATAAAAATCATACATTGCAATGTCCTACCTGTCAATGAATACTTTAGCTTCAACCATAACAATACAAGAGCACACAATAGATACAAACTTAAGGTTAACTGCACCAAACTTGAATGCAGGAAATACGACTTCAGCAACAGAGTGGTCAATGTCTGGAATACTCTACCTGACTCTGTGGTTTCTTCCCCAAACCCCAAAAACTTTAACTTTAGACTGTCTACTATTGACGTCACCCCTTTCCTAAGAGGTCTGTAGGGGGCGTGCATAAGCACACCAACGTGCCTACCATCCCTGTCCTATTGTTTCTTTTTATTTTTCTTATATGTATCCATTTCATGTATTCATAACTATGTTTATACTTATATCTATTATCTTATAATCACTTGACAAAATAAAATAAATAAATAAATAATAAAAATACATTTAGTTAGGCTTGTCTAATAGAGGTCAGACTTGAATTAATAGCATAAGACAAGGATGTTCAACTCTGGCAACCTTAAAATTTGTGGACTTCAATTCCCCATGCTAGCTGGGGAATTCTGGGAACTGAAGTCTTAAAGATACCAAGACTGGACACCTCTAGCTATAACACAATACTTTATACTGGAGGTGGTGGGCTATATCAAGGACTTGGACAACATGCCATTTCTACATCCTTTTTGGGGTGCTCTCCATACATCTCCCTTCTCCCAATTTCCAAAAATCTTTAGCATTTTGGAAAGGAAAAGAATTACAACTGAATTAAAAAGGCATGCCGCAGTTTTGATTTTTTTAAAAAGAGCCCTCCTCCAAAACTATTTTAATACCAATCCAGGAAAATATATAGAATCTTGGCCTGACTCACATGCACAACACAGACAGACACCATCTACTTTTTATTCTCACTTGCTCGTTGCACCATGGGACCTCCCAAGAAAGATAGGTGTAAATTTCAATACAGTTGGAGAATGAAGAAGGGCTGTAAACCAAGTTCAGTCCCTATGACTTGGCTGATAAGTAATGTTATATTATGATTGCCTAATAAAGTGACACTCCACATAATTTTTTTTGGTGGGTGGGGAAATTGACATGTTTTTTTAACACAGCACAGGACTTTCTGCCGATGCTGTACCATAAGCTATAAATAGACAATAGTGGTTAATGATTGGATCCAAATATAAAATGGAATTAGCACATGAAGATCTTGTTTGCAACTATTCAGGACTATAGCTTAACAACCTGGCAGTGGAGGAAAAATGTTTGAGAAAAAAGTACATAAAACTTTGGGAGTGATTACTGCTCCTTGCTTGGATGTGTGCCCTTTCTGGCTCCTATGAACATCTGGACAGGTGTGAGCAGCTGGAACAGGGAGCCCTTCATTGAGATCTTTCCCATTGCTTACTACTGTATGCTTTTAAACCAAACTAGAAATGGAGCTGATCGTGGGATCTCCTACATATAGACTTTATTCAAATTGATTTTTTGCATTATCTTCTTTCAGCAAATCTATCATACAACAGCACGAATATCCCTATTCCTGAGTTTAAGAGACAAAGCTGGAATAATTTGGCAGATCTCCCAGGTGCTTTCTACAAAATAGAATGTCTGCTAGAGATCATTGATAAGAGAATTTTGGGTGGCTGCAAACAATTGATCATGATTCAGAATCACTACTCATAGGAAAAGTCCAATTATCTTGAAGCCCTTAAAAGATCCCTTCTCAATTAAAGAACCATCTACTGATAAAAGAATATTTGTAACTCAGGGTTGAAAAGAGGGTTCTTCTCGCTCCCTGAGCTTGGTTGAAAGTGGTTTTATAAGGGCTTAATTTGGATGGATCATTGCTGATAATTAAAAAAAAAAGATTCTAGCTCTTTGAACCCTTGATTCTAACTTGACCCTCTAAAATTATACGCAAGTTGATATTTTAGGAATCCACCACTTCTGACATACTGAAAAATAGATTTGTTATATTGCAATGCTTGACTTAGTGAAATCTATTTCTTCCCTTCTCTTCTCAGTGGCTGACTAAATCAGAGGTGCTTATTTAGCAGGTTCTGACCAGTTCTGGAGAACCGGTAGCAAAAATTTTGAGTAGTTTGGAATACCACCTCTGACTGGCCCTGCCCCCATCTATTCTCTGCCTCCCGAGTCCCAGCTGATTGGCTGGGTCTTCTTTTGTTGCCCTGCACAGGAGAACGGAGCTGGAAAGCAGGTTAGTGGGGTGGGGAGGGAATAGGATTTTGAAGTAACCTTCCCCTGGAGTGGGCTGGGAATGGAGATTTTATAGCATCCTTCCCCTGCCATGCCCACCAAGCCACGTCCACCAAACCACGCCACCCTCACCAAGCCATGCCCATAGAACCAGTAGTAAAAAATTTTTGAATCCCATCACTGGACCGAGTGAATGTTTTGTTGTGTTTGTTTCTCCTGAAACAATCTGGTTGTCTAGAATTTCTCCCAACAAATAAATTTGTAGATTTCATCAACAGATGAAAAAAAATTCTTTGGGTTTCAGTTCACATTTTCTTTGCCTCAGGCCTCTCTTTCTCTGGGTATTGAAGAAACAATTTATCCATTGAAGACATTTAATGAAGTGGAAACTAAGACCAACCTTTGTTTTAGATCTTCGTCTTCAAAAGTTGTCAGCCTGGTAGTAGTTACCTTTCCTTCTCACAAGCACTTTCCAGCTCATTCAATATTGTTTTGATTGGGTACAGAAATGACAAGAAAAATAAGGCACATATAATTTCATGTAGGACATCAACGTTATTCATAGTCTCTTTTAAAAATGTGTATTGGAAGTTATTTTATGGACTTGTCATAGTGTGTGTGTGTGTGTGTGTGTGTGTATTTCACCTGAATTCTCAGGTATCCAATAGAAGCTATTTCCCTAGCTTTCATAGGCAGATTGGATAGATATTCATAAGCTATTGCTGAAATATGACCATCATTTTCCATTCTGAAATTCTGTGATGAAAAATGTATACTAATTATATTTTAAAGAATTAGTTATGTGGCTATCCTATTTATCTTATAAAGCTGTTCTGTCTATAGTGAACATGAGATTCTCTTGTTAGCAGCTCCAGGGCTAACATCTTTCAGGTCCCAGATCAAAGTTACTGACTGTCAGCTATAAAGCCTTCCATTGTGTGGTACATTATTAAGGGCCTTGGTGGCTCAGGCTGTTAATTGCCTGCACTTAAGATCCAGCTGCCTACAACTGCTGTAGGCTCGAATCCCACCAGGCTCAAGGTTGACTCAGCCTTCCATCCTCTCGGGGTAGGTAAATTGAGGACCCAAGATTGTTGGGGGCAATTAGCTGACCTTGTAAAAATGCCGCTTAGTAATAAGCAGGCATATACAATGGAATGAAGGCTATGAAGGCTATTGCTGAGCACACTGGGTTGTATCCCAAAAATTGTAAGCCGCCCTGAGTCTCCGGAGAAGGGCGGCATATAAATGTAATTAAAAATAGGTCAGATCAGGCCTACATTAAGTTGTCCATTAAGTTGTCTTTAAGATTTATTGCTCATGTCTGTACATAAGAAACTAGTCAGGTAATGGTCAGCACTAAATTGGGACTAAATAAGACTTAATGGAATTCAAGGGAAAGAGCTGGACTTGGAGCATCTGTGGACATGTAATGATTCTAGGCTGAGTCCTCTCTTGACTTCATCCTCAGGCTCGGGCTATCCTTCTTCTATAGAATAGAGATTTGCAAGACATCAAGCTGAGTAATGTTATATTCCATGATTCAGTCACCAAATATTTGAGGGAGCGTCTCCTGCCAATAATGAGTACCAACCGCCCTGTTCGAGCACACAGACAGGGGCTTCTCTGGGTGCTGCCGGCAAGTCAATGCTGGCTGGCGGCACCTCAGGGACGGGCCTATTCTGTGGCGGTTCCCGCCCTATGGAATCAACTACCCCTGGGGCTCCGCCTGGCCCCTGACCTTCGCACCTTCCGTCACGACCTGAAAACCTGGCTATTTGAACGGGCCGGGCTGGGCTGATCTCCTGGGGGGAGGGTTAAATTTTAAATGGTATACTGGGGTTTTAACTTAAATTAGACTTGTGACTATTTAATATTGTTTTAAATTAATTTATTGTTATGTTTTGGTTTTAATTGTGAGCCTCCCCGAGTCTTCGGAGATGGGGTGGCATACAAGTCTAAATAATAAATAAATAAATAAATAAATAAATAAATAAATAAATAAATAATAAATATTTTAGCTTGCCCATTTTTTATTCAAATCCTGAAGTTGTTGATTCAAATTATTGTTTAGCATATTTTCCTATATAAAACAAGTCATTTGAAAAGTTGTCATTCATGGGAATGGGCTTTTAAAGTGATTAAAAGTTCAGCTTAACTGTCTTTCTCATTCTCTTGTGAACCAGTTCTGCAGGAGCTGGCAGCTGACCTTCTGCTAGCTCAATGAGTTGTTCCCCTTCAGAAGGGCAGGGTGGGATTTTTTGTTCTCTCTGCCTTCTTAAAGTTAAGATCTCTAATAAATCAAGTGAGAAAACCATAGGGTGGTACTTTGGAATGAGCTTTCTTTTCCCCAATAAGTAACCAAAAGATAAGTAGATTTCTTCTTAGTAAGAGAGTGACCTAATGTCATATTTCAGCACATTGATATTTCAAATTGGAAGTTTGAATCTCTAGTGTTTGAGTTTAATCCTTGGGAAAAAGTGTTATTCTGTACTGGAAGGATTTAATTTTTACTTGAGAATTGTATGGAGCAAAAAAAGGCGGGGGGAAACAGCACTCTTCAGATAGTTACACTGCAGTGAGAAAACCTGAAACACTGATTTGTATACTTTAAAAATGCATTAAACTACAATAAAAACTGTGGATTTTAATAGGAGTAATCTGAATTTCTGCCTTGCACACTGAAATTAAATGACTGGACACTAGGGAGTAGCTAGGCAGTAGCTGCAGAAAGTGTTAACCTGCTGCCCAAAACAAGAGGAATAAGTGTAAAGAGATACAGAAGGCCATTGAGAGAAGACATTGGATTGCTAGCCATTGAGAGAAGACATTGGATTGCTAGCCATTCATTCTGGAGATCTGAATACCACTTAATTATATGAAATAATACAAGTTAAATCCTCAACTCCCATAACAAGTTAAATAGCTACCTAGGAAGATTTTATAGAAAAATTCCCTTCCTCCTAAAATTCAAACACAATGTTTAAATATAGCCTTTATCTAATTACATTCATTAGGAAGCTTAGAAGAAATGTTCACATTAATATTTAATTGTAATATACTAGACATTGAACAGAAACTGCCTGTGTTGAGTCTTCCATGAGATAGAATGTGTCAACTACCACAGTAACCAGCCTGGTATGAAGGTAGATTTATATAAAGACGTGTCCTCAATATTGTGTAATTTATAATAGACGCAATCTGAATTTTCAGCCTCAAATTCAAAAATGTCTTCTTATGAAGAAAGTTACTCATTTTAAAGCAAGATCCAGGAACATTTGAAATAGGGCTTATGTCTACAAGATGATCAAATGTTTTGCCATTTGTCTCCATGTAAGTCTTATTAACAATATTTATTTCGATTGCTATTTCCTCTATGCTTCACCTCAATAAACATTCCTTCATTCAGCTTATCGTTTGTGAATTCACTCTTCCTCCAATTTTATTAACAGTTTACATTAGTTTTGCCACTTCTTCAAAATTGGCCATGTACTTTAGCAATGCCAATGAATTGCCACAGTTTCTTTTTTATCTTCTTGTTGTGCTGTTTCTTAGCTTAAATCCACATTTTTAGATAATACTTGTGGTCTCCCTAAAGCAGTCTGCCTCTCCTAAATAAAAATAAAATATAATATAATACCAGTAGTAGTAGTAAAATAAAAACCTGTTTTGCTTTGATGTGAAATTTTGATGTCATTCTCTAAAGAAAATTTAACTGTCTAATAAAATTTATATCAGAGTATGGCTTCTGTTGAGCCATTCTCTCTTCCATATAAATTTTAAACTTTAATAAGTTATGTAGCACCTTAAGGACAAGAGCTTATTTTATTATACTCCTAACAGACAAAAATATATAACAGAAGAGGAAGGGAAGATTGGTATATCTTAAAAACTGAGGATCAACTATGGAAGTTCTAATCAAATGAATTCAGAAATAAATTATGACTCACTCACATCTCAGAGCTTCTAGCGATAAATTGATTCAAATTCCTTCTTTCCAGGACTCTTGAAAAGTGATAGCAGAGAAATGGTCATAGGTATCCACACCAAGGCATATTGCTTCAACATTTCTTCAAAGGTTTTGTTTTTAAATAATGGAGGTCAGATATACTCTTTTATTGATACAAGTGTCATGCCCTTATTAGAGTCAGACTCTGGGGGAGAGGAGGAACAGACGATAGGGAGTGGAGGTGTGGCTCCAGAGATTGTGAAGGAGGCTGGGGAAAGGCAGAGGCTGGCTGGGCAGTCAGAGGAAGAACCAGGCCCATCCCCTCTTCATCCTAGGGCACACAGGGAGGAACAGAGAAGGAAACAACTTGGCTTATGAGAGAGGAAGCGGCCATGATCCCCCTCATTGGTTGCAGCTGGGGAGAATAGTATATAAGAAAGATGGTTAAAACACAGTGTTGCCAAAACCAAAGTGTGTTTTATTTTAGGCTGAAGTTATCTTGGTTGGCATCCTTCCAACAGACTGTGCCTTGTTATTTCCCTGAAGTTGGTAATTACTTATCCTGGTCCATTGTGGAAATTCCTTCATTGTAGTTTATTATGGTCTTTTATTTTACCTCTGTCTGCTCATTGAGTTCGGACTGTACTGCTTTCTTTTGAAGACCATTTTTGAATAAGTTTAATCTCCAACTGAGAATTATTGAACAGTGGAGCCAAGTTGGAGGCATTAAAGGACATTTATTTACGTTTTGGATTTTATTACGTTTGTGTTACACTCCGGGTCATCACAACTAAACTGGTTCAGTACACACTACAAGAGACAGCAAGAACTAACTGAAAGAACAGGGGCCATGCAATCACTCTCTCTATATAGATGTACATAAATTGTAAATCATCAATACTGTAAATAATGAATTGCTTTAGTGTGTGTGTGTGTGTGTGTGTGTAAGAGATGGTGAGTTAATGAGGATGACACTACAAACACAATAGTTTATTAAAGTACACAAAGACAGCCTTCCTAGCAAGTTAAATCTAAGTTACTTAACCTAGGCCTGTGATGGTGAACCTATGGCAGGCGTGCCAGAGGTGGCACGCAGAGCCCTGTCTCTGAGCACACGAGCCATCGCCCCAGTTCCACTCCACTACTCATGCATATGCGCACCTCCCGCTGGCCAGCTGGTCTTCAGATCTCTGCTGCCCATGCGTGGGGTGTGGGGAGCATGTGCAGGGCAGGTGTGGGTGTTGCATTTTGGGGATGGGCACGCACGAGCATGCTTTGGGCACTTGTTGCTGAAAAGGTTAGCCTTCACTGTCCTAGGCATAATCACTTTAGCGGCTTACTATTTCCTAATGCCCTAATCAATTTTCCTTGGTGCCTAAATGTTCTATGATTGAGTTGACAGTTTATTTTCTTTGGGAAACTCTACTTAGGAGGGGATGTGTGATATGCTTGGCATTCCTAACACTATTTTTTTTCCTTGTTAGAGGTCTGTACCTAACTTTTACAGTCCATAAAGCTGACTCCCAAGAGGTATGTAAGTTAGTACAAAAGATAAAATAAAATAAATGAAATGGTATTAAAATATTAATGTTGCTATCACAAAGAATAAAGGAATTGGGTAGGTTCAGTGTCAGGCTTCCAACCAGTGCCCTGACACAAGTAAGAGTCGCAAGCCATCTGGCAATAAAAATCCAGTCGTTTATTAGGAGCACCTTCCATCCATCCATTTGTCTGTCTGTCTGTCTGTCTGTCTGTCTATCTATCTATCTCATCTATCAACTTGCTATTTAGCAATCTAGCTATCTCTCGCTATCTACCTACCTACCTACCTTGGGGGTTTTAATGTTAATTCGGCTTAGTTTGTTTAATACGGTTTTTAGGTAATTTATTGTTGTATTTTCTTTTAATCTGTGAGCCGCCCTGAGTCCTTTGGGAGAGGGGGCGGCATATAAGTCGAATTAATAAATAATAAATAAATAAATACCTACCTAGTTATCTAACTATCTAGCTATCTCTCCACTCATCTATCTATCTGTCTGTCTGTCTGCCTCTCCGTCCGTCCGTCCACCCACCCACCCACACACACACACCCACACCCACACCCACACACCCACAAATCTCCCCCAAAATTGAAAAGAGTGGAAAAAATTTCATATGCTACTGAAAATGATAAAAGAAAGAATCTGAAATGAAATAGATCAGGATGGGTGTAGTAGTGAAGCAAAAATATACCAGGAAATGATGCCCTAACACATTCTTATGCCAAAGGCAAGTAGTGGCCCAGAGCAGAACATCTACAGCTTATCTGTCATACATCCCAGAAAACACCCAGAGTGGGAAAACATAAACCCAGACATGCCACACTGTTGCAACCTGTTGTTTCATGGTCCTTAAGGATAGGCCTTCAACAGCTGCTGCTGGTAAAAGTATTCAAATGGTTCCCAGAAACCGTGGTCTGTTCCCTTTGACTACTTTTTTAAAAAACCAAACCAAACCAAATGGGAAGTGACATGACATCATTATTATTTACAAAAATGCTGGTAAATCCATAGATATTTTGAGAAAATCAGAATAGCGTTTTGTTTGGGAACACTTTTCCAGAGTTAAGGGAAAAGTCAGCTATAGGTGCAATAACCATCTTGGGGAGGCTAGAAGAAAAGAGTAGCCTCTCAAAAAAATTTTCTGATAACTAATATTTTATGCTTCAATGTCTCCCTGAAGGCAGACATTTTATGATTAGAGAAACGTCTCTTCTCTGGGCCGTATTTGTGAAAATTCCCCCAAAAAGAGCCTCTTGGCTAGAAATGATTGCCTACAGCTCTGCTTAATAGCCTATGAATTCTAAATTAAATAAGCCTGCAAATGTAACTTTGCAGAAGGCCTAAACATCTTAATTCTGACATCAAATTTGCATAGACTCCTAGACATGATTACAAGGGGTGAGGAGTCTATGTCTTTTAAACACAACACAAATGATTTCAATTAGTGGTTATTGTTGCATCTTTTTATATAGCCATTGGGTCAAAATGCATACATTAACTTTGAAATGTATATTAAATGAGAGACAGAGAGTAAGAATAACATTAGGATTAAAATTCTGTAGTTTTAGTCAGGCAAAACACACAACATAGGAACAACAAAGAAAATCAAACTATTAAAAAACCTGCTCCATTTGCTGTTAATGAAAATAATAAGTGCTGTGCAGTTGATCTTGGTTTATCTCTCTTCTTTTGTGTAGAAATGCTCAGCTGAACAGACTTCAAAATTTGTAGCTAATTTCTGTTGAAGTTATTGGTAATTTATATTGCTTGATCTGGCATGGTCAATTTATCCAATGTTTTTCCCAACAAAAACAAGGGACCGTTATATTCTTTTTGCACATATCTATGGTATATATGTTTCATTATTCACTCAATTCACATAGAAGGAATATTCATTATTCATTATGGCTTAAATGTGTCTAGTTTAATTTATTTAATTGTAGCATTAACTTAGAAAAATACAGTAGTGCTTGGGTATGATTAAACTAAAGCAAAATTCAAAAACTGAAAAATGGATTATAAATTGAAAATACAATTTAAGCCACTGAAGTGTACCACCATTATACCAAAAAAATAGGATGTTGATACTGATACTGTGGATGTGCCAAGCCAATCATTTTTCTATTGGGCTAAAGCTCTTGGTTTCATGATGAACTAACAGGATGGTTTTTTTCAGTGCATTTTCCTTTATTAATTAGACATGGGTGTAGAGGGCAAAAAGTTAGATCACTTGGGTATTCGAACAGTCTGAACAGCTAAAAGTCTGTTTTGTTATGCTGTTCCTTTCAAAAGAAATGTACCTACTTCTAAATAATTTCACGAACCTTTCACTATTTGAGGGAGAGAGATTCAGTGGGATAATTTGCACTTGTGAGGAAAGCTTTGAAAGCAAAGTAAAAAAGTTTAAAAATCATAAGTTTGGGCAAGCAGACCTGTCTTAGGAATACGGAGTATGAAATACTTTACTTTACTTTTATTGGACTTATATGCCTCCCTCTCTCCCTAGGGACTCAGGGCGGCTTACAATAAAAAAATAGAAATACAATTATTAAAATACATTAAAACCAAAGTAACTAAGCCCAATAAAAACTAAAAAACTAAATTTAATTAAATTTAAAATATCAATAAAACCCCACCCCTTACCCTTCAGTCCAGGCTGGACTATTGAAACAACCAGCTCTTTAGGTCACGGCGAAAGGAACGGAGGTCAGGGGCCAACCAGAGTTCCAAGGGGAGTTGATTCCACAGGCGCTCCCACAGAGAAGGCCCTACCCCTGGCCGCCGCCAGCCAACATTGTCTGGCCAACGGCACCCCAAGGAGGCCCTGCCTGTGGGAGCGCACAGGGTGATTGCAAACAGAAGGTTGGTATAATAGAAGGTTGGTATAATAAATAAATAAATAAGTAGGCAGGAAAAAAAATCATTCAAGCACAGTACTGAACCAGTTGATAATACATTTTGCATCTATTTAAGCAGCAGAAAGATTATTTGCATATTTATAGCTCCAATAGAATCTGTCTTAAAAATTTAATAGTGGATGACTTCAACCGTATTTAACAAATAGTAGGTGTATTATTGAATATTACACACATTGTTTCCTACAACCAGCTTGCAGGAATTATTTATGACTTTGTTGATATAATTATTGGCGCTGTTTTTATTAACAATTCTGTAACACCCTGCCAGAAGTATTTTTCATCATTAATCACAAACAATAATGGGTGATAGTGCTTCCTAGGAAACAAAAAGATGTGTTTAAAAGATGTGAAAAATGAGAAATGATTAGATATCAGTATATATTTGTAGCCAAACAAACAGCAGGAAGAATAGACTTCACCAAGGCTATGGTATAGTTCTAGAGGGGGGGGGGGATTTTAAAAATCTAAATGAACTATCAGAAAGCAAAACTATACAGTATAGGGAAAAATACTAAGAAAAAAGAAGTCTATGTTGAATTTATAATCTAAAGGACAGATTTAGATCAAGGCAAAGTAGAATTCATATCCATGTGCTCTATCTTTAAGGAAATAGTTGAAGACCCAGCAGTGCTTTCACCTTTACTTTTCAAAAAAGTGTACGAAGTTTGTCAATCAAGCAGTTTTATTGCAGAAGATGGATTACAAACTGTTTACATTTCAGCAAGCTGCTTACCAAATACATACAAATTGAATGTGTCAGAGAAAGTTGCATCCAATGATATGTGCAGGTTTTCTTCTACTTTAAAAAATAACAATGTGTAGATAATTTGATAAAATGGAAAAAGAAATGAATTCATGCATCACTGATAACAAGAAGATTTTTGCACAACTCCACCTTAGAATAAATAACATACAGAAAATAAGCTTTTGATAGTCACGAACTAGAAGCTGTGAGTCTGTACATAAAGTATCACAGTAATTATAGAAACTCTCACAGCTTTCTTCCAAAATGTGGTCTTACACCTCTTTGGAATGAAATACATACTTTCATTCCTATAGGACACTTCAACCATGACTTCATTTGAGTACAATTTGCCATCAGTTCATAAACAAGCACCGTGATACAAACAACATGTTTAAGAGTTACCAGAACATTGTGTTTCTGAACGGAGAGCTCAGAATGATATAAAGCAGGCAACTGCCTTCAACAAGGATTTAAATAATTCTACTTTGCAAAAAGCCGAGGAACTCCAGACTTGATCGGCATCCAAATGAAGTTGCATCCCAGACATATCATCTCACTGTTAAATTGGTTTCCTAAGGGGAAAATAAAGCATTTGCCGCATCCCCTTCTCTTGCTCTTTACTGATGTTCTTCTTAAGAAACAATACTTTAAAATTTCTACTTGGGCTGTTTCATTTCCTCCCCCTGCCCCCAATTATTGTATTTCACTGTACAGTCCTTTAAATTTTTAACTGGGTTGTGAGATGAGCTTAGCCTATATATAAAAAGATTAGAACTAGATTGTATGTTAATTGAACAAGGTACTTGCTCCCAGCAACGTCAAGAAATGAAATTAGATGCAACTGTCAAATGTTCAGCTTTGATGCTCCAAGATAGTATGTCTACTTATTTCTTTTATAGCCTGATTATTTTCATATATCAAGCACTGACCTTACCAAATGTAGAATACATGGAATGATCTCCAGAAATATTATCTTTCTAAAGTGTAACCTGTTTATGTTAGTAGACCTATGTAAATCAAAGCAATTCAACAATTTCATTATTTTTGCTTTAACACTGGATTTAAAATATCTCCAAGACCAATATGGGCTACAAAATTCTGTGTAAGAGGAGGTTTTAAAGACAGCAGTAGACATGGACTGGTTCCCACGTTGTACAAAGCAATATAATTTTTTTTAGATGTGGTGTAGTGTGTCTTGTGAACCCATCTCATTATGATTTATTCCAGTCAAATGGACAACAACTGAACATTTAATGTGAAGCTAAGTCAGTCATCTTTGTCAATGTAAGAATGCAGTTGTTTTTAGTGGAGTTTAAAAAGAGAAAAATGGCTATTATTGCATGCAAAATATGGTAATATTTAGAGTTCTTTGCAGTGTTTAGATACATGAACATTCAACAGAGCAAACCACACATTGCTGAGTGCTATCAGAGATGTCCACAGTAACAGGGACCGGCCTCAAAGTGGTGAGTACAATTGGACAACAAAAGCCCTGCCTCTTTTTAAAGTGCACCACATTTATCATACCTATGTGAAAAGGGGTAGGGCTTTGACCATCCTGTCATTTTGAAACCAATGGTTGTTATTATGGTTACTGTAGATCTTGTCACTCATAAAAGAGTAACTTGATTTGAATCTCAATTCCTTCAGACCAACTCCAGCATTTTAACCACTGCATGATATGTATTTTTATTTTATGGTATAACTTTAATTAGGCTATGTTAATTGTGGATTTTTCCATCATCAAAATGCAACAGTAAGCCTGGGGGGGGAAGGGTGCTCTTAATGGGACAACTCCAGAAAAATTAGGTGAGGTGTGGAATTGTTTGGGTCGCTGGCAAAAAAATTAAAATTTAAACATTGTGATTGCAAAGTGGATAATAAATGGGGCTGTAAAAAATAATTCAGTGGAATGTCAACCACCCCATGCAGCCATTCCTTCTATCTTAGATCAGGAGCAGTTCTATGTCACATCAAATCCTGTTATGGGATGTCAAGAAAATATGTATGCAAGAAACAGACATATGGTTGTGGAAATGATATCAGTTTCCCATGTGCTGTATGTAACTCTGATTTATCTTATGGCTACATCAGGAAAGCTCACTCCTTTTTTGAATGAGGAAGTACCATTTAGAATTAAATAGGACCATTCAGGTTATTGAGCCCAACTCCCTGTTCAGTGCAGGAATGCAAACTTGGGTACTCCGGACTGATCTCTGTTTAACCTCTGCTTGAACATATCTTTTAATTCATTTATAGTTTACACACATGGAACTGCCCATCTTCCTCTGAGAGGGATATATCCAATGAACTGAAGCTTACCCGTTCTCTGGGAAGTCGATTCTTTTGTCAACTTGCCCTTTCTATAAATAAATCTTTTGTAATATTCAGTCAGAATCTGCCTTCCTATACCTTAAATCAATAATTTTGTATCATTTCCTCTGGAAAAAGAGAGATGGACCTTTACCTTCTCCAATGGTATGCCCTTTCAGGCATTTGAAGAATCTATCATATTCCCCCTTCAGCCAACTCTTTTCAAAACTGACATAGGTTTTTTCAATCATTCATCAAAAATCAGTTTTTAAAAAATAAATTTTTACACAGGGCTACATTTAATGCAGCTCTCCAGGGCTGTGGGGATTTCTCTCCATAGATTCAGCTGTACCAGGGAGAGAGTGAGGCAACCACCTTGGATGGTGGCTCGTTAGATATTGTGGGAAGGCAGTACTAGCTTCAGCTTCCTGAATCTGCCCAGCTATACACTTTTGCTGAAAGACAAACTGAAGTCCATGCAGTCAGTTCTGTTCCCCCTTAAATTCTTCTCAAATGTGGTGAATGACTCATTCCTGTTCCAAATGTTGAAGGATCCAGTTGGATTCTGTATATGGAGTAGGGAGGGAGCACCATCTTATACTTGATCTCAATGTTGGGCTGAGTTTACTGCTGTCATTAAAGAAATATCTCATTCATTTCAGGGGATAATTGATTCAGTAGAATGCACACCTGGACTCAAACATAGTTTTGACTAATGGGATTGCAACAGAGACATTGAGGACATTTAAGGAGAAATGTCAGGAATGGTAGAACTTAATTTTTCTGCCAAGGATCCCAGATGTTGGATTCACCTCATCCTGGCTGACCATTTCTTGACACAACAGCGCCTGGAAAACTGTGAGATGATCATAATTCTGTAGTTCTTCAAGCATCATCATCTCAAAACAGGCTCTCAGAATAAGTTTAAATGATGAAGTGATTAGTATTTGAAGGTTTCCGCCCCACCCCCATGGTCTTTAGCTGCTTCTCTCCCAGTGTAAACTGACTGGAAATGAACCTGGCACACACAAAACTTTTTTCTGGATTTCAATCCATTTCTCTTTTTGGCTACAGTGTTGACTAGATATTTTGTCTGGACTATAGTTCCCAATTGATTGATTCCCCAGCTTCTTTTCCTCTTCCAGAAATGCTGGGAAAGCAAAAACCAACTGCTTTCCATCTAGGGCAGGGATCTCCTTTAAGACTTGTGGACTTCAACTCCCAGAATTCCTAAGCTAACATGACTGGAGGAGGAATTCTATGATTTTTCCTATTACTTAGGCTAGAAGGAGAAGATGGAACAACTCTTATTAATTTCCACAAAGGAACACCCAATATCCCACCATCGCTCTTTTGGGCCTAACAGATAAACCCAGAGAAGCAAAGACCCAGGGAGGGCGGGGGGATGTCCCAACAGCCAGTTGGAATGAAGACATTTAGGTAAGACAGAATTCAGTACAGCAAGAGAATAGAAAACTGGTGGAAGAATACTATTTTTGATATGCAGCAAGCAAAGTCAGATAGAGGCTGCCTTCCCAGCAGCATCGGGACCGAATGAAAATGACATCCCCTGTTCTTGGTCTCTCCAAAGGGTAAGTGGCCTGTCATACTGGACCAAGCAGAAATGTGAGTCAAGGCTGGGAAGTGTTTGGTTCCTATACTGTATAAGCCACAGTTTCCAAAGAAGGATGAATATTCCATTGGCATCCTTAGTTTTCAAGAGTGGTTTAGGCATGCAAGAGAATTCTCACATTGGCAACCATCATCTTTTCTGTAACATAACAATATCTAGAATTCATCAGACAACTTGGTGCTCTCCAGATACTTGGCACTGTCCAAGTGGGTGGATGAGAACCAAAGGCCCAGGTCACTGAGCCCCATTGCTGATGCCTGACCTAAAATGTTAAAATCTGAGAGAGGGGCGTAAGCATATTCTACTTCTTACCTTGCACAAGAATAATCAAATGTTAAGAAGTAATCCCTACTGTTTCAGATTGCTGCCTCTTCTTCTAGTTCTTGACTGTTACAGTTTTCACTGATTTGTGAATAAAAATCTAAAAATATTTTAGAATTCTAAAAAATATTACTAGCTTCTAAAAAAAATGAGGGGAGATTCCTTTTGGTAAAGGGTTAAGCAAGGGCTTAACTCATTTTCTTTAAAATTAACATGCCTTTAAAGTGATCAAATGTGGCCAAATCCATTTTTAAATCCAAGAAATTAATTGAAGAATGCTATGATTTTGGAGATTAGATTGAATTTCCCTTTGTATCTAAAAAAGTGAAACAAGAATGTTTTCTTTTCCCAACTTGAGGGCACTTGAAATCCACTATTTTAAAAAATAAGTTGCTATAAGCTTTAGATTTAATTATTACCTTGAAAACTGAATTAATTTGTGGTTATTACCTACAATTATTACATAGATCTCTTTTTTCTCCTGATGAATGATTTTTCTCTTGCCACATTGGTTTTCATCACTTTTATTTCTTAATTATGGAATCACTACTTTTTTTCTCTGTTGGTGAAGTTCCTTTTTATTTCACCATTAA
This sequence comes from Naja naja, assembly GCA_009733165.1. Lineage (NCBI taxonomy): Eukaryota > Metazoa > Chordata > Lepidosauria > Squamata > Elapidae > Naja > Naja naja. Next base: position 236,118,157 of record CM019149.1, on the reverse strand, counting down.
AAATTAAATGTAATAACTGTTTAAAAATCTTACCCTCTTGGAGAGTGTATGTTTCAGATAAATTGAATGTTTAAGCGATCTCCCTTCTTTGATCAGGAGATCTAACCTAATTTGGAAACATCTGGGCATGGCGATGTCTGGGTTGATCAGTCTAGACTAGCAATGTGTGTGGGCCAGATGCAGAATTTGGCTGCACTTTCTGCTGAAATGTGTGCAGCTGCTTTGCCATCAAAATGCTAAAGACTTAATGTGTGTGTGTGTGTGAGAGAGAGAGAGAGAGTGTTTGAGTCTATATACTCATTCCCTCTCTCTGTTCATTTATTTACACTGAATTAAAAATAACAAGAAGTCCGTCAACACTAGCAAATCTCCTGGATTTTTGTTGTGGCAAGGAAAGGTGAGGGAAGTCAGTTTTATTCTTATTTCGTTAATCAACCACACACACTTAGGAAACTTTTCAGAGGAAATGGCAGATGCTTAAGAAAATAAACCATAAAATATTGAACTACTCCAGGCAGAGAAAACAGAGACGGGGATCATTTCAGCAGGATCAGCTGAAGCCAAATATTTTAAGCAATAGCATATCTACTGCTGTCTTCTGGGAAAAGGCTGTGCGTGAACTCGCTGCTTTAGGCCAGCTGCTTGGGATCTCTGCCAGATTGGACACTCCGAGCGGTAATGCTGCTGTTTTTCTTGAGAACTGAAAAGGCATATTAAGGCAGGGAAAACAGAGACATTCTCTCTTTTTTCCCTCCCTCTTATCATTTACCTAAAGATGCAACATGTGTATGCATCTCCAAACTTGGCAACTTTAAGACTTGTGGAGTTGCTATGCTGGCTGGAGAATTCTGGGAGTTGAAGTCCACAAGTCTTAAAGTTGCCAAGTTTGGAGACCCCTGCCTTAGAATGACAGAATAATAGAAGTGGAAGGGACCTTTCGGGTCTTCTAGTTTAATCCCCTGCTCAGGCAAGGGACTCTATACCATTTGAGAAAAATAGCTGTCCAATCTCTTCTAAAAAATCTCCAGGGATGGAGCACTGGCAACTAACTGCCAACTGCTTCAATGCTGGAAAAATGGCATTTGTATACTTTCAGAGAATCCAAAGAATTCAGCAAAATTATCCTTTGGCCATGTTTTAGTGCAGTGGCTGCCAATGCCATCACACAATCTGGCCTGTGTACTCCCTAACATCCCAGAAATCTAAAACCTCATGAGGTCACCAGTATCTCATGTGAGATCTCACAATCAAATTCCAAACTTTTCCAACATTTCTGAAAGATCCTGTGAGGTTACAACACTCTCATATAATATCTTATTGTAAAATGATGCAGTTTTAAACACTACTTTTGAGAGAAGTGGATGTCTGTGGGTGGTTATGATAAATAGCCAAGTTTGGAATAAGGACTTATCAATTTTCCTAGCAACTTGAGCTCAAAGCACCTCAGGTTAACTGTGAAATAGACCACCAAAGAAAATATTTTGAATACCACATCACACCAATATTAACATCTCAAACAGATTCAAATAAAATAAAGCAAATAGTTCAATAAACTCACACCATACATTCAATACAGCCAGTACTCAGTTTCATACTTTTAAGTTATTCAGTCCATACGACCAGAATCCAGAAGCAGGATTAAAACTGGCAGTGAAAAAGGCCATTGCTAAGTGCTCCTTTTACTTCATTTTGCATTGATTTAAAGGTATTTTGGAATCATAGACTCAGAAAAATGTCCATTCCACAAGAGAAGCCTCTGGACATTTTCTAATTTCTTCGGGTATAAAAATAGTCCATTTGCTGTTAATGCTGAGTTAAAATCTGTCCTCTGGTTTCCTATATAAAGAAAGCTACTGTGTTCCTGCCTCATTTATAATTTGATTTTGATAAGTGTGTGTGTTTGTGAGAGAGAGAGAGAGAGGAAGGGAGGAAGAGAGGGAGGGAGAGAGAGATGAAGAGAGACAGAGAGAATTGTTGAAAAGATGTATATGTCCTAGAACACAAATGGGAAGAAAGAGCTCAACTTGAAAGCAATGAGATCGATATATAATTACCCAAAAGCAAAATATTGTAAAGATTGATAAACAGAACTGTGCTGTAAGAACTGTATTTAAATAGCAGGAAACTATGTAGAACAGAGGTTGCCTAAGACTAAATCCCTGCAGTGATGAAAGTGTAAAATCATCATCATCATCATCATCATCATCATCATCATCATCATCATGATAAAATGTAGAATGTCATGTCATAAAGAATATTCATTTTAGAACATTGGCTATACCTATATTTGGTCTTAATAAAATGTCTGAAATCTGTTTTAGTTTATTGCAGACTTCAGCATTTTAGGAAATCATTAGTGAGGGATCTGGAGTGATAGAATTTAATTTTAAATGTCTTTATTTTTTAAGCAAGAGAATTGAGAATAGGAACTGAGAAACCAGAAATAACTTGAAACAAAAAGCTATTGGCTTCACTCCAAAGCCAGCACTATTTTTGCCAAACTAGGAGGTATTTTGATTCTGTAGCAGTGAAGACTCTTCACTGCTCAGTTGGAAATTGAGATCCAAGTTTATGAGTGCACTTGAAAAAAAAGGAGAATTATTAAAATGAATCGAATAGATAATACTGCTAGATAAAACATTAAGATTTATCTAAACTAAGACAGGGAAGAAAGCTGAGACCTGTAAGTATGGTAAGTAGCCACTGAAAGCCAACTATGGTTGTCAGTGGATTAGGATTATTATTGGCATTGGAATTATAAAACTGCACCCCCATGCCATCTTCTTTATTCCATAATATAGGTAATCCAGTGTTTCTCTTGACTGTTTTGGCTGCAGAAGGCCACAGAAAATGTGATGTTAGAAGACCCACCATCCATCCCAGCTGATCACCCACATTCTGCCTGGGGGCTGCTGGATTGGTTCTTTTAGGGAGTTGCTTATATCATATCGCCAAGATTTATAAACAGACTTCATACTTGCAACTGTTGCAGCATCACCATGATCACTTGATCAGAATTTGTGCACTTGGCCTTCATTCGTGTATCTATGAAGGTTGCAGCATCCTGGAGTCATGTGATTGCCATTTGCGATATTGCCAGCCAGCTTCTGATGAGCAAAGTCATTAGGGAAGGGCAGATTTGCTTAATGACTTTGTGATTCATCTCACAACCGTGGCAAAAAGATAGTAAAATTTGTGTGACTTACTTAACAACTGCCTTGCTTAATGAAAGCTCTTATCCCAATTGTGGTAGCAAGTCGAGAAATGGCAGGGTAGGTTTTTCCTTCCTTGTGTTTTAGGCAAGTGCAGGGTCCACTTTTTGGGGCTACCAAGTGTTGATCCATTGGTTGTGATAGGAAATGGCTTGTCGTCCAAGCCTGACATTGTGGACTGAGAGAGAAAGTTGGTGTCTCAAAGTCACCCAGCCGGCTTTCTGGGACTAGAACTCACTGGTTTCTAGCCTGGTGCCTTAACTACTAGACCAAACTGGCTCTAAATTATTACAAATAAGTTTTATTAAATTCATTTATCTGCACAAATATAAGTGAACTATCTTGTCTTTTCACAACCAATAGAGGCCACCAATGAAATTACACTATGTCATCCTAATGTATCTGCAGTGTAGAACTGTAGGAGCTCCATTCTGTTTTCTGGCTTCCTTCCATCTTTCAAAAATGGAGGGCATCAACCTTAACCTTTTAATCAGAGCTTATAAAAACAGGTGCTGCCCATCATTTCAGGAGTATATAGCCTATAGGAGTATATAGTTATAAGGGCCTTGGTGGCTCAGGCTGTTAATTGCCTGCACTTAAGTTCCAGCTGCCTACAACTGCTGTAGGCTCGAATCCCACCAGACTCAAGGTTGACTCAGCCTTCCATCCTCTCAGGGTAGGTAAATTGAGGACCCAAGATTGTTGGGGGCAATTAGCTGACTTTGTAAAAATGCTGCTTAGTAATAAGCAGGCATATACAATGGAATGAAGGCTATTGCTGAGCACGCTGGGTTGTATCCCAAAAATTGTAAGCCGCCCTGAGTCTCCGGAGAAGGGCGGCATATAAATGTAATTAAAAAAAAAAAGTTGTCCTATGGGAGCACGAAAATAAGGCTGTTCCCAAAATAAAAATGGCTGGCTTTTCTTCTCTCAAACTTAACTCAACAATTTGCTTATGTATCATGCAATTGCCCCCTTGTTTATATTTTCAGTAGAGGAAGTATGAAATAGTCTAATCCAAATTTGCATCATTGGTTCAGTTATACATTATTATTATTCTCAGCCGTCAGTGCAGCATGGAGTTAAATATAAGACACACCCTCCATGGATGTCAATGGGTTTTAATTAACTAATTAAAACATGGTCTTGGGCTCGTGGGATGCCATCTTAGGAGCATGGAAAGTCCTCCACCTATCTTTTCTCTCTAGCTGAGGACATAGACATTGAAAGCCTTTCCTTAATCACTGTAGCTCTCATAAAGCTAAGGGCTTTTCTCTCACTAAAATTTGGAACAATTGGAGAGCTTTAGAAAAAAATGGTAATTTTATAAATGCTAGTTGGTATCTCTCATAGATGAGATGCACATTGCTCCCAGGAGATTTTTGAAAATAAATGATTCTACTGAAGGTTTACTGTATCAATATAAGTTGGCAATGAATTTGAATTCAGTAATTTTCTTTACCTTGTAACTCATTTATTTCTCGGCAAAGTTACCTTCTGCCTTCCTTTTCATGAGGACACATCCCTGGATATTGAATCAAGAAGACCAGAAACAATATTAATTCAAGGCTGGTGGCCATATTTAAATTAGAGATCAGAGATATATCATGGATACCTTCCAAGGAGACATGAGCGTAGAAGAATTTTGAGGGGAACAGGAGAGCACTATAAATATCAAAGAGAAACTGTATCAAAAAAAAGCAGAAACCTTTTGATGGGGATTGATGTAAAAGATTTTGAGGTGAATTCTGGAATGAATATATTAGTAAATTCACCTCAACAAGGACACTAATAATCTGGAAAGGAAGTGAGTTATTATCTGTAGTTTTCAGCCAGAGACAGTGTCCAGTAGAGTTACCAAAGCTATAGATTTTCTCCACTAAATATAAAGAGTTAGTGTGCCAGCTGGGGAACTCTGGGAATTGAAATCCACAAATCTTAGAGTTGCCAGAGTTGAGAAAAATTGGTCTTGATAGTTGATAAAGCCTTTTCTGGTGCTATGTTCCTATGGATTTATGATTCATCCATTGATATTTTGCCAACTAGTATCATACATTATAATAATGGTAATAATATAATAATGAGTCTTACATACCACCTTTAATAAAGTTTTGTTCCAGCTGAATATTTTTCAACTAAAAATGCACTGTATCACAGACAAAATTACTATAAAGTATTTACAAATTCCTTTTTCCAATTTAGGAGACCAAAAATGGGCTTTGCTTTAATATAAGGCAACATTTGTGATGCAAGCAGAAAGAATCTTAGTGCTAGTTTTGCAATTTTCAGCTTTTTCTGACAGGGGCCTCCTCGTTGTGCAGCTAGGAGGGAGGGAAGATGCTGACTATAAGTGGACAATCAAAGTCATCAGCTGCACAGAGATATTATTTTTGTAGTTAAGTCAGGTAATATTTGACTTATAACCACTTGTTTAGTGACTGTTCAAAGTTACAACAGCACTAAAAAAGTGACATGACATTTTTCACACTTATGACTGTTGCAGTGTCCTGGGGTCATATGATCACTTTTTGTGACCTTCTGGCAAGCAAAGTCAATGGAAAAACCAGATTCAATTAACAACCATGTTAATAACTTAACAGTGATTCACTTAACAACTGTGATAAGAAAGGTCGTAAAATGGAGCAAAACTCAACAACAGTCTTGCTTAGGAATGTAAATTTTGGGTTTCATTATATTTATAAGTCAATGACTACCAATATCTTCTACCACTGTCTTCCTCAACCAGATATGTGTATCTATGTTAATAAAAAAAAGAATTGCTAAAAAACAATACTATAGCCTTTCTCAGCCTAATGTCCTCCAGAGCTGTTTGAACTCCAGTTCCCAGATTTTATTTGTTTGTTTGTTTGTATCCCTTATTGCTTTTACAAATAACTCAAGGGGGCAAACATATCCAATTTTCCACCTCCTATTTTCCCCACAGCAACAACCCTTTGAGGTGCATTGAGCTGAGTAGGACTGAATGGCCCAAGATCACCCAGTGGGCTTTCATGACTAAGGTGGGAATATAATTCACTGTCTCCTGCTTTATAACATGGCATTTGTTGCAAAATCCTGGGAATTACATTTCCTGCCTATGCAAAGGGCCTCTGGTTGAGGAACACTTTGGTGGAAGATAACAGATAACTAGAAAAGTCAGGTCGCTGTATCCCTAAGCAGATGCTGATTTGTGAAATTCTGTAGAAACAGAGAAGATATCTGGCAGAAGGCAGGTCTTATGAATTTCGTGTAAATAAATGTCTATATAAAATATAGCTATTTAAGCAAAATAGCTGACACATTTTTATTCACACATGTGCACAAAACAACATTTCTGCGTATAGGAAACAAAATGTTTAAGAAGCCGGATAATAGTCTTTTAGAACATTAAAGTTTTATCTTTCCCTTCCTTTTCATTTCAAAAGTAGGACAAAGTCCATAGGTGATAAAACTACTAAAAAAATGAGAGAAACAGGGGTGAACAGAAATGATTTACATGCCCTGTTTGGCTTCTGTATTACAAAAACAGATGTGGAAGTTTTACTAGATAAAATCCACAGTTGCCAAAAAGGTCATGTCTGCTTTCCTTACAATCTGTTGCAATAATAAGAGAAAATGAATTTTCCAGAAATTACATGTTTTATTTTACATGCTGAAATTGGAAGGAATGGAAAATATTTTAACTATGACCTCTGCATAACACCATCGAAACGTTTGTCAAAGGGTTATTAGGAGTGAAACACAGAAATAATAGATGTTGTGTATTTTCAGCTGTTTTCCCGTCTGTTTTTGTTCATCTGTTTACTTTTCTTTTCTATCTCACTTTTTTCTCAACCTAGCCAAGTTGCAGATCACAAACAATCCAAACCTCATGTGGATTTTGTCATATGTAACTTTGGCTAACAGTAAACATTAAAGACTGCATAATATAGCTTGCTGAAAACCTCATGGTCCATATCAGGTTTTCTGAATGTTTAGAACAAAAGTCAAATCTTGTGTGCTCTTAAGCACTCCAAATGTTTGTCTCCATTCTTACTTTGCAGACAAAAAAAAAAAGATATTTTGACATACAAGGCAATGTTAAGTAAGGATCTTCGCTGATGGATTTTAATGTGTTCAGCATCAGCACCATACTAAATCCATACATGTCATTTGGCATGGATTGCAAACGTTATTTTCTTCTGGCTAGGACGGAGTGCAAGAATGACATTTTGCGACCTAGATAAATTTCCCCTAAGGCAAATATCTCAGTTTCTTGCAGGAGCAAAGTCATTTTTTGTGATATAAGTAGTTTGGGGATATGACATAGACCTGATGATGACTTTTCCATTCTCCTGTTGGTGGGCTGGGGAAGCCCTGGTTTACTGATGGATTTCTTTGCCTGCTCTTAGCATTCTATGTTGGGCAAGAGTTAATACAAGCACATAAGCAACTTCGAAATACTTTGGAGGATTATGGCATGGAAAAATTGCTGTGTGAAACTGAACAAGAACACATAAAAAGGTTGTGTTGTGTTTTAGGCTGCTGTAGGTATACAAGTGACAAACGTGGGGGGAAATGTAATAAAAGTCAAACTGATCCCTCGGATGCTTGGATCCTGTGAAACATCAAGCTCTCTATTTAAAACAAAAGTAGAAAAACCAGCTGTACAAACGCAAAAGTAATGCTTTTTTCGATACATTCCTTTTCAACACAGGTAGTCCTCGATTTACAGAAGTTCATTGAATGACTGTTCAAAGTTACAACAGCACTGAGAAAAGTGACTTATAACCGTTTTTCATGCTTACAATCATTGCCATATCCCCATGGTCATGTGATCAAAATTCAGAATACTTGGCAATTGACTCATATTTTATGACAGTTGCAGTTCCACAGGGTCATGTGATCACCTTTTGCGAACTTCTAACAAGCAAAGTCAAGGGGGAGGACAGATTCACTTAACAACCATGTTTATAACTTAAAAATTGTAGTGATTCACTTAACAACTGTGGCAAAAAAGGTCATAAAATGGGGCAAAATTCACTTAAATGTTTTACTTAGCAACAGAAATGCTGGGCTCAGTTCTGGTTGTAAATCAAGGACCACCTGTACAGTGGTGGGATTCAAAAAAATTTACTACCGGTTCTGTGGGTGTGGCTTGGTGGGTGTGGCTTGGTAAGCATGGCAGGGGAAGGATACTGCAAAATTCCCATTCCCTCCCACCCCACTAACCTGCTTTGCAGCTCCGTTTTCCTGTGCAGGGCAACCAAAGAAGGGCCAGCCGATCAGGAGGGAGGCAGAGAATAGATGGGGGTGGGGCCAGTCAGAGGTGGTATTTGCCGGTTCTTCGAACTACTCAAAATTTCCACTACCAGTTCTCCAGAACTGGTCAGAACCTGCTGAATGCCAACTCTGCACCTGTAGTTCAGAAGAAGAATGTTCATGTGATTAGACCGTCTGTATCTGCCTCAGTGTCCACAGGTAGCCATGATGAAGAAAAAAATAACAACAGGTGTGTAGACATGATTTTATGATGCAAATTCTGCTTTTTTGTTTATTTTGTTGAAGTAAATGTGAAAGTTGTGGTGACTTTTGTTGTGATATCTGGATGCATTTTCCCCAATTGGCCTTCGACATAGTTGCTGAGGCAGGTGCACAAAACACAAAGAAAGAAGCATCTTCCTGTGTGCTAAATATTTCTTTTTTAATCTTGCTTTTTATTGCTTCTGCTAGGCAAAAAAGGAATAAATTAATTCCATAGCAGTTGATAATTAATGAGCGTCTTTAATCATATTGCTATTCTTGCATTATTGTTAGACCACTAAAAGGCTTCCGGGGCTCAACATTTAAACAAATTCCTTTGGATTGAGTTTATTCATTGAAATAAGGTGGAGTAGGAGAAGAAACATGCACATTCAATATTCTAGAAAATATGCCATAGCTCAAAGGGCCCACACTGAGGCTGCTATCCCTGTCGGCCATATAACATACTTCAATAATATCAGAATTACTGAAAAACTAAATAGTAGGCCCTGAATGCTCATTAAGTAACAATGCACAGAGAGGAAAAAAACATTAAGTCTATTCTCCTTTGTCATAATCTCAATCAAAATGTATCTCTGCCAACATTAAGAAGAAATTGCCACTGGTGCCAATTCTCCTCAGATTAACTGCCATGCAGAAGAAAATGAAATCTAGGTAGTCCTTGATTTTCAACCTCTACTTGAGCTCCAAATTTCCACGGCTAAGCAAGACAGCTGTTAAATGAGTTTTGCCTCACTTTTTCTTGCCACAGTTGTTGATTGGATCACTGCAGTTGTTATGTTAGTAAACATGGTTGTTACATGAATCTGGCTTCCTGCTTGACTTTGCTTGTCAGAGCTTCACAAAATAGGCCAAGTGTGATTGGACACACAAGGAATTTGTCTTGGTGTAAGTACTCTCAGTATACATAAAAGAAAAGTTACATTCGTCAAGAGTCAAGAATTATAAGGTACAACACTTAATGATATTCATAGGGTACAATAAGCAATCAAATCATACTAGGAAACAGCCAATATAAATTGTAAGTATACAAACGACAAAGTTACAGTCATACAGTCACAAGTGGGAGGGGATGGGTGATAAGGAGTGATGAGAAGATTAACAGTAATAGTAGTGCAGACTTTGTAATAGTTGAACAGTGTTGAGGAAATTATTTATTTAGCAGAGTGATGGCTTTCGGGAAAAACTGTTTTTGTGTCTAGTTGTTCTGGTGTGCAGTGCTGTATAGCGTCATTTTGGGGGAAGGAGTTGAAACAGTTTATGTCTGGGATATGAGGGGTTTGTAAATATTTTCACAGCCCTCTTTTTGACTCGTGCAGTATACAGGTCCTCGACTGAAGGCAGGTTGGTAGCAACTGTTTTTTCTGCAGTCCTAATTATCCTCTGAAGTCTGTGTCTGTCCTGTGGGGTTGCAGAACCGAATCAGACAGTTATAAAGGTGCAGATGATAGACTCAATCATTCCTAAATCATTCCTCTTCAGCAGCTCCTTGGGCAGTTTGAGCTTTCTGAGTTGACGCAGAAAGAATATTCTTTGTTGTGCTTTTTTGATGACATTTTTGATATTAGGTGTCCATTTTAGGTCATGTGATATAGTAGAACCTAGAAATTTGAAGGTCTCTACTGTTGATACTGTGTTGTCTAGTATTGTAAGTTTTTTTTTTTAATTACATTTATATGCCGCCCTTCTCCGGAGACTCAGGGCGGCTTACAATTTTTGGGATACAACCCAGTGTGCTCAGCAATAGCCTTCATTCCATTGTATGTGCCTGCTTATTACTAAGCGGCATTTTTACAAAGTCAGCTAATTGCCCCCAACAATCTTGGGTCCTCAATTTACCTACCCCGAGAGGCTGGAAGGCTGAGTCAACCTAAGTGGTGGTAGTATGGGAGGGTTTCTTCTAAAGTCTACCACCATTTCTGTGGTTTTGAGTGTGTTCAGTTACAGATTGTTCTGGTTACACCATGAGGCAAGTTGTACAACCTCCTGTCTGTATGTAGATTCACTGTTGTCTTGAATAAGACCAATCACTGTTGTGTCATCTGCAAACTTCAGTATTTCAACAGATGGATCGTTTGAGATGCAGTCATTGGTATATAGGGAGAAGTGGAGAAAGCATACAGCCTTGGGGCCCCCTGTGCTGATTGTACAGGTATCGGATGTGATTCTGCCTAGCTTCACCTGCTGCTTCCTGTCTGTTAGGAAGCTTATGATCCACTTACAAGAGTGTTCAGATATTACTAGTTGGTTTAATTTACTTAGAAAAATGTTCCTGGCATAAATACATACCAGTTGCCAAGTGTACAAATGTTGATCACATGATCATGGGAATGCTGTAACAGTTGTAAGTTTCCAAAATGTCACTTATTTCAGTGTCATTGTAACTTCAAATGGTCACTAAATGAATGGTTGTAAATTGAGGACTACCTATATACTGAGATCCTGACTGGACAGGAAGGGCTTAAACTGCACTGATTATCATCTCTAACTCAAATACTTAACATTTAATTTTGGGGAAGAAAAACTTTTGGTAATCCTCTTCACACTGCCAGAATGAGGGATTCTGTTTCTCCAAATTTGCCTTGCTCCTGACTTCAACTACAGTTTCCATGGTTTGTTTGTACTGGTAAGGCACGTTTACACCATCCTTAGAATCAGGATAGAAAAGACATTCTCTGCTTTGGAAACTTCTAGGTATTGTCGAAGAAGAATTTCAAAAGCTTCTGCTGAGTGTTAAATTGGCAACATCTCTAACAAAAATGTGCCAGGCTGTTTGCTACCTCTTATGTTGGAACTGTTTAAAATAACTGTGACACCCTTTATTTATAGATGCTGATATATATATTTAATGAGGAATAACATGAAAAACTGGATATCAGGTATCTTTCATAGGTGAAGCCAAGCTATTTCTAGAGGCAGATTAACTAATATCCGAATTATGGCACTGCTTGTTACAGCAAAAGAATATTGTTGGATTCCCTAAGCACATCCTCCCTTACTGAAGGATATAAGCTCTAAATTCTTTTTATGCTTGCAGTGGATAAGTCAAGTTATTCAATTGTGCCCAACTCTCTAAGGAGCCCAGAAAGAATCACATCTTTCTAATTTACAAAGTGTTAATAACTTTGTTGCTTTTGGTTTTCCGTTCTTACAATTAAAATATAATCCTGGGATGAGTGACATGACATTTCCATAACTTTTTGTCTCTCTGGGTGTGCCTGTATGTTATGTGCATGTGTACATACCTTTTCTAATGGCACCTGCAGCCTCTCAGCCTGAATGAAAGTACCTTAGTACCCAGAGGGCTATGATAATAAGGAGTAAAATGATACCACTTACTGGAGAGACAGAATGCAAGGTGTCAAGTTCAGATGAGATAGGAATCACTCAGTGAAACAACAGCAGCTGGCGTTTATTCGTAGAAAAGGGAAAAAGGGTTTTAATGATTTAAAAATCTAAAAATTTAAAAGAAACATGAAAGGATTTAATGTTGTTTAAATATAGTAATAAGTTAATATGAAATACAGATGATCAAAATGAATGATAATTGATGTTATTTGTTAATACGATGGATATTAATATTAAAAGGTGGAGTTGAATTTGAAATTGAAATATGTATTGTATATATATGTATATCTTCTATTTTTTGTTTCTCATTAAAGAATTTAATGTGTATTTGTAAGGGAATGTACCAAGCAGAATTCGATTGATAGCTATGTTAGAAAATGATTTGTGAAGGTGTACTTTAAGCGTTGAGTAATAATTGAATAGATAATAGTTAAAAGATATAAAGATGTTATAACTCCAGCTTTAGCAATTACAGGCCAAAATATGTATGAGGAAAAAGAGTATGAAATTGTAAACAGGACAGTTGAAAGTGTTAAAATATTAAATGGAAAGATATGGAAAACTAGAAAAAGAAATGTAATTGAAATTAGAAAAGAATGGAATAATTAAAAATAAGATTGTAGAAAGTAGAGAAATGGAAAAGCTATGGAAAAAAATCATGAAAATGGATATAAGATATGAATCAGAATACATAAGAAGAATATGTAATTGAATTTATGTCTGTATGGAGAAGTGACAACCTGGGAGCACACTGTTCTCAAAAAAAGATGTTTTATGTTCTTTGTGTATTTGTTTGTCTATGTCTGTTTTCAAAAAATAAAATTTTATTAAAAAAAAGAAAAGGGAAAAAGAAGAGTGTATCTTTTCAGTGTCTGAGTTTTGATACCTTATTAGGGTTGCACTGACACTTAATTCTGTTTTTGGCACATCCTTGATTGCTATTGTTCAGTCACTAAGTCATAACAGATTCTTTGCAACCCCATGGGCTATAGCATGCCAGGCTCCCCATCCTCCACTGTCTCTTGGAGTTTGCCTAAATTCATGTTCATTGTGTCAGTGACACTATCCAACCATATTATCCTCTGCCCTCCCCTTCTCCTTTTGCCTTCAAACTTTCCCAACACCAGAGCCTTTTCCAATGAGTCCTTTCTTCTCATCAGGTGGCCAAAATATTTGAGCTGCAGCTTCAGTATCTGTCCTTCCAGAAAACAGTCAGGGTCAATTTCCTTTAGGATTGACTGATTGCAAGTCCAAGGGAGTCTCAAGAAACTTCTCCAACCACTTCAATCTCTGTAATGACAATCAAATGAGGAAAGAGGGAAAAGACGCATTTGTTTTCTGACAGGGGAAGAACCCTACCTAAATTATATATGTGGCTGTGAGACATAAGATGTAGGTTTGACCTAGGGACACATTGCCTAATGGGGTAATCCAATTCAGCTGCCATCTTCTCTTTCCTGAAGAACCCAAAGAAAGTCAGCAAGAGATGGTAGCTCAGAATGGAGCCAGGCCAATTGCAAGGCCACTCCTGCTTCCCTCCTTTTCCTGAGAAATCCTGAGGGAGAGCTGTGGGACAGGAACCCTGAGGGAGAACTGTTTGGTGTAGCAATGATATTTTAAGAACTAACTTCTAAAAGTCCTAAAGATTTAATATCTGTAGTTTTAATGTTTTAATATTTGAATTATTATTATTTCCGACGCGATCTAAAAACCTGGTTGTTTTTACAGGCTGGGCTGGACTGATCTCCTGGGGGAGAGGGTGGGTTTTAATTCGATTTTAATTTGGTTTTATAGTTGTATTTTGGCTTGTCTAGTTTAATTTCTTTTTAAATAATTTATTGTTCTGTGTTTTTATCTGTGAGCCACCCCGAGTCCTTTTGGAGAGTGGCGGCATACAAGTCAAAATAAAATAAAATAAAAAATAAATAAATTTACTTATTTTATAATTGGTAAGCTGCCCCAGTCACTTTATAGGGGAGATGGGCAGCATAACAATTTATAAAACAAAACAAAACAAAACAAAAATCTTTGGAAGACAGCAATAATCAGAGAAATGAGTTCAACAATCAGCAGTAGCAACATATATATTCATTCATTTTTATTTTAGTAGTATTGTGAATAACAGTTATTTCCCTACTTCTCAAAGAGGTAATACCCTACTACCTAAGGAGATAACTATACAATTTGCAAATCATCCATCAAAGTTTAACTCTGTCTTAATTCTTTTGATGGAAACTGGTATCCTCTAAGAAGATCTAGAGATCTTAAATTACTGGCTTATGCTGAGGCACATGCCCATTTCTAGGAGTCTTAAAAATAGTTTTTGGAACAAATGCAAATTCACCTGTTATTTGATACATTGACCAATATGCTCAACAGCATTAAGCAACTTAAGGCGCTCTGCTGAGGAACTTCTTTATCTCGTCCCACAGCTAAAAGGAAATTATATAAAAGAATGTCACTGATTGTGCAAATCAACCAGAGCTAAATGCTTCCACAGAGAGCAAGATGTCACAGTAGCTCCTTTAATCAAGAATTTCCATGGCTATGAAATCTACCACTGAGAAGTGTTTTAGCTCAACCATGAATGCAGTCAATCAGCAGTACTTAAGGGACAACTTCAAACCATCATTCATTCACATGGTGTGTGTCCATGTGGAACAAAAGTTATTCAGGATTTTTCTCACTATTTGCTTCACCTTTTATTTGGAAAAACCTCAGGGGAAAAGTTCTATCATTTCTTTTGCAAAGCAAAACAGACCTTCTCATTACAAAATCACTTTCTTGCTATCATTAGCCCAAGTAGCAATAGCAAAGGCTTTAGTCAGTTTTGCAGGTCTGTAGCCAAATATCAAGACAAATTCACAGTGCTAGAATTATTAATAATATACTCTTGAGATCCACAGCAGATATTTTATAACTAGTCTTAGACTTTCGTTCCTGTTTTTATTACATCTTTTCCCTTCCCATCCCTATATTTCTCCTGTTTACGAAGATGTAAAACATGGGCTCTTCATCCCACTAAAAAGTCTTCCCTTCTCTTTCAACAAAAGTAGATGGAGGAGATGGCTGTTCATCAAAGAAGAAGATAAAATCTAGTGAAATTCTAAGCTAGGCACAGCAAAGTATCCCTCCCATCTGGTCTACCTAAAACATTTGCTGTACCTGTGTGTCTATCTTCTACAAAGCACCATTTCAGCATAAATGAAATTCAACCATAGATCAATCAATAAATGTTTGTTTCCTTTTGCTATTAAGCTTCTTAATGTTTTCTTGATGAACTTGCAGTCCAAAATTGTGGTCCAAGCAGTATTATAAGTACAGAATGAGCATAGACTCAGAAATCCACGTGACATGCAGAAATATCCTATTCAAGGACTTCAAAGCATTAGAAGCAATTCAATGTTTGGACAGCATGGAGTCACTGCCCAAGACAGTCCAGAATAGGAGTGTCAAACTCGATTTCATTGAGGGTTGTGTTTGACCCTGGAGGGCCAGGGGGTGGGCATGGGTGAGTGTGGTCATGGTAGGAGTGGCTGGGGGTGGGCGTGACCATAATGGGCATGACACAGGACTTGTGTTGGGGGCACCTGTGGTTGCCAAGTGCTAAGGCAGGACTTCCCTGAGACCCTCCCTCACTCTCATTATAATCCTTTCTTTCTTCCTTCCTTCCTTCCTTCCTTCCTTCCTTCCTTCCTTCCTTCCTTCCTTCCTTCCTTCCTTCCTTCCTTCCTCCTTCCCTCCCTCCCTCCCTCCCTTCTTTCCTTCCTTCCCTTTTCTTCCCTCTGTCAAGCACCGTTCGCCAAACGCCAAAAGTAAGAGAACTACAATCCTCTGAAGCTTGTCAAAGATCCGTTTATTTCTCTACTACAGGGGGGAGGGGTAACGACCATATACATACACTCAAAGTCAGCTCTGGCTGGCTCTGCAGCTCAGAGCTGTATTTATACAATCATCTACGTGCTCGGTTAGGTTAATTAAGCGCTCATTACATAACCAGCTTCCGGACATTCTCACTGGCCACCATCCAGATGAGTTATGGCTAACAGACTTTTGCATCCCCTCTATGTTGCTACTATATGTACTGTTTGGGGATTATATATGAGTGGATTACGTGTTCATCCTTGACCTGGCTTCCAGGTGTCATGGCTCCATGTCTGTCAGCCCTGGAGTCATGACAGGCTGCCCCTCCTACCAGGTGTCTGCCTGTCAAAATATAAATTGATATAATAACATATAGAGTGCTTCGGAAGGGATTCAGGCATTGGTTTTCAATTTATTGGTGTGCTTTTTATGGAAGTGCCTGATGAGTCTATTCGCACAGACGTCAGATGCATTCACCCATGAGGCTTCAGTGTTGGGATATCCTTTCCAACGTACCAGGTATTGCATGCCCCATCTTTTTATCTGAGCATCTAATACTCTATCTATTTCCATGTGGTTTGAGATTATTTGGGTTGGTTCTACATGTGAGTTAGTCTCCCTAGTCTTACCGGTTTTTAGTAGACTTGCATGAAACACTGGGTGAACACGTCCTAGCCACGGCGGTAATTTAAATTTCACGGTTACAGGGTTAATTACTTTAAGTATAGGGAAAGGTCCAATATATTTGGGTCCTAACTTACGGCTATGTAATTTCAGTTTAAGGTATTTAGTAGACACATAAATCTTATCCCCAACAGCAAAAGGTTTATGATCCTGTCGTTTCATGGGTGCTAGTCATTTTTCTCAATGATTTTTGTACCTGTCCCCAAGACTCCTGAATCTTTTCTGCCCATCCCTTAACACTGAGTGGATCCTCTGGTTGACATGTAAAAGTTGGAATAGGGCCAAATTCAATGCCATGCACTATATAAAACGGACTGTATCCTGTACTACTATGGACAGCATTATTATATGCGATTTCTGCGAATGGTAACAGATCCACCCAGTTTTGTTGTTGGTAGGCGATATATGTTCTCAAATACTGTTCAACCATAGCATTAGCTCTTTCAGATGCCCCATTGGTACTCGGGTGATTGGCTGAACTTAATCCCTGAGATGATCCTAGCAACTTGACAAAAGCCTTCCAGAACTGAGCAGTAAACTGGACTCCTCTGTCAGATATTATTCTCCTAGGGGATCCATGTAACCTATATACATGTCAGATGAACAGTTCAGCTAGCTTGCCTGCTGATGGAAGTCCTTTACAGGGAACAAAATGGGCCTGTTTTGAAAACAAATCTACTATAGTCCATATGACATTGTACCCCTTACTGCTTGGTAATTCCACAATAAAATCCATCGCAATGTCTTGCCATGGTCTTGAAGGTTCTGATACCTGTTGTAATAATCCTAATGGCTTGCCTGTTCGGGGTTTAGACATTGCACAGACATGACAGGTTTTTACATAGTGTTCTATCTCAGGTCTCATGTTGGTCCACCAAAATTGCCTACGTGTTAAATGTAAGGTTTTGAGGAACCCGAAATGTCCAGCTGGTTTTTCATCGTGGCACTTGTTCAGTATATCTTCCCTCATTGTTTGCGGTACATAAATTTTATCTCTTTTCCAAGCTATTCCATTTTTATAAGAACACACTTGTGGATGTTCTCTCAACCATTCATCAATTGATGTTTCTTTCTGCAACCTTTCATAGTTTACTTCTCGTAGCCGTGTTACTTGTCCAGGTTCTACACTATTATTATCGATTAAAGGCTGTATAATGATGTTTTTTTTCTGCTTGGTATTGAGGCAGTCAGGAGAGGGCATCTGCCATAAAGTTTTTCCCTCCAGGAATATACCTTAATGTGAAATTAAACCGTTGGAAATACAGAGCCCATCTTACTTGTTTAGGGGACAGCTTCCTGGGCTTTTGTAATGCTTCGAGGTTGTGATGGTCAGTCCAGACCTTGAATTTTTCTTGTACCCCCTCTAAGAAATGTCTCCAGGTGCTTAGGGCCCATTTGACTGCGAAAGCCTCTTTTTCCCATATTGCCCAACCTCTTTCTGTAGAACTAAATTTACGGGACGTGTACGCACAAGGGTTTAGTATACCCTCGTCATTCTCTTGTAGGAGAGCAGCCCCCACAGCTACATCACTCGCATCTGCCTGTACTACATATTTCTTTGTTGGGTCAGGATGTTGTAGAAAGGGTTCTTGGGAAAACAATGATTTCAATGCATCAAATGAATGTTGACACTCTGTGGACCATGCTATTTTCTGGTTTGGTTTGTTTTTTTCTGCTTGCCTTCCCGTTTTTAACAGGTCAGTTATAGGCAAAGCGATGCGAGCGAATTGAGGTATAAACTGCCTGTAAAAGTTCACAAACCCTAAAAAGCTTTGTACTTGTTTCCGAGTTTGGGGTGGTTCCCATTCCACAATGGTTTTCACTTTACTCGGATCCACCTCTAATCCTGTACTAGATATGCGATACCCCAAATAATCGAGTTTTGTACGATGGAACTCACATTTTGAAAGTTTCACATACAGTTTAGCCCTCAACAATTTACGTAGTACACTCCTTACAAGGTGGACGTGTTCCTCCATTGTCTTTGTATATATTAATATATCGTCTAGGTATACCAACACTCCTTGATATAAATGTTCCTGAAATATACTATTGATTAACTGCATATTTATTTATTATTAATTCGACTTATATGCCGCCCCCTCTCCAAAAGGACTCGGGGCAGCTTACAACTAAAATACAACAATAAATAAATTAATTAAAAAATATTAAACAAATTAAGCCGAATTAAGATTTAAAAACCCCTAGTTAAAATAACCCCAACCCAAGAGAATCAGCACAGCCCAGATTGTAAAAAGACCCAAGTTTTCAAGTCATGGCGGAAGGTGCAAAGATCGGGGGCCAAACGGAGCTCCAGCGGAAGAAGATTCCACAAAGTGGGAGCTGCCATAGAATAGGCCCTCTCCCGGGTCGCCGCCAAGTGACATTGTGTCGCAGACAGCACCCCGAGGAGAGCCCGCCTGTGAGCCCGTACAGGGCGGTTAGTATTTGATGTTGGGAGGAGCCGTTCTCGTAGATAGCCTGGACCCATGCCCTGTTGGACTTTGAATGTTAATACCAAAACCTTGAATCTCACCCGGAGGGCAACCGGAAGCCAATGCAGGTCGCGCAGGAGGGGTGTAATATGGGAGTATCGGGAAGCTCCCATCACAACCCGTGCGGCCGCATTTTGCACCAGTTGAAGCCTCTGAGTGGTACGCAAGGGCAGTCCAAGGTAGAGAGTGTTGCAGTAGTCGAGGCGGGAGATAACGAGGGTCTGAGTGACTGTGCGCAGGGCATCTCGGTCCAGGAATGGGCGTAACTGGTGAACCAGCCGGATCTGGGCAAAGGCCCCACTGGCCACGGCCCCCACCTGCTCCTCCAATTTGAGCCGTGAGTCCAGGAAGACCCCCAGATTCTGTGCCCTGTCCACGGGGAGCAACACCTCCTCCCCCATGACCAAAGATGGTACCTCAGAACTGGACTGGGATGTCAGTATGCACAGCCACTCTGTCTTGGCTGGATTGAGTCGAAGCATGTTCCTGTCCATCCAGATCTGTACCGCTTCCAGACAATGGGACATCATGGAGAGAGCATCACTGATGTGGCCTGGGGTGGAAATGTATAGCTGAGTATCATCAGCATACTGATGATAACTCACCCCAAAACCACGGATGATCTCACCCAGCGGCTTCATATAAATGTTGAACAGGAGGGGTGAGAGGACTGAGCCCTGGGGCACCCCACAAGTGAGGTACCTTGGAGTCGACCTCTGCCCCCCTGCCAACACTGTTTGCGAACATCCCGAGAGGTAGGAGGAGAACCACCATAAAACAGTGCCTCCCACTCCCAGCCCCCCGAGACGTCACAGTAGGATACCATGGTCAATGGTATCGAAAGCCGCTGAGAGATCTAACAGGACCAGGACAGAGGACGAGCCCCTGTCCCGAGCCCTAGAGAGATCATCAATCAGCGTGACCAATGCTGTCTCCGTGCTGTACCCGGGCCGGAAGCCCGATTGGTATGGATCCAGGTAGTCCACTTCCTCCAGGAAAAGTGGCAATTGCTGAGCCACCACACTCTCAACAACCTTCGCTAAAAAGCGAAGGTTGGAGACTGGACGAAAGTTGTTCAACACGGCTGGGTCAAGGGCAGGCTTCTTCAGGAAGGACCTCATCACCGCCTCTTTCAAAGTGGCAGGGAATAGCCCCTCCCTTAACGAAGCGTTGACCACTGCCCTGAGCCAGCTGCACGTAACTTCCCTGGAGGCATAAACCAACCAGGAAGGGCACGGGTCCAATAAACATGTGGTGGAACTCAGCCGCCGCATAATCCTGTCCACTTCATCCTCAGAAACAGGATCGAACCCAGTCCAGATCACGTTGGCCAAACCACTCGCATCCCCATCCCCAGGCCACTGCCAGTCCGAGCACAACCCTTCCTGGATCTGAGCAATTTTATCCTGCAGATTCTGACTAAATTCCTCAGCTCTGCCCCGCAACGGGTCTGCCACCCCCCCCAACTGGAAGAGGGAGCGAGTAACCCCAAACAAGGTGGCTGGGCGGTTATCTGCAGATGCTATGAGGGCGGAGAAATAAGATCTCCTCGCCGCCCCCACCGCTACCAGATAAGTCCTAATATGGGCTCTTAGCTGGGCTCGGTCAGATCCAGAGCGAGTCACCCTCCACCTGCTCTCTCATAAAAACAGCAGGGGCTCCTTTCAAGCCAAATGGCATCACCCAGAATTGATAACTACCCAGAGGACAATTGAATGTGGTTTTCCATTTGTCCTCGGTTCTCACCCGTACCCGATAGTAGGCCTCCCATAAATCTAGCTTAGTAAACACCCGCCCAGTTGATAAGGTGGCTAGCAGCTCACTAATTAAAGGCAAGGGATACAAATTATTCACACATATGGCATTCAGACCTCGGAAATCAACACATAATCTTAACCCACCATCTTTTTTTTTTTCTTGAAACAATACTGGTGCAGCTACACTCGAATGCCTGGGTTTAGTAAATCCATGTTCTAGGTTCTTTTCTAGGAATTTCTGCATCTCCATCTTTTCTTTGGGGGTCATAGCATACATGCGAGGTTTCGGTAAAATTGCCCCTGGCACCAATTCTATCGCACAGTCCGTTTGTCGATGGGGTGGTAACATTTCACATTTTTGTTCACTGAATACCTCAGCTAAATCATGATACACAGCTGGAATGAGGATAACATCAGTGTCTTCTAATGTAGCCACTGGTTCAGTGCTTGAATCCTGCTGTCTTACCAGGTTTTCTGGAGGGGGTGGCTTGGGGCCTGTAGTTAACCGTAAATGCCGAAAACCACCTTCCCACCAAATGGTGGGCCTCCATCTATCTAACCAAACCAACCCGAGTATAACATCCTCTCTCATTTGAGGAATTACAATGAACCGTAAATGTTCCCAATGTGTTCCAATTTCCAATTGTACATGACTAGTCATCATGGCAGCAGGTGCCCCCCCCAATAATGAACCATCCACTTGTTCAAACTTCATAGGCTGTGGAAGAGGTTCCATCGGCAACTGTAACTTCTCTACAAGACGTTGGTTGATCAAACATCTAGTACATCCCGTATCTATCAATGCACCAAACTGGCCCCTTATACCACCATTAACATTATTCAACACAATAGGGATCATGAAAGGCCTAACAGGGGAGCTTACCATATCATCAACTTGGTCTTCAGTTTCACTATCACATAGTCCAGAGACCCCTTTCGGGTTTCTTGGCTCTTCATTTCTTGATTCCTGAGGGACTGGCATTCTTGTCTGCTCATCCTGTGTCAATCTCTGTGACCTTTCAGAACTGGCCACCTTTCGTCTGCTGTAACTGGTTGATGGTACTGTGCCAGGGGGGAGTTTTGCGGTCTGCTTCATGTAGTCTGTTTCCATGCTGGGACATTCAAAGGCCCGATGGCCCAACATGTTACAACGGAAACACCTGAAATTCATACTACTCCTAGTGTTGGATGGAACAACCCTTTGTTTGTCCCTATCAATACCCATTGAAAGACCATGTGGGGTTAGCTTTCTTGAAGGCTCTGGTCTCTCCCTGAACTCTTTTAGTACCACATCCAGTTCTACCACTACTTTAAACCACTCTGACAGTTTTTGTGGCACCCCTCTATATACACACGCCTGTTTCAGGTTGCAATCTAGTCCAGCTTTGAACTCCCTAATGAGAAGACGCTCGGGCCAAGTTCGCAGTTTTCCAGCTAACCGCTTAAATTCTTTCACATATTCTATAGCTGGCCTCCCACGTTGTTGTAGGGACATTAAAGCCTCCTCGGTTTGATACACCCGTGATTTATCCTCAAATTGACTCCTTAACATCTCAAGGAACAATCCCACATCAACTAGTTCTTTCGCATGAGTGTTATGCAGTTCAGCCACCTAGTCTGCTGCATCCCCAGTCAACACCCCAGTTATTGCGACATTGATGGACCATTGGGATGGATAGAAATGGCCATATAACTCTAAATGGTTTACTACCTGGCTTATAATGCCACTCAATCAGGGTTACCATCAAAGGATGTTTGAAGGGGGGTGGGCCCCATCCCATATGCTGACTGTCCCACGGGCCAAGCCTTCGGTAAGAGTCCCAATCACTTTCACGCTGGTCATGGTGACTTCCAGACTCCCCCTGGCCTCTGCTGGTTGATAATGAAGTGGTAGCTCTCATTCTAGGCTCCGACCCAACCACTTCAGCCAGGGGGGAAACAAACGTAGGAGGGGTCTCCTGGGGAGTACGTCTGCTGGCATGGCCCCTTTCGTCCCGAGGCAAGGGAAAGTACAACCACGATGTACTTTCTGTTCTATCCCCCCCATGCCTGCCTGAGGGGCTGATCTTTAATGCTTAACTCCCCATACCTAACACGAAGGAGTTCAAGGGTACTTGCCCCAAGGGCGGAAGTGGTAGTACTCCACTCGTCCTTTTCCCTGATACGTCTCTCCTTCCACTTTCCCCCTGCCTCAGGGCCCAATGGAACATACAGAGGGGGCTTCCTCCAGCTGCCTCTTTGTCCCATCTCTTCCTGAAACTCCATCCCGCTTCTTTGTTCCATCCGAACCTTCGGTCACACCACCTCTGGTGCTGCTGCAAAGCCCCTCCTCTCCTTCTCTCCACGCTCAATGTCATCTTCTAGTTGGCTCCGTCCTGACTACAAAAGCTCCACTCCGCTTCGCCGCTCCACCCGGACTTTCGTTTTCACCAGCCCTGGAGCTGCTGGAGCGACGACCACCCTTTCCCCGTCATCACTCTCGTCTCGCTCTGCCGGCTCGCCCTTGGTCTCCTCCTCTTCCACGTCTATTGGCAACAACGCTGTGATATCCCGGCCCTCAGCCATGGCTCAGCAAAAGAATAAAGTTCTCAAAAAGAAGAGGGAGAGCTGACTTTTTCTGTCAAGCGCTGTTCGCCAAACGTCAAAAGTAAGAGAACTACGATCCTCCGAAGCTTGTCAAAGATCCGTTTATTTCTCTACTACGGGGGGTAACGACCATATACATACACTCAAAGTCAGCTCTGGCTGGCTCTGCAGCTCAGAGCTGTATTTATACAATCATCTACGTGCTCGGTTAGGTTAATTAAGCGCTCATTACATAACCAGCTTCCGGACATTCTCACTGGCCACCATCCAGATGAGTTATGGCTAACAGACTTTTGCATCCCCTCTATGTTGCTACTATATGTACTGTTTGGGGATTATACATGAGTGGATTACGTGTTCATTCTTGACCTGGCTTCCAGGTGTCATGGCTCCATGTCTGTCAGCCCTGGAGTCATGACACCCTCTTCATTCTCCTTTCTTCTTCCTTCCTCTCTTTCCTTATTTTTCCTTCCTTATGCACTTCCCATCTTTCCTTCTTTTTTTGTCTTTCCTCCTGTCCCTTCTTGCATGCTCAGATGCAAAAGGGGAAACATTTCTCCTTTCGTTTTGTTTTTAGTTTGTTTTGATAGCTCTCTGCCAGCGAAAACTGCATGCACTCCCCTGCCCCCAAGCTCCTTTTTGGCTGGCAGAGGCACCACGTGCCAATTCATTGCTGTTTCCAGGCCAGCCCCACAGGCCATATCTAAGCAACCAGCAGGCTGAATTTGGCCTGTGGGCCTTGAGTTTGACACCCCTGGTCCAGAAAGTTCTTTTAAACAATTTTCTCTCAACTTTTTTGCTCTCAGATTCTTCCTCAGATGCATTTCAGTCTTCCTGAAGTACTTACAGTAGCTGGATATAATGTTTGTTTGCATATTTGAGATATTGATTCAGAGCCTCAGGCTATGTGATCCACGTCTCAGAAGCTGAAAAGTTGGAATAGAAGTTGGATTTCATATTGATGGAAATCAAAATCAACTAAGCCTTGCCAGGCCTAAGAATCAGGTGCGATCTAGAAGACAAGTTCCCTTGTTCGTAATTCTAGGGAAAAAAAAACCTTATTATTTAGAGCATTTAAAACCTCATTAATGTAGAATCCATGAGGATTCTAATCCACGGTTGTGAATACATTCAATTTTCTTCTTTAATTTCTAAGAAAAACAGAAACGCCAAGAATATTTTGGATTTGAAGTGGCTGAAAAAACATCTTTACAGGGATCATTTCAAGATGGGAACGTCAGGGCAGGTGGCCAACCAAACACTGGACAATGCCATTATAATCTATGCTACTTGTTATTGTCTAGGTATTTCTCTCCCTTGTTTCGTGTTTTGTCTCACTTGCAGCCAGTTGGAATCCAGCACTATGGAAATGCCAGAAATAACTAAATCAAAGGCAAAGGGATGACATGTGCACGGTGATGACATCATATAAATGCCACAATTTCCCTCTGTGCATTGAGGCAAATAACATGAATTTTAAAGTGATAATGTCATCCTGTACATTTTTTTTTCATTTAATACAGACAACGTTTTATTCCCCTGCAGACAACTTTATGTGATTACATAGTAAAACTGCTGATACAAAAAATGACAATACTGGGTATCATTTCCCAAGTTATCATTTCCCAAGTTACATTCCATCAGGAGAAGGAAACTGCAAAGTGATACTTGAACAGGGCTATCTGCAGGTGTGGAATAAAAAAAATGCCAATATGACAGCCATCATCATGTGATACAAAAAAAAAAAAACAGAGAGGGGAGAAGATTAGATTGCATTATTGTAGCTGTTCTCTTAACTTTTTTTCACCTTTTGTAGATATTTCTGGATTTAGTAGGAAGTCCTGGAATATGTCCTCTGTCAGAAGAACAGAGTTAGGAATAAGTTTAGGACTAGAATAGGTTACTATTCTACTGTTGTAGAAACAAGTGCACCTGTTTGAAAACCCATTTTTAATTACTTAATAAAAATGACTGGAAAAGTTGTTTTCTTCCTATTTAACCAGCTGCCTGTGTTATCATGCATTTCCCCCCATTCCACCCAAATATATTATCTTGGAGCCTTAAAGCATTTGTAAATCTCAAATAGGTTTAATGGTGGCATCAGAACAAGGAGGATAATGCAAACAGAATGCCGTGTGTGTGTGTGTGTGTGTGTGTGTGTTGTGGGGATGTGTTTGTGCATGCTTTATGTGATCTTCTAGAATCAACTAAAACAATCATGAACTGGGTGGCTCTGTGCTATTTTGTTAACCATCCTCTCCTTCTAGGATCATATCTTGAAGCAACATGTGCTTATCAAGACAGACAGTAACTTAAGGAAAGCTTATACTGTTTGACAAGAGGGAATGGGATTTTCTCCAGTGATGTGGAACATATGGTAAGGTAGTAAATTTAGAGCTGCAGATTGACTGGGCAGGAAAGCAATGTTCAAATTGGAAGGGAAGCTGAATCCCACCATTTTCTGAATTGTGACAGAAATTGTGACATTTCTGAATTGTGATTTTGGAGTGATGCAGCTGGGAGTGCTATCAGACAGCAGCCAGATGCTTGTGTTTCTATCAAAGCTTTCATGGCAGGTTTTCATGGCAGGAGGCTTCTAATGTACCGCTAAGTATTTGGACAAGCTAGGTATTTGAAAGGTGATATACTGTTCCTCTGCTTTTCATTTTGATTTAGGTAATCTGCCAATGGTGGTAATTCTAGTTATTTCTTTCTGGCCAAGAAGAAAGGCCTTAGTTCTCGGAGACATGATGAGACGTAGCAACTCTGGCAATTTCCATCAGAAAGAACCAAAAGGCAATACTTCATTAGCTCCTAAAGAAAACTCATAAATAAATGGTGTGGGAGAACAGAAAAAAGTTTGTGATTTGATGTGTTGCTGGTAAAATAGATACTGTGTAGGCTAAGACTGACTGGGGGTGTTTTACAACTAAATAAGAGGAATCTATTTGATTGGTCTTCCCCAGACACCTAAGAGACCTGTGTGTTGCTGATTGTCTTCACATCTGCCATTCCTTTATGGCATTTGAACTGGGCATTGACTAATATACGATTCATGCATCATTTGAGCCTATGACTCCCTTAAAAGGTTCTTAGCCTATATTCAACTTGCTTTGATGTTCAAACTCAGCTGTGAATCACAGAGCAAATGCGAAGATAATTGTATTTACCTGGCATTAAAAACCAGTCATGTTGGTCTAATTTGCAGAGGAAAACAA
Organism: Naja naja; assembly: GCA_009733165.1. Taxonomy (NCBI): domain Eukaryota; kingdom Metazoa; phylum Chordata; class Lepidosauria; order Squamata; family Elapidae; genus Naja; species Naja naja. Next base: position 236,091,470 of record CM019149.1, on the reverse strand, counting down.
CTTCACAAGCAGACTGCCACCTTTGGAAAATGTGGTTTTGGTTTCGAGACAACCCAATGTTGGTGATAATAAACCATTAAAAAAAACCTTTCCTAATCTCAAGGGACCAGCAGAATAATAGAAGACCTGATTAAAAAAATGTCTTAAGATTACTTGGACATGACCACATTACCAAGGTGGTATTCAGCAGGTTCTGACCAGTTCTGGAGAACTGGTAGCAGAAATTTTGAGTAGTTCGGTGAACTGGCAAGTACCATCTCTGACTGGAGATTTTACAGTATCCTTCCCCTGCCACGCCCACCAAGTCATGCCCACAGAACCGGTAGTAAAACAATTTGAATCCCACCACTGCACATTACCCATGCAGTTGGGTTATCTGATGGTGATGGATGAATAATCCCTTACCTGAATGCTATTATAAATAAAGATAAAACCTGTTTTACAAACAGAAGGAGATAGGCTATAAAAATATAATTGTTTGCTCTAAAATGCATTAAAAAGTAACTTTAATATCACTTCAAGCATCTTTTACTCCTGGGCAGCACAATTTTTGAAAGATTTATTGAAATCCTTATTCTAAGTGTTTTTGAATTATGTCACTTGTCCTGCATCTTCCCAGAAGAGATGAGCGGAAAGGACTCAAATAATAAGAGAATGGTGAAAAGTGATTAGAGTTTCTGGGATGAGAGAACTGATCTTAACACTGCCTAAGAACTGGCCATTTTCCTACAACTGAAAACATGGAGGAGCATTCAGGGTGTGCTCAAATTACTTGTTTCTTAATGAGCTTACTTGACATGCTCCCATATTCTGACCTGTGAAAAGATAGCAGTGAGAATGTTTGTTTTAAAATGTATGTTGGGAATGTTTTTAATCCTTGGTCCTTCAAACGATGCCAATTCTGAAAATGAAGATTAATCAAGAGGGATATTTTCAAGATCCTAAAGTCCTACACTTAGGCAAGAAAAACCAAAAGGACACATACAGACTGGGTGAAACCAGGCTCAATAGCAGTAACTGTGAGAGGGATCTTGGAGTCTTAGTGGACAACCAGCTAAATATGAGCCAGCAGTGTGCAGCAGCAGCCAAAAAAGCTAATGCAATCCTAAATTGTATTAACAGAGGGATACAATCAAGATCAAGGGAAGTACCAATACCACTCTATAAAGCATTAGTAAGACCACACCGAAAATATTGCATCCAGTTTTGTTCATCACATTATAAAAAAGATGTTGAGACTCTAGAAAAAGTACAGAGAAGAGTAACCAGGATGATTAGGGGACTGGAGGCTAAAACATACAATGAACGGTTGCAGGAACTGGGCTTGGCTAGTCTAGTAAAGAGAAGGACCTGGGGAGACATGATACCAGTCTTCCAATATTTGAGGGGCTGCCACAGGGAGGAAGGGGTCAAGCTATTTTCTAAAGCGCCTATAGGCCAGACAAGGAATAATGGATGGAATATGAACAAGGAGAGATTTAACCTGGAAATAAGGAAAAACTTTCTGACAGTGAGAACAATCAACCAATGGAACAGCTTGCCCTCAGAAGTTGTGGGAGCACCATTACTTGAGACCTTCAAGAAGAGATTGGACTGCCATTTGTCAGAAAAGGTGTAGGGTCTCCCACTTGAGGGTGGTTGGACTAGATGACCTACAAGGTCCCTTCCAACTCTTATCTGTTAAGATCTGTTAAGATATCTGACATCTTGATTCCCATCTGTCCACTCAATCTGAAGCATAGCGTCCTTTCTTGTTACCTTTCTTGTTAAATACAAATACCTTTTGTTAGATTTGCATGAAGAGTCAGACACAGAGTGCTTCAGTGAAGAGTTTATTAGTGACTACAGCTCATAACAGACCCAATTTGGCTGGTCTGCGCTGCTACTTATAGCCAGCAGCCGCAGTTGCAAGCCAATCAGAGTGCAGGGTTTTCCCGCACTTTTTAAACCAATCATTTCTGACATTTTACAAGAACAGTTCAAACTTAACCAATGACATTCAAACCTGCATACATAACACCTTTCTTGTTAAATACAAATACATGGACTCCAACTCACAATTGTACAATGCCTCCTGCTGATCAATAATTGTTTTGCAAATGGTGGTTTGCATGACATGCATGCATGAAGGGAACTTAACCCAGAGCAGAGTACAGAAGTGTGTCCATTTGGCAAAATAACGTAGTAATAACATAATAATAATCAAGAACATAAATTAATGTCATGAAAACTTAAAAGGTAAAACATGTAAAAGGAGATTTAAAACACAGCCCAAAATGTTTTTTTAAAGATAGTTTAAAATATGTCTTTAAAAAGGTATGTCTCAGTTCCTTTCCAGAAGGTTCAGAACTGGATAATGGAATGTATCTCCTTAGTGCAGGTGTCCCCAACACCTAGACCCCAGACCCGAACCAGTCTCTTAGGAACCAGACTGTACAGCTGGAGGGGATGCCGGGCAAATGAATGAAACCAAAATCATCCTCTTCCCTATCGTGGAAAAATTGTCTCCCACTTAACCGGTCCTTGGTGCCAAAAAGATTGGGGACCACTGCTTTAGTATATATATTTTGCACTGTGGAAGTTAGTCAGAAAACATCTCACTCAGAAGTCTGCTGAATGGGCCACTGAAATTAGGACTGTATTTTAAAAGAAACTCCCTTCAGTCCTGGATAGGTTAATAAGCAGATGCATAATTCTCAAAAGGGCAAGCTGTAAGTTTTTTAGGGCATTAAACAACAAAGAGGTTAAAAACTCAGGTTTAACCCTTGATGATTATACTGTATAGACAGACCCATATATTTCCCTTCAAAAATAAGTCGTTTGCCATGGCTTTCCTCCAGGAATTTCTTTCAACTTCTAGGTCTAATTTACAGCCTTGGGAATTCCAGATGGTCTCCCATCCAAGTTGAATCCTCCTTCACTTTTTATTATTATTATTTTAGACCAGTCAAGGAGTTTAACTTGCCATCATCTGCTGTGACACTTAAATATGAAAAGTCAACCTGAAAATTGCATTTGGAGCACAATTACTGTAGCAACTGTAACTGCAGATTGCTCAGTATGGCCAGGAGGTGATCCTAACCCTGGACCAGTTAGCAGCTCCATTGAGAGTCTGTGTCTAACTCAGAGTGGTTTGCAGGAATCAATTTGAGTTGTCACAAACATATGGAAAAAATAGTATAATAGGAATGCATAAATCTTTTTATAATCTAGGCAAAGTAAAAAATGTGACAGTCTGAAGGTAATATTTCTACGGTTTAGGCTTTATATGCAGCCCTTGTGTGATTTTTAAATTTTTGAGTTCAATGAGTATTTTATCACTGCTCATAAATGTAATTATAGTGTTTTTCATATTGTCTAGGAAACCATGCATGGTAAAACTTGCAGCCCTCTTTAAAAAAAAATCTTCCAGAAGGAATAATTGCTTCTGGAAATGTTAACACTGTAATCTTAAAGTATCTCTTAAAATAGTCATTTTCATAGAGCTGGAATGATTATGTATATTCCTAATAAACATTGCCACTACAAAGAGAGAGAGAGGGAGAGAGAAGGAAAGAAAGAGAGAGAGCAATTTTCATGCAAATCTACAACATTCCTTTTGTAAAAGAAGCCTCTCTGAAGCTAACAAGCGCACTTGATTTGGCTAAAAGATATAATGCAGCAATCCCTAAGAAGACTTTTTATAAGACAAAGTTGCTTCAAGTGATGGCAATTCAGAAGGAGAAAAACACAACGGGAGATTGAATGTTTAATACAATCCCTCATCTAAATTGGTTCTCGACAAGCTGGATTTTCTCCTAAAAAGGACTCTTTGCTTAGTTACCTACCACTCTGAAGCTTTTAACAAAATCCTGGAGATTTGTTTTGCCATCTTATATTGTTACTTTTGCTGTTTTCTGTAAGTGGCTGTATTCTGAGAGGCTTTGAATATTAAAAATATAAATAATTACGCAATGCTTTAAACAAGCTCTGAAAATTAAATAGTTTGGGCCAGCCAATTCTTTTTCTTTTAATAAAAAATCAGTAGTAGGAAACTTCCAATCTTGATCATTCAATCCTGATCCTCCTTTTTTCAGAAAGAAATCAGCCCAATGTTGTTATTTGGATGCAAAGGTATGATCAATATTGATAAAATTATGGCTATGCCACAGGATTTCTGAGGTTACCACTTCCTTATTTGAAGGCTATGGGCTGCGAGAATAACCTTGAGAGTCATGAGAAAGATTATGGGGTCATTGGTGCTCTCTGAGCTTGGTGGTTTTCTTGCAGACATTTCATTACTCAGACTACTGATGGGTAATGAAATGTCTGCAGCAAACATTACTAGAAGGACACTACTACAGGAAATGTTTGCAAGAAAATTACCAAGCTCAGAGTGTACCAAGGACCCCACAGTTCAACCCTTAGCTGCAAATATTTTCTTCTATTGATAGAAGAGAAACAGTGGTGGCCTAGACCATTTGTCACCAACCAGTGGGTTGGGGACCACTGATGGTCCACAAGAAAATTTTGGTGGTCCGCAGAGAAATGTCACCCCAAAGGACCCCCCAAAGCAATTAATGCAGGCAGCACAGGAACACAAGGCTGCGCCGCTCACACGGCCCATGGGAACACAAGGCTTGCGTCGCTTGCATTGCAAACAACACGAGGTAGTGAGGGGAGGGGGGAAAGGGTGGAGGAGGAAACTTGCCCCACTAGCCCCACTAGTTCCTGGCCTGGCCACTGGGCTTCTTCTTTCCACTTCTTTCTTCTTCTGCTTTTGGCTGCATGCAAGGAAAGCAGCAAAAGTCTTTCTTTCTCTCCCCCAAACTCTGCCAGAAATGAGTCTTTGGGACCCTGCAAGGCATCCTGCTCCAAGAGGCTGTGCCAGCATGACAAGTCTCACAAAGACTCATTTCTGGTGGAGTTTGGGGGAGAGCAGGGGTGGGATCCGACAGGGTTAACTATCAGTTCGGTGATTTACGAGGTTCGGTGATTTATGATGTGCTTCCCTGCACGCTGCGCGCATGCCTGTAAATTGTCATCAGCTTCGTGCCTGGCAGCGCTGCGTGCTGAGAAGGAGCCTTTGAAAAAGCCCCTTTTTCCTGCTTTTTAAACTGCAGCTGTGCCTCGCATGGCAGCTGAAGTTGAAAAAGCAGGAAATAAAGGTCAGGTAAGAGCCCAGGCGGGCGGGTGGGCAAAAACATCAGCAGACATAGAACTGATTTTATGTCTGCTGCTCTTCAGAGCTACCGGTTCTACAGAACCGGACAGAACTGGTAGAAACCCACCCCTGGGGGAGAGGAAAGAAAGACTTCTGCTGCTTCTGCTGCTTTCCTTGCATGAAGCCAAAAGTCTCTCTCTGTCTCCCCCTGAGAACGGAGCTGGAGACGGTATCCTGTGATCCCAAATAAAGAATGATCGATTGGTAGGAAAATGGGGTGGGGAATTTTCCTGCAGACTTTTTCGGGGGTTTTCCCAGGGTCTCTGGTCCACGGGATTTAAAATTATGAGCTTGGTGGTCCCTGAAGTCCAAAAGGCTGGTGACCCCTGACCTAGACAACAGTCTGATAAGAACAATCTGAATCCAAAGGAGGTATGTGGGTGGAGAAAGGTCCTCAGAAGGAACCCTCTCTAGTTTCCAGGAAAATAAAAGGGAGGGGAGAAGTGCTTTCAGACTCATAAGGTTCTGATATTCTAATCTTACAATAAAGGCAATACCCATAAAGAGGTTGTTTAAGGTTGAAAAGAGGAGCCCTTGATGCGCTTTCAGTTTGGTTGCTTTTCTTGCAGATGTTTCATTATGCAAACTAGGTAACATCATAGGTGCAGAGCACTGCTCAGAAAGCACCTCAATAAAAATAACAGTCACACTCATGGTTTGGGTTTCCTGTCTGGACTATTTTGAAGAGCTGACAAGTGAAGAGGTGGAAATTGTTGATATTTATTAGCCTTCTGCAGTTCCAAATGCAGGTTTGGAAGAAACATAGAAACATAGAATTAAAGAAAACAGGGCCATTAAAAAGGGAAAAAAAGGCTGTCTGTGTTTGCAAGTGTATGTGGTCCTATGTGTGTGATTTTAAGGAGAAGTATAAATGCTCTTAACATTCACATTTGATATTTCTGTCCCAAACTTTTATATAGAAATGCATAAGGAAAAGCAATATAAACAGAGGCAAGAAAAAGGGGCCAGATTTGAATATATCTCTCTGTCTATGCAAGTTTTTTTTTGTCATGCTAATTTTTCAGTAAGAGCACTTTCCCACACTATGGGGGTAATAAGAAATGGAAATGTTGTTTTGCTTCAAATCTGGAAAAGACTTCACATTTTAGAAGTCTGCCAAATCATTCTGAATAGGCTATCCTTTGGCCAAAAAATATCCTGCCAGGATCCTGGCGTGATTTTAGAGCAGTGCTTCTCAACCTTGGCAACTTTAAGATGGGTGGACTTCAACTTCCAGAATTCCCTAGCTAGGGAATTCTGGGAGTTGAGGTCCACTCATTTAAAAATTGCTAAGGCTCAGAAGCACCGTAAGAGTAAATAGGCAACACAGTGCCTGCTGCCCCTCCCTCCCCTTTTCTTCTCAAAAGCTCCCATTGGATGTTCCTGGTGCATTTCTTCTTGTCCCAGCCTATGTCAACCACACCAACTACTGATACTCCAGCCTATCACATGCTACTGGCCCATCTTCCCAACCCATTCTCTTTCTCTGCTTCCAGAGGAACTTTCAAAGTGAAAAGTTTCTATTCCATTGTGGCTGTTTCTCTAACATTGCTTACCTCAAAAAGAAAGCACAATGGGTACCTATGTATGTTTTGCGAAATATGTTCGATAATGACACATTTCCATCAATGGTTGAATCTCTTTTTTAAATATATATTTTTATTATACATTTTCATTAATATACATAACTATTCATAATTATACACAATGTCATTGTGTACTGGATACATCAAGTCCCTTTTTCCCTTTCCATCATGTTATACATCCTAACTAAAACTATTGTATTGTATAATCTCTCCATCATATCACATTATGCATCCAAATTATATCTATTATTTGTTTGTTTCCACCATAATATTTGATCTTTTGATCGCAATATATGCCCTGTATAAGCAACAGGAAGAGTTTTACAAAAGACTGCATAAAAAAATAATGGAAATGGACTATGAAAATATATGCATCATAGGGGATTTCAATGCCATCGTGGATGTTAAAAAAAGATTACAGAAATAGCAGTAGGAAATTTCTTACTGACTTCAGTGAGCAAATGATTAAGCCCAAATGATATATTTGAATGAGCTTTATTCTTCCCTGCAGCTGCAGTGTTAGGAGAGCTGGCATGATTTCCTTATTCTAAAAAGTGTAGAGGGATCAAAGACCAACCTATCGATCTTCAGCTCAGTTCACCGCATTGTTGACAACTGTTTATTTGACCTCTTAGGCCTAACTCTTCCATGTCCATGTGGGGAACAGCTGCTTCTGTATCACACCAACTACGAAGAACTTTTCATAATAAAGGCAATGGTAATAAGAGAATTTGGTAGCAGATTAATATGACAAAAGATAATAATAGGATGTAGGTCAAAGCTAAAAATATTGAAGCCAAATCTATAAAATATAAATATATTCTGAAATATGAAAACAGACTTTGCATTGAGCAATAGTTATTCAAGAGCAACAACTATTTATTATAACAGAATAAGAAAATGTTTAAGCAATTAAACAATTATAATGTTTTTAATAAGTTAAAGAAAGAGTATATTACTAAACTTACCTGTATATAAGCCACACATAATCTTCTCTACTGATAGTAAGGACAAAATATAAGGATACATTTTGGCCAGAGTGCCACAAGGGGAACTAAAACTCACTTTTTATCCTAAACGTGTTAACAAAAGTCTTGCAAAGCTAGATAATATTGCCCATGTCTTCATATCCAATATTGTTACATACTTAGCATACTTTTGAGAAGTGTGATAAAGTTTACCATACTTGTATTGATTCAAATAAACTCTATGATAAAGTGAGTAGGCTTCGGTTATGAAACATGTAGTGATTCCATATTAAATACGGAATCAATATAGGATGCTGAATGCAATGAAAGGATTTACTATGGAAGAAAACTGTACAAAACTCAGGAATTGAGAATTGCTTACATTTCTTAGATATCTTTGTTGAGGCTGCTCTCATGTCTCCCATTTTTGGAGTGATCCTTATTGTTTGTAGGGTAATGCCCCAGAGACCTGAAAGGTTTGCCAGAGTAATTTTGCAGGTCCACTCATATTTAGCATCATTAAGATGGAGTTATTCTGTCTCTCCCACATTTCTCCCATTATTAAGGAATCTTTTCTCCAATGATGTTTCTCTCTCCTCTATGTTCCCAGGGTTTATTACACATTTAATTACTCATATCCTGTGCTGACAAAAGATGACTATGAGTTCATCCAACTAGACACATTTCAGTTGCCCTTTTGACTCCATTGTCCCTAGCTGAACAATGACCTTAGTCAAAATGAGTTCCCAATGATGGGCCACACTTTTATCTGAATGGAAAATGTAGCAACGCTCTTAATTTTTGTACTTTTCACCTTTGAAAGAGATTTTAGAATATGGATTACTTGAGTAAAACTTGAGTAATGGCAAAATACAGAATAACAGACTTGGTAGGGACTTTGGAAGTCCTCCTGCTCAGGAAGGAAGCCCTATACCATTTCAGACAAATGGTTGTCCAATCTTTTCTTAAAAACTGCCGGTGCTGTAGCATTCACAACTTCTGGAAACAAGTTGGTCCACTGATTAATTGTTCTAAATGTCAGGAAATTTCTCCTTAGTTCTAGGTTGATTCTCTTAGTTTCTATCCAGTTGCATTGGTTGCCAGTTGGCCTCCACGTGAGATTCAAGGTGCTGGTACTTACCTATAAAGCCCTATATGGCTTAGGGCCGGGGTACTTGCAGGAATGTCTCCTGCCAGCATCGAATGCTCATCGCCCAGTGGGCGCCCACAGACAGGGTCTCCTTGGGGTACCGTTGGCCAAACAATGTTGGCTGGCAGTCCCTAGGGGTAGGGCCTTCTCTGTGGGAGAGCCCACTCTATGGAACCAGCTTCCCCTGGAGCTACGATTGGCAACTTCCGCTGTGGCTTAAAGACTTGGTTATTCGAACAAGCCGGCCTGGACTGAGAGGGGGGTCTTAGTTTTTAAATGTCATGTTATGGGGTTTTAGGTAATTTATTTGGCCGAATTGGGTTTAATAATCTTTTAAATTCCTTTTAACTTTTGTATTGTGTGTTTTTTAGGATGTGAGCCGCCCTGAGTCCATAGGGAGATAGGGCGGCATACAAGACCAAATAATAAATAAATAAATAAATAAATAAATAAATAAATAAATAAATAAATATATATTCCTGATGGTTAGCACTTGGACTGAAAACTGAAGTTTTTTTCAGCAGAGGTCTTTATGCCGATGTATCACACTAAAAGGCCTTCCATTACTTGGTTTTGTAGCCCAATACATTTTTAAAAAAAATACGTAAAAGTTGTGTGTGTTTTGTAGCATGTCTGGGTTTCAGGCTAGGCCTGTGGATTGCCTGGATAAATAGTGAATACCAAAGCTTATAGATTAAGCTGAAAAAACATGATGGGGAAAAAAAGCCATGACAATTTACTTTTATATCGCTGCCAAGAAAACTGGACCAGGAATTGATGTTGCCACCAGAGTTGAGGTTACTTGAAGGAAATGAAATTCTACTATTTTCCCACTGTTGTTTAAATGTTAGCTGTAAATAGCAGTTATTCATATTTTTTAAAGGAAAAATTACATCTAACCACACATCTCTTGTTATCTTTATTACAGGCTTTTCTTTTCAATGTCCCATTTCTACAAGAGTTATGTAATCCAAAGAGAAACAATTTTTTTTTGACATTTTGGGGGGGGAAATGCTTCATTTTGCCCTTGGGTTCAATTCCTTGAATTCTGAAATAGACTAGTTCTTTGTTACTGGTTTGCCTCAATTATCTGTCAACAAAAATGAGTCAATTCCAGTGAAATCGATTAAGAATTAGAAGCCTTAATTTCTCTAACACTTTATTTTTGTGTTTCACAGTCAATGAGGATATGCTGTGATAATCATCTTTAAACATTCTAGAATAGCTCTTGCCTCCAAGTGTAGTTAAGATCATGAGACCACACACGCTGTGCACAAGGTCAATTGTTTTTTAAGCTCTAGCCTGACTTTCCTTTTAAGCTCCAGCCTGTTGTTGCTTTGGCCTTAATACAACATTCACAGTTCATTGTAACTGGGCATATGGACAGTTTAATGTATCTACTCAACTTCCATCTTTCTAATTCTTTGATGCTTTCAGGATGTCTGTGCCCTAGAAATCTCTGCCAAAAATGAGTACAGTCTATGTGTTGACCTTGAATGTTGGTTTTGACTTGTTCCTCTTTATAATAAGCTGGTGTTTATCCACTTCACCCCAAGCTTTCTGTTTCTGAATTATGCATCACTTTTTCTTGAACAGATCTGTAAAACATTCACTGGCTATACACTTAATAGGCAGAAAAAAAGTTTCCTCACTGGGATATGTGCATAATATATTTCTCAGGTATCTCTCTGTGCCTCATTGCAATTTGGGTATTCATGCCCAATTTCTTCTGCTTACACAGTTCCTTCAATGGCAAGAAATATTTTTACATTCAGACTTAACTCTATGAAAAATGTCTGATCATTTGTCAGTGACTCAAACTCTAGAATCAAGGAAATATCTTTGAAAAGTGTTGCCTTGCATAGCTTGCACCTTCATTTTTGATTTTGATTCTCTAACACTTGTGAAATGCATTTATATTCATCAATTGGACTACAAATTCAGCATTATATTTGCTTTGGGTCTAGTTTCTAGAACATGAATGCGTAATTTTTATCTCCAACACCACAGGAGCTGTTCCATGGTCTTTATTATAGTAATAATTTCTGTCTTTCTGTAATTTCATTTGCTACAGCTTTCTCCCAAGAATAGCTTGCTACTCCGATTAGCATGTTCAGGCACTGTTTTCATTTGGAATTAATTTCATATTCCTTTTTCTGAACAGTCATTTGTTAAGGTAGATTATTTGTCCATGCTGCACTAGAAAACTTAGCATAGCTATAACCTGTCTGTCTTCATTGTATTATAGCCTGGGTGATCTATTGGCCTTTTTGTGTTTGCAATTTACCACAAGTATCTTTTGACGATCATAACGTATGCATTTGGAAATTCCTAATTTTAATTCCCATTATTTAATTTAGCCACATAATGTTTTGGATCACAGTCAGTAGCCCTAAATTAGAATCTTTTCTTTAAAAAAAAAACCACTTTCCTTATATACCATTTGCACTTTCCAGAAGACTATGGGCTCTGCACATTGGTCTTTCTGATTCCCCACTGTCTCAAAACAGTTTAAAGTTGACCCACAGGCAGTAGACTTTGAAAAATTGGAAGATGAACATAACATGAAATCCAGCTTTAGACTGATCATGCAAAGAGTGGTATCAGTGCCCCATCTTGTGTTATCTTTGGATACAGAATCAAATTCTCTCCTCCCTACAACACAAAAAGAGAGACAGAAACCCCAATTCTATTTTTCCCCATCTACTTTCTTTATCCATGTCCTGCCCATTTGTGTGGTCAAATACAACAAACCAAAATAAAACGGGGTTGCTATGAGAAGGAGCTGCTATATGGCCAAGTCTCCATTCCTCTTGTCAATGAAACAGTCCTGTGAAATAACAGCTTATAACAAAATGTGTGGAAGACGAAAACAAATATACTATGACAGAATAGTAAGGGGAGAAGAGGCAAAGCAAGAATGTGTGATCACAAGAAATATGAACCCCATTAAGCTCCTTAACTGCAAACTGAAAATTGTTTAAGTTTCAAATTAGGCAGGTGCAAAGTTAGAAATAATCCAACTTTTCAAATCAGCCAGGTTTTTTTGCCTTTTGTTTACCATTTCCTCTTGTAAAACATTAGCTTCATTTTACACTTAAATATCATGAAGTTGAACGGACCTCGAGCTGAACTGCCACAAAGAAATACCTCATTTATAGAAATACCTCATTTCTGATGGGTTTTTTTGTTTACTGTCTAAGCTCATTAGTATGGGCAGAGTGATCTTTTGCTATGATTATTTGAGTATTTAACCAAAGTATATGAGTAAAATACTATAAAAGAAATGGAGAATGAAGGGAACAAGTGTGATGGATGAAGGTGGCAAGGTAGTTAGCAAAGATCCTCAAACAAGACCATCATGACAAGACAATTCAAGCATTCTCCACATTCTTGTCTTAGAGAATAGTAGAAAGTGATACTACAGAAGAGTGCAAGAAAGACACTTAGGATTTAAACCTTAGGAAGCTTACTTATACATGTGCAAGCAGTGCCAGCTGAAGGGTATATGGCGCCTCTGGACCACATTGATTCTTGACACCACCTCTTACTGAGGTGAAGATGACATTTTTAAAACAATCATTGTCTTCTCTGTGTGTGATGACCTTGGCAACCACAGTCTGATCCATCATTATGCTGGAGCAGTGTTGCCGGTCATAGTCAACCGAAAATTACTGAGCCTCAGAGAGAAAATACCAAAAAATCTGCATTAACATTGATTCTTGAAACCGAGATGAAATGTAAACAATTTTATTTAGAACCAGAGGCTAATACACCTCAGAGATCATCTAGTCCAACCCTCTGCTCAAGGCAGGAACCTTGTATTATCCCAGTCAAATGGTTGTCCAACTTATTTTTGAAAAGCTCCAGTGTGGGAACTCAACATCTTCTGGAGGCAAACTATTCCATTGATTAATTGTTCTCACTATTAGAAAATTTCTCATTACTTCTAGGTTGGATGTCTGTTTAAAAAGTTCCACTCATTACTTCTTGTCCCGCTCTATAGTGTCCCAGAGAATAAGTCAATAATAAGTCAATAAGTCATTTTTTTCTGTGGCTTGTTTTTGCAAGAAGGGGTGAGATTGGTGCCCTAGGCCAGTGCCTACTTGGACTTAGTTTAAATCTGTCCCTGTGAGCATACATGCACACAGATTTATATCTTTGTTATAGTTGTTTTTCCGTGTAGATATGAGTTTTTTTTAGCTAGTGATAATGTTTTTCTCTAACTATGTTGAATCTTCAGAGGTTCTGCTGTTAACCAGTTACTAAAGGAAGGTCAAACATCTGAAGAGTTGGGAATCAAGCTCCCCTAACATGAGTTTAGGGGACATTTTCCTTAAAATGTTGATGTCTATTGGGAGATTAATCAAAACCAGTACAATAACTAGAATGTAACTAAAATGGGTTGTAATGATGCAACACATTGAACTACAAACTAGATAGTCTAGCAAACTCAGCCTAGGTGTGATTTACACATGTGTGATTTTACAATATTCCTAATCATTAGAGCATCTTTGGCCGATCTGACAAAACTAGGGTCTCATGTGAAGGAATATTTGAATTAATCATACTTAAATCAACCATGAGGATATCTTGCAATAGATCAACAGAGATATTTCTTTGATGAATAACAGTAAACCAAACCTGCTTTAAACAGGTACTGTTATATATTGACTTCCATAATTTATCTCTATAAATACCCAGCCAGTATGGATTCTGGAAAGTGCACAGTTGACTGCTATGAACTCTACCATCCATTAGAGAACTTAAAACACTTTGCATGGGCTTTTCCTTTATGCAGTTTTCTTTGCTGCTGTTTGAAGAAACTTTCTCATTTCAGGTGTATTTCATGCAAAGGGTACCAATCTGCTAGTATTCTAGTAGCTGTTTTTCTCTTCAGCACCTCTGCTAATCAGCGGAGGAGAATATCATGCATATTCACCCTTGGTATCCATCTTGCAGAATAAGGATGCGGTAGTGAAGCTATAAATTCTGTCAGTGTAGTTTTCAGCTGGTAAGACAGATTGATTTTCTATTTGCCTGAGTTGGAAAGCTTATTTCCTTGAAAAGAAACATGTTTGGACTCAGCCCTGGAAAGTAATATATAGAGAAAAATTTATTCTTGTTATATAGCTGTATCGTTTTCTTGACAAGGCCTTCTCTGAAGAAAAAGGGTATGTGTGAGTGAGTTACACAAAGAGTCTAAATACTATTGAGCAATGGGAATGCTTCCAGCAATGTTAAAATGATGCTTTGCTATGTGTTGACTAAGATGAGGAACAGGGATCTTGTTCACACATAAAGCTGGATTGGCTTTGGAGAAACCAGTCAAGAACTGCAGATTGTTGGGGGCAATAAGCTGACTTTGTAAAAATGCTGCTTAGTAATAAGCAGGCATATACAATGGAATGAAGGCTATTGCTGAGCACACTGGGTTGTATCCCAAAAATTGTAAGCCGCCCTGAGTCTTCGGAGAAGGGCGGCATATAAATGTAATTTTAAAAAAAAGAACTGCAGGCCAAAAATAGAGGTGCTGGAGCTCACAGGAGGCAAGAGTGGACTCTTTCTACACATCTTTCACAAGAAGCATTTTCACGTTCCTTCCTTGCTCATATCATAGCTTTTCATGGACATGAGACTAAAGTACTGGCTCAAGAATTGTGTTTCTGAGGAAGTTGCCAAAACAGAAACTGTTGAAGTTCTTAGGAATAATAACTTCCCTACAGGCTGTAGAAGTATTAGACCCTCATTGACTAAATGTGGTTTCTCCAGCAGTTAGCTCTCCACCTCAAAAATACTAATGTTTATTGATTTGTAAATCTTCACCTATCCATCAGGATATCTACCAAATTAAGAATACATAACTTTAGCAAGAAATATTCTCCACTCCTGGAGCATGCCCTTCTGTAAAGGGCAAAGGGAAAGGCCTTGAGGAGCAGGAAAAAGAACTGCTTCCAAAAAAAGTCAGATAAAAAGACTGAGTCCAGGGCAGGGAAGGTAACTTGAATAAATATCCCAGACCAGCCTAGTTCTCATAAAGATAAAGGGAGGGAGGTGAGAAGTGCATTCAGACTTACAAGATTCTGTTCCTATGGCTTTAAAATAGAAGCAGTACTGACTTACATGACATTGGGCTCCTAGTTGGATCTACCTTTCCTGGGACAGATTCGTTGGTTAAAATCATTCTTGACCTATGTTTTATTTCAGAAAGTGTGCAAACACATTGGGAATTGTAATTTTATCATCCAAATAAGGATTATCATAGTGCACTTCCTAGAGTCACTCACTTCTCAATTAAAATATTTTTCCTATGCCCCAAAGCCACTATTCATATCATGGAAAGTATTTCTCAACTTTGGCAACTTTAGGACATGTGGACTTCATCTCCCAGAATTCCTCAGCCAGAAATACTGCCAGAAGAGAACCATATAGGAACTAAAATGGATTCTGATTAAGCAAACACCAACCTGGGCTAACTAGCTTCAGTGTCAGAGAAAGGAACAGTATCTCTCCCCCACAGCTATAGTTCAAATTATTTCCATTGCTTTATTCTTCCTCTCTCTCTCTCTCAACCTCCACCTTGTATGGCTGCCCATCTTATAAACCGTAATTACACGACTTAGAGCAACATGAATAAATATTCATAAATGAATGAATAAATATCAACAATTCCTGGCACAAAACTAACACTCCTCAATACAAGGAAAACCACAACTATTGGTTGTGGCCTCACCCTACCCTAAGCCTTGAGGGGAAACCAACCTTCACTTTACTTCAGTCCTCAGGATGTATGGTATCATACTAAAAAGATAAGCAGCAATCTCTGACAATGAAAAAGAAAAAAATGGTTTTCTTTCTGATTAACAATAATGCTAGACTTAAAGGAGTAAAATGCCTGTGCAGCTAGTTTTCCATCAGAAATAAATATTAATATTGTACACCATATTGACAACATTGATGTAAATTTCTAGGTTCTACCTAAAGCAAAATATAGAGGTGCTCACATATAACATTTATCCTAGGCTAATTAACTTTGGAGAGTAATATTTGCAAATAGATTTTGCATTATTTCACAATAAAGAGGAATAGTATTTCATGAAATTGTCTTTTCCACTTTCCAAATGTGACTCAGAATTATTTTCAAAATGGCTCAGCACCAGACTTTTTATTTCTTTTCTAGAAAATACCAAGAATTCCAGGTGAGCTGATCAGCTGATTAACGGAAGAGTGCAAATGTCCCACATCATAATTTTTAGGTCATACTCCATTTTAGGGGATTAAAACAAGGAAAAAGCAAAAACAAACAAATAAACCTTGACCAGTTGCTACAGTTGAGTATCCTGCAAAACATATAACCACAAGTTTTAATGTTTTTCCTTTGTTTTATTTAAGTATCATTTGGTGTGTGTGTGTGTGTGTGTGTGTGTGGCTGTGTGAGTGAGTGCACGAGTATGTGTTTGCTTGTAGATAACCTTTTGCATGGAAGGAAATAGGCCCCCTGGATGTTATTCCAGTTAAAAGCTTATGGGCTGCTAATTACATGACTAACTGTAGCTGAATTATGAATGGAACCTACCGAAAATACTTTCAACGTCAGAATAGCTTGGGACTTCCCACCTGTGTTGACCAGTACCATTGCAGCAAAGCTAAAGGTGGATCTGACACAGTATTTGCTTTAATCTGGTTCCAAAGTCCCTCTGTCAGTGTTCTGAAAAGAGCTGCCCAGTATCCAGGCTGCTCTTTTGGAGGAAGAATGAAACCCCTCATCTACTTTTTGTCCTAGTTCTACCAGGTGCTTCTCCACCATATAGGAGGTATTACATGATCCACGAAAAACCATGACTTTCAGTAATAAGAACAAAAGATTTCCCTTCCTCATTCAGCTTAATCCTGGCTAAATTCAGGCATAGTTGAAGGTGCCCAATTATAAGGCTGTTTCACAAGCTCTTCTGGATAATATTCACAGAAAAGCTGCTTTATCATTTGAGGACAGATTGGCATTCATAGATCCATAGAATCTACGAACGCCAATCTGTATATGTACATGAATATATATGTTAGAAGAAGACAGCTTCTGCCATTTAATCCTGCTCGCTACAGGAATTTATTAAACCATTCCCAAGAAATCTATACAGAGCACAAAGAATAATGGGGGAGGCTACTGTAGATCTAGAACAGGCATGTTTAAATTTTGGCTTGCCTGATCCACACTGAGTGAAAAAGAATTGTCTTGGGCCAGATATAGAATATATAACATAATGTATATAAATAACAAACTATTTTTTGAGGTCTTACGGGGCTGCATTACTAGTTGTCCAGGGTCTCATGCGGCCTATGGGCCATGGGTTGAACACATCTGGCCTAGAAGATAATTTTTCATGGACTAGTAACTTCCTGAGCTACAATGAGATGTGTGTAAGTCTACCTCTGAAAAATGACCCAGAAACCAGAGTTCTTTTAAAAGCAGGTTTGCTAGTCTATCGGCTGGTGGAGATATAATCAGATTTTAATTTTTTTTACTGGAAATGGCTCACTGCCAAGCACAAAAAACCCTAGTGCTTCTCTTTAATATGCTGTATGGCTTAGGGCACGGAGGAATTCAGTATTCTAGCACTGAAAGGCTTTTTGATGAAGAAATTAGGTGGTGGTGAAGCAAGACAACTTCTAACTTTAGTGCCATTTTATTTAATTTAAATTAAAAGTCTGCATGACTTAAGGCTGTTAAGGGACTGCTTCTTGTGTTATGAAACCTGTTGGGGAGTTAAAATCTGCGGAATAAGCCTTTTAAAAGATTTTTCTGCAGTCAAGGTCCGTTCCTCTGGAACATGAGAGAAGGCCTTTTTCTACATCGCTCCTAGGCTTACAATGCACATTCCCTTGGAAGTTGCATTTGACCTCTCCTTAAATTGGATGCATCTTTTTTTGCTGGGCTTTTAATCATTATTTTATGCCTAGTGTTAATTAAGTACTAAACACTTAGCAATAAATCCTTTGGGTTTAAAAAAAAAGTTTGTTAGTACTTGCAGCTGGAAACTAGAAAGACTATAAAAACCAACAAAATGTAACTTCAGTTAAATGAATTAAATACAATATTGTTTCATATATAGACTGGTCTCATTCAGACTTATTAAAATTATAGTTTGGTAGCATGTTTTGTAAAACCTCTGAAGCCACACATAAAGCCTTGAAGAAGGCATAGTAGCTCTGAAAGATTGTAAATTATTCATGTGATAAGTTTTGCCTAGTTTCTACAAAATATCTTAGACTATATGCAATAAATGAATTGTGATTACTTTTAGCAGTATTTTTATTGCTTTATTGGTATTGTATTTTATGATAATATTTCTCCAGGGGAATTTTCATAGTAGGACTTTATAAGGTTTTAAAAAATGCTCCTCAAGAGTGATATTTCATATATTTGATTTTGCTACCACTTCTGACTTTGTCCAAAGTGATATTCTCAGAGACACTTCAGATTGCATCATTACCAAATGAAACGACAAAACAAAAGCATATAAAACAAGTACATATATTTTGTTTCTCAAAATGTACTCCTGTACACTGTTTTCCCAGTGTATTTTTGTTGGTTTCTTAAATCTGTATTGAGAGTTCTATTCCTCAGGATACTGCCCTAAATTTTTTACTGAAAGGTGATTAATAAATCTGCCCTTGTCAGAAATTGATTAGATCTCCTGTGATTCCTAATTATAGTTGTTGTGGGTGGGATTCTGGATTCACCATCATTTGGACAGCTATAGGTTTTCTACACCTAAACCATGTTTTTAATGCAAAGTAGATTATGCCTTAAGGCTTACTTGGATGTCTTATAATTAGAAATTATGCAGAAATTTGTAACTCAAATCTCCATTTCCCTTAGAAACAGTTTTTCCAAGGATGGCCACAATGAAATGTTAACTTTTAACCAGATAACAAAACCTTCATTTGCGTAGAATCTTTTATTGAAAGTCACATTTGTTTACGGTGAATGTATGCTTTGCAAATAAACACATAATAAATATTTGTTAGGAAAGATCTATTAGTTTATATAATAATAAACTAGATTGAGTGCAATGAAATGGAATTACTTGTATGAGCTGTTTACAATTCTTCTCCCAAACTATCTTCTATATGCAGATAGGAAAAGAACATAAAGCGAAAACCTCATAAAAACCCAAGTAAATTACTAATCCACAGAAGTATTTGTGCTGTAAACATGTCTGGAGTTGTAAGAGCCCTATAAAATAAGACAAACATCTGAAGAACTTAATTATATGTGCAAAAGGGAGGAAAGGGTTCATTCCAAGACACTGTGTTGGATGTAAATTAATGTGAAACAATAATTAGCTTTGCAGTAAAGTCTGCACCCAATCTACAATATATGCACATTTTTAAAATGGATTTATGGTTGTAGCTTCTTCACTCTCATTTGTGTAGATTGGTTAAAATGCAGTAGTAATCCACTAAGCATTTCTGAATCACAGCCTCTGTAACAGGCCATGATACTCTGCAAAGCAACAATTCTGTCTTTCTCTACTAGTTATAATAAACAGCACTTAAGACTAGGAGAGTCACTTGGGCGCTTAAGATAAAAATATCACCCTCTCTGGCAACAAATATGAAACTGAAGGGTAAATAATGTAAGATTTTCTGCTCTTCTATGGCACCTCCAAATCCAGTGTCTCCATCTGATATCAGGGTGGGTTACATGGTTACATACATGATCACTACTTATTTTGACCTTGGCAAAGCCATGTTGGTCTAAGGAAGAACTACAATGAAGTTTCAAAGCATTTAAAAATATTTATTCATACTGAATCTTTTTCTGAAGATACTTTTGGTTTTTACATCACACATGAGTTCAGAAACATATCTGTCCTGAAATGAAATACTTTAAAGGTGAAGAGCAACAGGAAAGTTAAGAGCATACGGTGAAAAGAGTCATTAGCATCTTGTTACAGATACAACCACAAATATCTTCCAAATTACAGTGCAATAATGAGTATCTCCAGGTAAATTTCCTCCACATTAAGTGGACAATCTGTACAAACAGAGGGTTATAAACCATGGTCCTTGGTGAATGAATTCTAGTATAAATACATGAAGACTGAGTGCAGCTGGTCCCAATATTATATACTCCAGGTGTGTTTCAATGCACCTCCCATTATTGCAGCCAGGAACACTTTGGGAAAAATGATTTACTGCCACCTCTATGTTGTAATCTACAGATATAATAAAGGGCAGAAATGGATTGGCTTATTGCATCTCTCTTAATTCAGATGCTGGATTCATTTGTAGCAAAAACTTCGACCAGACATTCAGATGAAAAAGAAAACAGCTGGTGGAAATCGTGCAGATAAACTAACAGAATTCTGCATGTGTTCAGTTGGACAAATGCCATATTTCTTGGCTTATTACTTCATAAAGCCATAAAGCAAGACAACTGAGGATATCTTACTTAGTTTTCCCGCCATTTAAAATTCAGGACTCAGACACACACAAGAACATTTATACATACATACATACACACAGAGGGCAGAGATTCTGTGAAATAAGGGACAAGATGAACCATTGGGAAAATATCTCACATATACAAATTAGAGTGAAAGAGAAGGCTCAGCCTCTTTTCACCTCCAAAATTATTATTATGGATGCCAGGTTTGACGATCAAATTCTCCCTACAGTTTTTTCATTGTAGAAGACAGAATTAGGCCTCCTTTTATCCTCCAGATCCAATTGTATTGACAAGACTCCTAGAGCAGGGGGATCCAACGTTGGCAACATTAAGATCTGTGGACTTCAGTTCCCAGAATTCCATGGCTAGCTGACAAATTCTGAGAGTTGAAGTCCAACAGGTCTTAAAGTTGCCAAGGTTGGCCATCAAGGCAAAATGGCTGCATTTTAGCCGACCAAACAATCTTCCTTTCCCTTTCTCTCTCTTCCCTCAAGATTATTCCCTCCCTGTCTCATCTGGTGCTAAACAACTTTTTTTTGTGCCATGCAAATGAACTTACAGTAATTGCAATCACAGCCAGTTCTCAAGGGAAACATTAAAGGAGTTATTTAATCTTAGCTCCCTGGCCCGAGTTTTCTTTACATAACCTGCCATTAGGAGTTTTGGCACAAAGTACATCAACTTAATGAGAGACAACCTATAAATATATATGGAGGGAGAAGAGAGAGGATAAGGGGTGATGTGAAAATGTTATGTGGAGAATCCAAGTTCCTGAGGTGTTTTCCTCCATAAAATAGCCCAAAACATGTCCTTTTATTTCCCATCCACCCCAAAAGTCTGACATCTCTAAATGCTATACCTGTTATTTAAAAGGTGATGCCTATTTTTACATAGCCCTCTTCTAGACAAATAATTTAAAAAGCAATTAGGGAATTTATAGCCTTAATGGGGGAGAGCTTTTTTTTTTATAAAGAAGGAATGTTTCCCCATACTTAAATTATAATAGCACACATTGTGATAAAAATATTTTGCCACAGCAGAGGAAAAGAATCTGAGAAAGATGAAAAAAAGCTATTGATTTTCAAGGCAAAATTAAGGCAATTCAATCAGAGTCTTCATCATCAAGATAGTCTTCTGCATTGCTTAATGTTCGCAATATGTCTATAAAAAACAAGAAACAAATATAAAATTGTCAGTTTTGAGCTAGATCGATGTTTTAGAATGTATCTCCCTTTATTACAACTTCTGGTTAAGCTAAGTTTCTCACATTTCAAATATAACTCTACATTCTTAAAATAATTATATTTCAAGCGTTCTCTCTCATCATTGCTTGTTTTTACTACTTTAGTTGAAGATTATGTTATATGTTTTTATATGTTTTTATAAGCTTTTCTATATGTTTTGATATTGTATTCTGGGTTTTTTTTAATCTTGTTTTTAATTGCAAGCCATTTAGAATTATGTACTTGAGATGGGTAGCTATATAAAATGAATGAATGAATGAATGAATGAATGAATGAATGAATTGGCATTAAGTCGAAAAAGGCTTTTACAGGTTATACATTTTTTTCTTCCCCAAAGCCTGGTATTTTGGAGGGAAAAAATAAAGATAAACTACTCCTGTATTCAAAGAACAGCCACTAACCCAGCCATATCTCCTTGGCACACAATCACAATCACCCACACCAGTCAAAAGTCTACATTTTGGGGAGTGGTGTATCATCACTTGCTTTCTCCAATCCTGCTTGGTGTCCAATGAACCTCTGTGCTGTGATATTATTAATATTCTGTTGTTATGTTGTTGGCCCTTTTCCCATTGTCCAGGAAAATGTCAGTTATATCCATCCGTGTTTGGAAATTGGACTCTGTGCTTCAGGCTTTAATAGTGAGGGATGTAACAGAGAGGCTTCTCATTGTCTCCAGATCTTTTAGGGTACACAATGGATTGAATGGAGTTTACAAATTGCCTAACATTGCCTGGTTCACTGGTTTGGGGGTTTATATGGTGAGCTTGACTGAGGGAAGGTAATTTAAATCCCATTTAAAATGTCAATGTCTTTTGGGACAAGACTAGTTATTTTCTATTCCATTACTGACTGGAATTGGGTATTGCCATGACATGCTAAACCTAGTTAAAAGTAGAAATTGTTTAGTGTATCTTCTCTTGGGGTAGCCACCTGTCTGCTGAAGCCTTTGGTTGCTTGGACCAGTCCAATTGTCCTGGGAGAATATATGCAAAAACAGTTAAATCTTACCTTGCCCTTGTTTCTTTTTAAGCAAGGAAGCACAGGCAGCATTGGTAGCCATGTCCAAAGCCAGTTTTTTCTCATTGTTTCTTAAGTCTGTTCTGGCACCTTGATGAAAACAGAATACAGGACAACACTGTTCTAAGTTTGAACAGAGAAATAAAATTCCTCTCACCTTACTTCTTTTCTAAAAACTGAACTAGTTTCCGTCAAATTTGAGGTACGTAGAAATGAAAAGGTATTTATAAAATGAGACCTCTCTAGGTCAATAAAGAAGCATGACTGAAAATATTTTTACTGTTTAACTTAAGTTCAGACTCGGGTTGGTGTCATTGTGAGGACAGAGGTTGTATTTTAAAACACAAATTTCTTGGTAAACAGAGACATTTCACCCAAAATTTGGGTTTTGTTGAGAAATACAGTACCTTTTCCTAGCAAAATTTCTACAATATCTTCATAACCTTTCCATGCAGCAGCATGCAGAGCTGTGTCTCCCAGTTTATTCTGTAAAAGGAGAACAAAAGTAACCTT
Source organism: Naja naja (assembly GCA_009733165.1). Taxonomy (NCBI): domain Eukaryota; kingdom Metazoa; phylum Chordata; class Lepidosauria; order Squamata; family Elapidae; genus Naja; species Naja naja. The sequence continues at coordinate 236,068,334 of CM019149.1, read as the reverse complement.
AAAGGAAAAAGGAAATTAACTGTTATTTGTATCTCTATGCTATAGTTTGTATGGCCAAAATGATGGGCAAGAAAGTCACACTGTGTTCATTTGTTTTTAATGTTTATTAAATAAAAGTTATATATTTTTTAAAAAATTAAAATAAAAATGTAACCTTAAAGATTGGAAAGGATCCATTTTGATCATTTCAATTGCAACATGCTACATTACTGCAAAGCAATTCCTGAAAGCCACTCAGTGTATCATTCCCTACCTGTTGGTTTAGTTCTACCTTTGGCTGTGTCAATAACACTTCCACGATGTCTACACCAAATGAAGAAAAAAAAATGGAAAATTTCATGAGAAATTAGGAAAGCCAGGACTTTGAATTAATCAGCAAAAAGGCTCACTTTTTCGTTGTTAGATTTGGGGAAATTAACTGGAAAAGACTCCAATAATAACTGAACTCACTAACTCAATAAATGAAACATCCAGGAAAATTACCCTTTGGTTTAATTAAAGCATAATATATGTTTTTAAAGAAAAGAGTAAGAAAGTCAAATTGTGCTTTTCAATCCAATATGTGAACAACGTTTTTCATTTCTCTAAATTTTGCAATCCAATCAAAACCGACACCCAAAATGTGTGGATATATTTCACATCAATCTCTCCCTCCCTTCTTCTCTCCCTCCCTCCTTCCCCCCCCTCACACACACACTCTTTCTCTTTCCCTCTCAATAACTCTTTTTCTCCATTCCCCCCTTTTTTTCTCTCTATTGGAAAATGATAATCCTAAGCATAGAAAATGGCATGCGATAGTGAATACAGAAATAAATTTGAAAAAATGTGTAAGAGATAAAAATACATATGCAAGTAGAATATGGACGCAAACTGTTTTTGCAAAGTGAAGGACAAGATTGGCTTTAAAGTTGAAAACAATTAGGCTCAGAAATTGAAAATAATTTCTCTACCTTTGTGTCCACCATGAGATGCCCAATACAAGGCAGTGCTTCCAGCTTTATCCAAGCCATTGACACCAACTTTGTTATCCAAACATTCTCTCAACCAGCTCAAGTTTCCTGAAAAATAAGAAAATATGTATTAAATATTAAATATAACATATCTAAAAATTAGCAGAAAACCAGTTGGAACTATCAACAGGGAATTACTTCATGGCAAAACAAAGTTGCCATTGAGGACAGAATTCACAAGACAACTTCTGTATCTTCCAACAGATGCAATAGACTGAGGTAAGAAACTGATCTATTCCAAAGCATTACAGTATTAATCAACATCTCTACAAATGTATCTGGAAATAAGTTTCTTGGAGTTTGTTCTTAATAAAACTGATGCATTGGCACTTTCAAGTTAACTCCATTCATAAAACTTTAAATGAATTTTAAATGCAATACCTAATATTGCTTTGTTTCACTAGTTTATTTTTATTAGGTATCTGTGTGTTCATGCTAAAAAACCTATTAAGGCAAATTCTATTATATCACATCAATTGCCAAATCAATTCATTAAAATAATGAATTATTCAATACTATACATTATCAGAATAGTACTTGTTTCAATCAATATGTTTATAAAAATAGAAAAATAAAATTGAGTAAAATAAAGCCAGAGAATATATTCCCCTAACCTTTGACGATAGTAGGCCAAAGACATCCCTGGAATGGATACTTGTATCAACCAATCACAGCTGCATTGCACCACTGCAACACAAGAATCTCCCCTTTTGTAAGTACGTCATGATGTCATGTGTATGTACAAGAGGGGTGGAATATGAGTTGTGATACATGACACTGCTTTTTGACCATTTAGATAAAAGCTTTCAATCCTGGACCTATTTCCAGATGCTGATGAAAGAAGTTATACTCCCACACATCTGGACAGCATCAGGTTGGACAAAGGTGCATCATAAACATGGGGCCAAAAATACAGAAATAACAAAAGGGGGAGATTGCATATTTTTCTTTTGAACATAGGGAAGGATTAAAATAAGTCAGCTAATCCAATCTCTCTCCCACTTCCCACATCAAACACTTCTCATTCTCATACTATCCACCACTGTTTATCTGCCATAAAGGTAAAGATAAAGGTTTCCCCTGTCCAGTTGTGTCCAGTTCTAGGGGTGTCGCTCATCTCTGTTTCCTAGTTGAAGGAGCCATAGTTACCTGAAGATGCTTCTGTGGTCATATGGCCAGCATGACTATATGCCAAGGCGCACAGAACGACGTTACCTTCTCACTGAAGTAGTACCTACTTATCTACTTTACATGCTTTTGAATTGCTAGGCTTTGCAGGGGCTGGGGCAGGAATGGGAGTTCATCCCATCAGGTGGTACTTGGGTGTCCGAGCTGCCAATCTTCTGGTTGACAGCCCCAGCATCATTACAGCATAAATTATAAGGGAACCCAGTCCCCCTCTAAAGCAGATGGAGAGGAAAGAAGCAAAAAAACTGGTGTTCTGCAAAAACCAGCAGAATGTGTGCTTTTAACAAACCCCAACAAATGGATCTGTTTCAGCCTAGAAATCAGATGAAGTCCTTTGTCAATATTGACCCTATACCTACCTCTCTTGGCAGCTTCGTGTAATGGATTGTCAATGGATTCTGCTTGTTCAGCCACTAAAACAAAAAGAAAAAAATACATGCCAATGTAGCCATTTGTATTAATCTGTCTCTTAATGGGCTGAAGACAATAGCACTAATATATTTAAAGTCCATCAATAAACTTGAAACTTCTACCATCATGCCCCAAAGCTCTACTGAATTTGGATAACTTTAATGGAGTTCCTTGTAAGCAAAAACTATTCACTTAAATGAGAGAAAAATGAACTATACCTGCAGTAGAACTGCACACCCAAAGCTTCTCTGATATTTGAAAAACCTGGGAAGGTCTAACCCAGAACCTTGGGTATATAATAACATGTTCAGTGCATACAGAAAATGCTGGTCTGTAGCTTATTGATTTATCTAAGAACACACAATTTGCTATGACAAATTAAAAAGATGAACACATATACACAATTGTACTGTTCTCTCTAAATATTTTGGGATACAGTTAAAATTGTTATTTGATTAAGAAAACCCAACGATTGCAGTATACTGCAATAAAAGTGAATCCATTTGTATTTAAAAGAGGGATATGGAGTTTCCATTGAACTAATGGTCTATGTCAGGGCTCCCCAACCTTGGCAATTTTAAGTCCTATGGACTTCAACTCCCAGAATTCTCTAGCCAGCCCTGCAGTTTTTGAGTGTTGTGCCAGGAATGGCATTCTCCCATTCTTAAAAAGGAAAATGAATAAAGCTGGGGAAAATATCAAATTTGATTTGATTTAATTCACATTTAGTTTAAATTCACTTTATAATACGATTTCTTCATCCTTCATCATTTGAGAATGTCCCCTTTTTGACACCTTCACACTGCATCTGGATAACAATTTTGGGATTTTGTAGGGTTGATATCCAAGGCTTTTGGGCTTCATTTAGGCTTCTCTTGTTCCTACAATAGGCATTTAACTAAAATACTATGATAATAAGAACACAAAAATAACAGAAGTGTGAGATTCAGTTCAATTATGGTTCACAATTTGGAAAATAAGTCCCATGTTTTGAGCATTTGTTTCTACACCTCAAAAGGATGAGAGTAGTTCTAGCTATTGAATGCAGAAATGGGATTTAAAGCATGAAGTTTATGCATATCCTATGGGAATCTGCACAGGAGGAATTGATATGGTGTTTTACACACTTTGCCCTTTTGTAGCAAAATAAAAATAAAATATTTTTCTGATAGCAGACAAGAACATTACCAAATGCAGAAGCCTTTGTCCTTGCTCCATCTCTTGCTAAATTTGAATATGACACAAAATTGAGTAGGACAGCTGAAATTGCAGAAGACATTCAAAACTATCTACTGGTGGAGGGATTAGAGAAATGGGCTGGAAAATGATTTTGAATTTTAACAAGACCCGAATGCTAAATTCTTCATATAAGTACATAGGCATAATTTATGGGACACTGATTTGTTAATGATTGGTTATATATTGTTTTTTGGAACAGGAGCTCATTTCAAGCTGAATATGAGTCAGCAGGGTAATATAAATGCTTAGAACAGAGTTCTCCAACCTTGGCAACTTTAAGACTCGTGCACTTCAACTCCCAGAATTCCTCAGCCAGCTTTGCTGGCTTTGGGAGTTGAAGTCCACGAGTCTTAAAGTTCCCAAGAATTTCTAAATGAAAGGAAACCACTTCTTCCACATGTTTTGCACTGGTCAGACCACAAATGAGTACTGCATACAATTCTATGCACTATACTTCAACAAAATTTTAGAGCAAAGATCTTCAAATTTGGCAAGTTTAAGACTTGTGGACTTCAACTCCCAGAATTCCTGAGCTAACATGACTGGAAGAGGAATTCTGGGAATTGAAATCCACAAGTCTTAAAGCTGTCAAGTTTGAAGACCCCTGTTTTAGAGAAACCAGAAGGGCCAATAGACCATAAGAATAACCCCAGGGTTAGAAACCTGAGTTTTGTGAGGTGAGACTGAGACTAGTGTGTATGTTTAGCTTTTGAAATAAGACAACTGAAGTGGAGATGTTATAACAGTTTTTAGGTACTTAAAGGATTGCCACACAGAAGGCTTTCAAAATCTAGAGTGCTGGTAATAATAGGCCTTACTTTACTGAGTTCCTAAAATTAAGAGCAATTTGATTTTTGAAGGTTAAAGCATTTCAAGTAATAATCCTCAGACTGTTTCTAGTAAGAAACAATATCATATTATAATTTAACGCTTGTATGAGTTAACAAGCATAGCAGCAGCTACATCCTTACTCAAACTTGCTTAGTTATGATAGTTTCAAGAGTCAAATCAATAACGAGAGCTTGGATATTGTGAATGGCACAATAGAGTCATTCTTGAAGCAACTCTTCATAATCTGTCCAGGCTTGTTTCTGAATATCCTTTGAATCTAGGAGATAGTTTGTAGCTACTGAGGATAAGAGAAATATAAGTATTTTTGTGGCATAAGCAGAATTTATCATCTAACATTTGGATCCCAGCCAAAGGATTCAATGGGCTGTGAACAGTCCAGGAATCTTGATTTCTCAGAAGTTCTCATTCAGAGCGATAGACTAATAGGCCTCTTTTAAGAATCACTTCTTAACTTCTTCAGAGCTTAAGCATGTATACAAAGTCATTCTGGACAGGTAATCTCAAAACAAAATGTCCTTATATTTAACTTTCCAACAGCTTCCCTTTCTGGTCAGTAAATCCTGACTTTTAACAATGTACAGGACATCATGAACAAGACTTCGAAATTATAGCAGGAATTTCTATAATGTCAAGGGTGCTATGATAAAATGGTAACTATAATCAGAAAACAAATTTTCTAAAAGAAAAGATTTCAATAATCTAAATTCAAGGGAGAAGTTAAACAAAGCAAGGACCAAGAAACTTGGCCAACAGAATATAACATTCCTAATGTATTGCCCAGAATCCCAGTTTTAATTCTACTCACAGATGTACCTGAAAAGGGCATTATTATTCTTATGGTTGGTCAGATAGTTAGCCAGATGTTTAGACTGAATTTGGCACTTTTATTCACCTATTGGATCCTTCCCAAGGACTTGGGATAGGCAGGTGTTGTTGTCTCATGGTGTTAAAGGACCATTATTTTTATTTTGCCTCACAACTATCTCTCGGAACACAATTCACAAAATTACCATAGTTGCTGGGGATTAGTCCAGTTCTTCCTTTACAGGTTCCTTTCCACCAATTTGTGTCACTCTGGAGAAAAAAGAAATCAGTGCTGAAAAAGGCAACTAGGAGTTCAATGGTCACTTTATTCTCTTAAGGACAGAGTGGTTTAGTGCAGGGGTCTCCAACCTTGGCAACTTTAAGACTTGTGGACTTCAAGCAAGGCTGGCTGAGGAATTCTGGGAGTTGAAGTCCACAAGTCTTAAAATTGCCAAGGTTAGAGACCCCTGGTTTAGTGGCTTTATTTATCAACTCACCATATCAGAAATGTAGATGATGTCTCCTTCTTCAAAATACAGTTCATCTGGCTGGAGCAATAAATACATTGCATTAGTTAAAGAATCGACTTAAACTACATGACCTTTTTTCATTGACAACTCCAATCCCAATCCTTGCATCCCAAGTCAAAAATTGCAATTGTGCATCCTAGTATGCATGGTCAAGAGACTCAGTGGCTTGTATGATTTAGCCCTGTCCTTTCAGAGGACAATATCCCCGCAATCCATCTGCTGGCTAGTAAGTCCTCTTTGGGTTTTTTCCTGGAAAGAAATTGTGCAAAAGGACTTGAGATTCCATTTATCTCCCTGTCAGCAGGATTTCCACGGAAAACTAAATAGAACTAAATTATATGGGAGTGGAGGGGACGGACAAGCCAGCAGTTCCAAACAAGCTTAGATGCTATGGGGAAAGTGGTGGTGGTGGTGGAGGGAAATCACCCAATTGTTGGGTGCAGGTCCATTCTAAAATGTTATCATTCCTCCCTCCCAGTTACAAGACAGATTTGACTGAATTACATAATAACAGAGTTGGAGGGGGCTTGGAAGTCTTTTAGCCCAAACCCTTGCTCAAGCAAGAAATCCTATACCATTTCAGACAAATGGTTGTCCAATCTCTTCTTAAAAGTTTCCAGTGATGGAGCACCCACAACTTCTGAAGATAAAGTGTTCCACTGATTAATTGTTCTTGTGCTGCTTATTACGCTCTGGATGGGTATAAAGCAGACAGAGCAACTCCACAAAGCATCTATACAAAGTCTTTTTTATTGGTTCATCAGGCATCCTGTCAACTCACAGTTATGATGAGGTTCTTCTTAATGTCCAATCCTTTGCGTTTCTGAATTGTGGTGTAGAAAGATATTAAACTCTCATCCCTATGATGATAACCATGATGATAATTGTAGTGTCCGCATGGTGTAGGATTCAGGCTAGAGTGAGGGAGCCTCCCCCAACCCAACAAGGGTCAATTTAGTGACCAATCAGGACTGCAGATGTGACCACATGACATGGACTACATTTCCCAGGATACCTTAACTACATTTACCATGATGCATTCCCTTAAGGGGACAGCTCTCAATTCTTAACTACCTATCCCACATCCCACTAACTCTAAACTGGCTGGACAACACAGTTCTCATTGTCAGGAAATGTCTCCTTATTTCTAGGGTCGTTCTCTCCTTGATCAGTTTCCATCCATCTTCTCCTGCCTTCAGGTGCTCTGGAGAATTGGTTGACACCCCCTCCCCCACTTTTTTGAGGCAGCACCTTAGAAATTGGAATACTGCTAGAACACCACTCCTAGTTCTTCTTTTCATTAAACCTAGAGTGGTGTTATTTTATTTTACTTTATTATTTTTTTAAATTGCTAAATTTCACATGAACTCATAGCAATGTACACTAACAACAGAAAATAATTGTAAAAACCACTTTGCCCTTTGATTCCAAGTGTGCATGCCCACATCCACTCAATGCCTATGTACCCAAACCAATCCCATGTTTTCAGAAACACACACATGCTCACATATCCCACATATCGAGGCAAGATATATATTGTATTCATATTGTAATCATTGTCCTTTCACTTGGGATACAGCAACAAAATGAGAATACTGTTGTCTCTTGCTGCCATCTACTGATTACTGACGGAAAAATACAGTACAACAGAAGAGTAAAACTGCATATGAATCAAATTGAAATAGCAAATGCTCCTTATTTTTATTGATCTATTGATGCTGAAAAATAGCTATGTCATTGTGTTGAAGGTGGAACCAAGTACAAGAATGAATGTTGAAGATGTGGATTTTGCTGCATAGGTAAGAGCAACCATAGGAAGAAGGTAATGTAGAATACTAGTACCACTTTATACTACACTGGTTAAGACCATACTTGGAATACGCCATCCAGTTTTGGTCATTACAATACAAAAAAGATGTTGAAACTCTAGAAAGAGTGCAGAGAAGAGCAACAAAGATGATTAGGGGACTGGAGTAAAAGCTTACAATGAATATTTGTGGCAACTGGCTGTGTCTAATCTAACAAAGGACTAGGGATGACATGATAGCTGTCTTCCAATATCTGAGGAGCTGTCACAGAGAAGAGGAGTCAACCTATTCTGCAAAGCTTCTGAGGGCAGGACCAGAACTAATGGATGGAAGCTTATTAAAGAGAGATCCAACTTAGAATTAAGGAGAAATTTCCTGACAGTGGAATCAATTAATCAATCAAGGGAATGGGTTGCCTCAGAAGTTGTAAGTGCTCCATCACTGGAGGTTTTTAAGAAGAGATTGGACAGACCATAGGGTCTCCTACTTGAGCAAGAGATTGGATTAGAAAACTTCCAAGATCCCTTCCAACTCAGTTATTCAAGAGCAGGGATTCATAACTAAAGGATTGAACCTCTGCACTGCTGTTGTAAGTAGAATAAGAGGCCACAGACCTGTGTCATGTGCTAATCAGTCTGAAACTCTCATATCTATCTGAGTGAAAACATTTTGAGAGTTGGGCTGCCAAGAACATTCTCAGTCTGCCTTTGAGCCATCCCCAGCCATTCTTTCACCATCCCTCTCTTCATTGTCATTCAAATACAGCCAGTAACAAACCCCAAAGCAGTCATATAACGAGATCACAGAAGTGGCTAATTGCTCTCCAACACTATTTGTGATTTGCTGTGGTTTAGCTGCATCTGTGAGTCTCTTGAATTATAGATACATAGGAAAGGGATTTATAGGGGCCAGCGAGGTTCTGTGTTTCCCTAGACTAGGAGCTAGTTCCCTGGTTTTGTGGTGAGATAGAGGTAAAAAATGCTGATTGGTTTTGCAGTTCTCCCTCAGGAGAACATAAAGAGGATCTGCATGCAAATGCCAGATTACTGAATCAGAAGTATTGTAAGGGGTAAAAAATAAGGGCAGTGTAGAAGCATGGTTTTGAGCATACATGTGATTTTTTTAAAAAATGTATTGGTTCCTTGTTAAGTATGTCAAAAGGGAAAATAAAAGAGAGCACGGGGCAGAATAATTTAATAGTCAATGAGATAGGAAATAACCCAAATCAGGAGTGTCAAACTGAAGGCCAGTGGGCTAAATCCAGCCTGTGAGATATTTAGTTCTGGTCCACGGGGCCACCCTAGAAACAGTGAAGGAACGGCCCGAGGTGCTTCTGCAGTGAAAACGGAGGTTGGGAGGGGTGCATGTGACTCTCCCAGGCTCCGTTTTCACTGGCAGAGTGCTGGAGGAGCCGTTGCAGCCGAAAAGGGAGCCCAGAGGATAATGGATCCCCACAAGTGCCTCCGACGTAAGTGAGGTTGATCTGGTTATGCCCCTGGCCTCCTCAAGGTCAAACACAACCCTGATGCAGCCCTCAATGAAATTGAGTTTGATACCCCTGACCCAAATGATCTTATTTACAAATTTCTTGAAACTGGGACCTTACTGATCAGTTTATTATTCAACATTTGCTATCTTATTTCTACGCTAACCTAAAGTTCAGCGAAAGTTTAATGGAGAACTTGTAAAATGCAGGATCCTACAAGGCTTGAGCTGAACTGAAGTAACTATGTCTTTCTAAACAGCTCATTGATTCAGTTTATTTGAATAGATTTTGGTGCATGTGGGTTTGTGGGTGGGTATTTTAGGGAAGTAAAATAGAAAAAAATGAAGTGGGAGTTTACATTTAATGTACCAGTGGTACAGCATAAATACAGGAAACTGGCAGAAATCCAGAAAGGGATATAATGCAAAGGCTGTAGCCTTCAATAGAAGGTAATGGCTGGGCTTTATGTCAAATCCTGACTTAGGGATCTGAGATAAAACCCATTTATTGCCTTCTATTGAAAGCTATAGCCTTTCTGTTATATCCCTTTCTGAATTTCTGGTTACTGAAAAGACTTAAGGGTAGGCTAGTGCACATACAGACAATGTAATGAAGAAATGGTCTAGGGTGTCCTTCTTGGGCAGGGGGTTGGACTAGATGACCTACAAGGTCCCTTCCAACTCTGATTATCTGTCATCTATTAAATGGGGAACTTCGGGGCAAGATCACTTGCACACCTTAAAGCTTAATGAAAGCATTGTAAGTTTACCTTAAACTTATTTGGAAAAAATAACCTTCATTCACAACCATAACTAGAAATGCTGCCCATTTATTATTATTGTTGTTGTTGTTGTTGTTGTTGTTATTATTATTATTATTATTATTATTATTATTATTAATTCATATTTATATCCCGCCCTTCTCCGGAGACTCAGGGCTGCTTACAATTTTTGGGATACAACCCAATGCGCTCAGCAATAGCCTTCCTTCCATTGTATATGCCTGCTTATTACTAAGCGGCATTTTTACAAAGTCAGCTTATTTCCCCCAACAATCTTGGGTCCTCAGTTTACCTACCCCGAGAGGATGGAAGGCTGAGTCAACCTTGAGCCTGGTGGGATTCGAGCCTGCAATAGTTACAGGCAGCTGGAACTAAGTGCTAGGCTATTATCAGCCTGCACCACCAAGGCTATTACAAAACAATAAAATAAAATCTCTTTTGGGTCAAGCTTGACACCCAGAATCAGCATGGATACTTTTGTCAGAGGTCCCTATCAGAGAAAGCAGCAGGGGAAAATAATAAAATTGTGCTCTCAAGCTGCAAACTTTGCTTCTTTTGTATATTTGTATGGTGATGTCACACACAAATATGGAAGGGGCAGACCTTTTGTTGCAATGCCCATTCTGTAATTTGGATGAAAAGGTCAAATGTTTAGCTTTATTCTTGGTAGAGCTTCAGCCCTGGTAGTATTGAGAGGCTCCCATTCAAGTACTAACCAAGCCTAAACCTAGTTATCTTCCAATCACAGACAATATCAGCTAAATGATGGCTCTGCTTAGATGAAATGATGAAATAACAGCTAAGAGAATATTACCTCTACAATTTACCCAAGGCACAACAAAGGCTCAGAAAGTGTACACAAGACAGTGTAATAAAAGATACAAACATCTTGCAAGCAAGAGTTGCATCTTTCATCCCAATACTTTTATATGATCAATCGGAGTAAACAAGCAGAGGCCTAATCTCTTCCTGGTCTCCCTAAGGTGCATCAAAAGTAAGCGATGAGGCTTAGATTCTTTCGTAATCCTCTAAATTCCAGATTTCTAAATGTCACGGGTTAAGCTCAATGACACAGTGGAAAGACAGACATTGGGAAAAACAAGATCCAAGACATGATGTAACTCAGCACAATAGCAGACTAGTAATTTCTGTCAGGTTACAGAAATTGATTGATTTAAAACATTAGCATACCATTCACCATTACAAAATCTCAGCAAGATTTACCCTAAAATTAAAATCATGAAGACAGTTAGGTTAAAATAACCGAAGAACGCGTACCTCAAAACTTTGTATAAAATCTGAAGATAAATGCAGAGGGAGGTGGTGGACCCCACATTGTTTTAAAAGAATTTCTTCTTAATTCTTAGTGGTTACAAATGCTGCTTGCAATCATGAGACACTTCCTGTTATACTTCTGTTAGCCGTTTTGAACTGTTTGCTCAGGAATGACTGGATCAGTTGGCGGGATTTGCACAATCAAGGCCTGAACCGCATGCCAAAATATGATTTAGCAATGAAAAGGCCGAGCTGTCTTACTACACATAGCATCCATTTTTATTTGGAAGCCAAAGCACAATCTGCAGGTCATGTGATGAAATTCTCAGTAAATATGAATGAAGAACAACAGCTTTAATCTAAAAAATAAAAATGGAATGATATTTCATCTCCACAGGGGAAATACGTATACTCCTTCCCGTCTTTCATGTTCACAAAAAATAGGCTGGGCCAAGTTACCCCTTAATATTCAAATTTTCCTTTTTTACGTATCTTTAAAAAGTAGAAATATACTTACTGTTCTGGGTTCAAATGTATATAGGGCTCGAAAAACTTTCACCTGCCCTAAAATACAGAAAGAAATAAGCATTAACTAGAGAATATTTCTTGACAGAGTTGAAGTACACAGAGTCTGGATTCCTGTTTTTTTAATGTTTATTTTCTTCCTTTTTCCTTGGAGTATGAAGCTGCATGAAAGCTTACATGACTTTCATTTCTTCTAGTCCCTAGAGGAATAAAAATGCAGAAAATTGTGCTAATGCTCATAACATTGCTACTAAAGTGTGACAGTGTAATTCTCTGTGGGCTAGAAACATGGCATTTGGAGCATATATGATCGAACACTTCTGATTGATCAGTATGGTTCCCAAGCAAACAACAATACCAGTTTAAATGCAGAAATTCTATGGATATTCAGTATGGTATAATATTAGGGGCATTTATAGATGATAACTGATTTTGGATAGCCCTTAAAAACAGGGAGAAAATCTACAAGTCAGCATTGACCGAATAGCTCATCATCATCACATTAAAAACAGCGGTGTATCGGCCATCTTATCTACCAACTTAAGAATCTTTTTGGTGACCAGGAAGCAACAGTTAGAATGGATTAAGGAGCTATTAAAAATTCAAAGTTGGGAAAGTCTGTAACAGAATTGCATATGGTCCCCCTATGTATCTAACTTATGCAAAATATATTCTAAGAAATGTTACAAGATTTCAAGAAATAGATATAGAAACCTACTTTTGTGTCAAAAGACAAAATTAAGCCAATGCAAATAGACAGCTATAAAGTTGAATTAGTAACAGAGTTGATCTTCCTACGTCAAAAAAATCCACAGGAATGGTAACTGCAGATATAATATAAAGAGATGACTGCTTCTTGGAAGAAAGAATATGTCAGATCTAAACCAATATTAAAATATAGAGGCATCAAACAGGCAATAAAGGTATTGTGTATATACTTGCAGAAGCCGAGAATATTAGGTACCAAAATACACCCCAAAAATTGGGTTTGGTTTATCTGTGGATGGGCTTATGTATGTGTGTGTGTGTGTGTGTGTGTGTATATATATATATATATATATATATATATATATATATATATATATATATATATATGTAGGTCTTGGTGTATTCGGGTCTTGTCCCGTGTAAGATTGAGAGTATCTTGCGTTTGTGAAATCTCATCCGTCATGTTCAGGCTGGTGTCTTCAGCTTCGTTCTCCTGGGAGAAGTTTCGTAGATTTTCACGGGTAAAGGTATGTAGGTCTTGGTGTATTCAGTCTTGTCCCATGTAAGATTGAGAGTACCTTGGCGAATATCCATATATCCCATTAATGGTCATATATAAGTCCAACTGCAGTTAAGCTGACCCTCAATACCAATGAAAAATATTTAATTTTGGATTATTACGGATAAGTCAATTATTAAAATTAGAACACAAAACATTTTGAGGTTTATTTTTATTTTTAATGGTATTCTGTTAAAACTTCCAGGGTTGGCTTATCGTAGGTAGGCTTATATGAGATTATATAGGATACATATACACTAGCACTGATTTAGCTAGTTAGGGTAATGAAATGTCTGCAAGAAAACAAGCAAGCTCAGAGAGCATCAAGGGTCCCTCATACTTGTTGTTAAGGCTATGGTTTTCTCACTGGTCACATGTGGCTGTGAAAGCTGGACCACCAAAAAGAAAAATTGCTTTTTTTGAATTGTGGTACTGAAGAAAATGGTTGAGAGTACTTTAGACTGCAAGAACCTTTGATTAAAAAAATAGCAACAATATGACAAATACATGCATATTCTTTCCTTGGGACTTTTTATTTCCTCTATCTGCATTCTTGGATAAATCTATGACAAATATAACTTCTCCAATTGCTACAGCTTCTAATTATAGCTAATTTGGATGGGGTACTAGTCTACTCAAATCACAAAAAGATGGGTAGCGATCTGTCTGGGCTGTTCTACCCAGTTGAGGTGGTATAACATCTAACAATTAGGTTTTACTGTTAGTTCTTCCCATAGTGAAATAACATTATATTTAAAAAGCAAGAACAAATATGTTTTATTGATTTTGGTGGGATTTAGGGTCAAACTAGATGGGATTATTACAAATCTCAATGTTTGTTTTGCTCCATTCATACAAACAGTAGAGGTATACAAACAGTATTATAGAGAATAAGTCATCAAGAGGCACCATGCAACATCAGAACAAGGAAGCCCCTATTATCTGGCAGTAGATATCTTGAAATACTAGTACAAGCGTGATCAAGTGTTAATCTGTAAAGCGTGTTATTATTTTCACTCCTTTCATCATCATAGAAAACTCATGAGGAAGAAAATTACACGCCAATTATTTCTGTGTTTTCTTCTGCTTATGTCAACAGGAACCACAAATGATGTAGGCTGTTTTCTTTGGGATTTTGCTGCAGTGCAGATTTCTTAAAAGGACATGTCCAGGCAAAAAGTGGTTATATGGATTTTCAATCCATTATAGCTTGCTTTAAAAATGTTAACTCCTGCACAAAGTTCATAAAAAGTCCTTGGTGGCTCAGGCTGTTAAATGCCTGCTCTTAAGATCCAGCTGTCTACAATTACTGTAGGCTCGAATCCCACCAGGCTCAAGGTTGACTCAGCCTTCCATCCTCTCGGGGTAGGTAAATTGAGGACCCAAGATTGTTGGGGGCAATAAGCTGACTTTGTAAAAATGCCACTTAGTAATAAGCAGGCATATACAATGGAATGAAGGCTATTGCTGAGCACACTGGGTTGTGCTCCAAAAAATTGTAAGCCGCCCTGAGTCTTCGGAGAAGGGCGGCATATAAATGTAATTTAAAAAAAAAAAAAGAAACAACCCAGCATTTGGAAATCACCAGCAGAGATGGGATCGTTGCAATTAGCCTCTACTCCTCCAAAATAAAATTTTATGTTCTCTCAAACAATTTTGGGCAAAAGTAAATAAATTATTTTTTTTATCAAAAGTAAATTATTTTAATTATAATATAAGGGGGGAAATAGCCCTTTAAAATGATCTGAGATTATTTCAATGGAAGAATTCTATGTTCACTGCTTTCAATTAAACACTAGAGCTTCCTGAATAATAGGCAATTGTTTTTGAACACTAGAGCTTTTCTTCAACTTATTCATTTTCTTCAACCCTGCCCTTTATGATAACTTATTCATTATATAAAACCTCATTCTTGAGCAATCATCAAATTTACTGGACTGCTACTCCTTCTTTATGAAAAGAAGGACTAGGGGTGACATGATATCTCAGGGGCTGCCACAATGAAGAGGAACTCAATCTATTCTCCAAAGCACTTGAAGGGAGGACAAGAATCAATGGGTGGAAACTAATCAAGGAGAGAAGCAACTTGGAACTAAGGAGAAATTTCCTGACAGTTAGAACAATTAATAAGTGGAACAACTTGCCTCCAGAAGTTGTGAATGCTCCAACACTGGAAGTTTTTAAGAGGAGATTGGACAACCATTTGTCTGAAATGGTACTATAGGGTTTCCTGCCTGAGCAGGGGATTGGACTAGAAGACCTTCAAGGTCCCTTCCAACTCTGTTATTCTATTCTATTCTAAACCTCAACCAATGTCACCCTCTACCAAGTGTAGTAACTTTATGAAGTATATTAAGTTTAGTAAACTTAATATACTTTATGTATTTTATTTTCTATTTTTACGCAAAGTTGGCATTTTTATATTGTTCCCATTTATTAAAATGCTACTGCCACTTATTCACTTTCCTGCTTTGCACACCAAAACATGTTTACACAATTTTAACTTCTAAGGAGGAAATGTTTCCAATACTAATAAGAGGACCTGAAATTGCCTTTCTGTTATGTTTAAATAACGCACACCTCATTGTGAAAACTGTATCTTCATTTCAGAAATACATTATGTTAAGTTTGCATGAAGAGTCAGACGTGAAGAGCTTCAGTGAAGAGTTTATTAAGTGACTACAGCTCGAATGGACCCGACTTGGATGGGCTACGGCTGCTTTTTATAGCCAGCAGCTGTAGTTGCCAGCCAATCAGAGTGCAGGGTTTTCCCGCACTATTTAAACCAATCCTATTTGACATTTTACAAGAACAATTCAAACTAAACCAATGACATTCAAACCTACATACATAACACCCCTCCCTACTAGGTTCAGTCCATACCAAACCCCAACCTATCTAATGTATTCTTTTAAATAGGTGGGGCTCTTGCGTGTACGTTGAGACCTTTGGTTCAGAAGTTTTAACTTCTCACCCAGTGAGAGAGGAAATGTGTCTGCTGGCATTTCCCCACTGGGACTTCCTGTGAAAGAAGACCCTGTTTGATTGTTAGAATCTGGTCTCTCCTCCCAACCCATCTCCAGCCCAATGTCAGCACCCAAGTCAGGTAGTGATGTACAATCTTCCACTTCTAATGATGGATTTTGGCATTGTGACAGGTTTTGGAATGGTTCCTGTCGTAATGGCTCGTTATACCTGGGGTTGATTCTTGCTTGCTGATTTTCCTCCTGTTCCTCCCCTTCCCCCTTAGAAGTGACATCAGGTGAGGGAACTAGAGAGGAACAAGTGCGATGTTCCTGAGAGAACCTGGATCTAAGTTGATCAATGTGCCTGCTCCAGAGGAGTCCATCCTCTGTTTGCACCCTGTAAGAACGAGGGCCTGTGATCTGAGTTATCTCAGCAGGAATCCACAAAGGTTCACCTATAAGGTTCTTAGCATAAACAGAATCACCCACACTGAATGTGCGAACTTTGGAAGTGGAATCTAGTGGTGTGTTGGGTGCGTAAGTGGGATGAAGGCGGTCAAGGGAAGACCTAAGTTTCCTACCCATCAACAACTCTGCTGGGGATAAGTTATTAGATGGGTTAGGAGTGATGTGCTGAACACTAAGAAGTTTTCAACTTTCTCAGTGATGTCCCCAGGACCCAGTTGCTGAAGCTTCTCCTTGGTAAAACGTACCATGCGTTCAGTCCCGGCCGTTAGCCGAAGGGTGCCCAGGGGCAGTAAGGGCATGTCTGATACCCTGTTGTGCTAAATAGGATTCAAAAAGGTTGGATGTAAATTGAGGGCCATTGTCAGAGACAAGAACATCAGGTAACCCGTGGGTTACAAAAGTTTTTGAGCTGTTGATGACAGCATCAGTTGTGGTGGATGCCATGGGGATTACCTCTAGCCATTTGGAATATGCATCTACTATAATAAGAAAGGTGTGCCCTCTGGTAGGGCCAACAAAATCAATGTGAATTCTGGACCATGGGCCCCTAGGACATTCCCATTCCTGTGCGGGGGGCAAGAGGTGGTGCAGGCCTGACTACCTGACAGTTGGGACAGGATGCAACCCAGTTTTCAACCATTTTGTCAATACCTGGCCACCATACATAACTCCTGGCCAATCCCTTCATCCTTACAATACCAGGATGACCCTCATGTAACATTTCCAAAACCTCTTTTTGCAGTTTTGCAGGAATAACCATCCTGTTACCCCACAAAATACATCCTCTTAATACAGATAATTCAGTTTGCCTGGACTTAAAAGGTTGGGCAAGGTGAGGTAGATCTTGAAGAGGCCAACCTTCTTAATCCAGCCTATAACAGGAGCCAACACAGTGTCTTTGGCAGTCTCTCTGGCAATTTCAGCAGCATGAACTGGAAGCTTGGCAACAGTTTCTAGGAAAAAGGTGTGTGTTTCAGGTTCAAAGTCCTCTTGTGGCAAGGAAGTGGGCAACGACTCAGTGCATCAGCATGTCCAATGTCCTTGCCAGGCTTGTGGATAAGTTTGTATGAATAAGCAGCAAGAAATTCAGTCCACCTCAGCATTCTTGGTGACAGGATAGTAGGTGTAGGCTTGTCTCCTGCCACAATGCCTAACAAAGGTTTGTGATCTGTAACAATGGTAAATGTTCTCCCATACAGATATTCATGAAATTTCTTAACAGCTGCAACAATTGCCAATGCCTCCTTGTCCAGTTGGCTGTAATTCCTCTCTGCTTTGGTCAAAGTGCGAGAGTAAAATGCAATAGGGGCTCTCCCACTGGGAAGCCTGTGGCTCAAGCCCCCCTACTCCAAAAGGGGATGCATCACAAGTCAGTACAACAGGCAAATTCTCAGAGAACTGTATCAGTACAGCATCAGACGTGATTAGTCTTTTAATACTGTTAAATGCTGATTGTTCCTTCCTGCCCCAGACCCAAACAGATGTTTTATCAAGTAATCTGTGCAATGGTTCAGCAATGGTTGCCTTCTGAGGTAGGAACATGTGATAAAAGTTAATAAGTCCAAGGAAGGCTTGCAAATCTGTTTTGCATTTAGGTCTAGGGGCTTCTTTGATTGCTTGAACCTTGGCATCTGTAGGGTGGATGCCATGCTTGTCAATCATGTAGCCCAAGAACTCAACCTTGTCAGTTTTAAGAGTGTATTTTTCTTCCTTGACTCTTAACCCCGCTTTCCTGAATCTGGTAAGGACTTCTCTGAGTCTTTCTTGTAACTGAGTGTCATTTTCAGCAGAGATTAACACATCATCAAAGTAAGGCACTACCCCTGCTTGAGTCCATTTGGTAGCCCATCAACCTTGTCAGTTTCTTCCTTGACTCTTAAGCTTTGAATCTGGTAAGGACTTCTCTGAGTCTTTCTTGTAACTGAGTGTCATTTTCAGCAGAGATTAACATCATCAAAGTAAGGCACTACCCTGGCAGTCCTTGGAGCATTCTTTCCATAAGGCTTTGAAAGATGCCTGGTGCCACGCTTACTCCAAATTGTAACCTTTACATTTGAAAGCACTCTATGAGTCACAATGGTTTAGGCCTCTGCAGTGGCATCATCAACTGTTAGTTGTTGATATGCCTGGGCCAGATCCAATTTGGCAAAGACTGTACCCCTGCCAAGTGAATGTAACAGATGATGCACCACTGGAACTGGATATGCGCTCTGCTGCAGCGCATGGTTCAGTGTCCCCTTATAGTCTCCACAGATTCTTACTGACCCATCAGTCTTGACTGGTGTGACTATGGGTGTCTCCCATCTGGAGTGGTCAGTGGGCTCTAAAACCCCTTGAGCAATGAGCTTATCTAATTGTGCATCAATTTTTTCCTTTAAAGCAAATGGGACCCTTCTGGGCTTTAAACGAATTGGGGGAACCTTGGGATCTAGGCTGAAAGTGATAGGGGTCCCCATATACTTGCCCAATCCTTCGCTGAAGACCTCTGGAAACTTAGACTTCAAGGCCTCCTCCCATTCAGAGTTGCTCACGTGATTGATGCCAGTCACCTCGATGCCTAGTGGATTGAACCACTCAAGTCCCAGCAAGCTTGGGCGATCCTTGTCCATGATGGTCAGGGGCAAACATTTGGTGTGGCCTTTAAACTTCATGTTGAATTCTCTTGTTCCAACTACTGGAATCTTGTTCCCTTGGTAGTCTTTAAGAGTCAGTGCTTGCTTCTGGAAATGTTTCTTCGAATGTTGGGAAGTAGCCTGTGAATAGTGTCCCATGACACCATAGATAAGTAGGAGCCTGAGTCCACTTCCATTTGGCAAGGCCTTCCTTCAATGAATACCTTCACATGTACTTTTCTGCTTCTCAAGGGTGAAGAATGACCAATGGTGATTGTTTGATGAGTTTCATTCTTCCCATTTGCTTCTGAGTTGCTCCCCATTTTCTCACTGAAGTTGTTGGGCTTGAATTCTTTCTCAGGAAATTTCTTCCTACTAGGTGGAGTTCTGGATGATTTGCAGGCTCTTGCTAGGTGACCTCTTTTCTCACAACATAGGCAGATGGTGTCTAAAAACTTGCATTCAGTGCGGGGTGGCCCCCACAGTCTCTGCAATAAAATTCTTGCCTCTTTCTTCCAAGGTCTTTCCTTTTCTTCTCCATTCTGAGTCTATAAATTCCTTCCTCCACCTCACTACAGTTTGAATCAGAATCTATTTGCTCGCAATGGGTTGTTGTGGACTTTTCCACATCAGAATGGCTTGAGGCCTTCTTAATTTTCTTCATGGCTGCTGCTGAGGACTTGGTTGCTTCCGCTGAAACAGCTTCCTCTATGGCCTCCTTAAAGGTGATCTTAGGTTTCATTAGTAATTTGCTCTGTAAGACCTTATCTTTAAGGCCTAGAACAAACCGATCACGCATGGCCTCTTCTAAGTTGGTACACTCACAAGCACCCCCAATGTCCCTTAAACTTGCCATGAAGTTGTTAACATTTTTGCTTTCCCCTTGATCCCGACGATAAAATTCGTGTCTCTTAATGAGGCACGATACTTGTGGGGCTCTTAAAAGCTTTTCTAAATCAGGCCATTCCATTACCTTCAAGTCTGCAGCTCCCGCCAATGCCTTCACCATCTTGAAGACTTCCAGACCGCAATGCGTGAGAAATACCGCCCTCTTCCGCTTCTCGGGGATGTCGGCGAGGTCGTTTCCTTCCAAATACATTTGGAAGCGATCCGCATACGATTCCCAGTCTTCTGCCGCCGGATCGAACGGGGCTGGGGGGGTGTTCAGCGCAGCCACCTCGCTCTTCTGCTTGTCTTCCGCGTCGTCTCTTCTTCAGGGGAATCCCATCCTCATCACCAGTGTTAAGTTTGCATGAAGAGTCAGACACGAAGAGCTTCAGTGAAGAGTTTATTAAGTGACTACAGCTCAAATGGACCCGACTTGGCTGGGCTACAGCTGCTTTTTATAGCCAGCAGCAGTAGTTGCCAGCCAATCAGAGTGCAGGGTTTTCCCGCACTATTTAAACCAATCCTATTTGACATTTTACAAGAACAATTCAAACTAAACCAATGACATTCAAACCTACATACATAACACATTACAACTATAGTGCTGCAATTGATAACATGATCATTCAACTGAATACAACAAGGAGATGTGGCAGTTCCATACATGGCAAGCCTCTGTTGTGGCAAAGTAGCCCATATTTAGATGCACTGTTCTTCTTTTATAAAGCTGTGAAATACCCTTTATAAGCTCCTATAAAATAAGAATTCAGATTTATTTTATATATAGTTGTTGGGGTACAATTCTCTTTCTTTCAATGTGGCAAAATCCTATTTTATTATTCATAGAACTTGCTATGACTTGATTGCAGTGCTAATACAAATGAATCTATTTCGTTTTTGTTTCTATATGGTATTCAGTACATATCTTACTTGTGAAATTCTGACCACAACGAAGTTGTAGCACTGTGTGGTTATGTACATAATGCTTCTGTACAAGTAGTCCTCGAGTTACAACAGTTCATTTAGTGACTGTTTGAAGTTACAATGCCACTCAAAAAAGTGACTAGTCACATGATCAAAGTATGCCAAAGATGCTTGGCAAACGGTTGCAGGATCCTGGGGTTCTTTTGCAACCTTCTGACAATCGGGAAGCCAGATTCACTTAACAAGAATGTTACTAACAGTTGTTAAGTTAGTAAAATGCTTCTTAAGTGAATCTGGCTTCCCTATTGACTTTGCTTGTCAGAAGGTCACAAAAGGATCCCAGGATACTGCAACAATCATGATTCACTGTGACACGCAAGGACATAAAATGGGATGAAACTCACTTAACAACTATCTCATTTAGTAAGAGAACCTTTGGGTTCAAAAGTTGCTGGCTGAGGTATTCTGGGAGTTGAAGTCCACCCATCTTAAAATGGCTAAGGTTGGGAAACACTGATGGATAGGGAAGAATGTGCCTAAATGTTTTTAAGGGTTCCATTTTGGTAAGAGGTCACATTGTGGTTTTCTGTCATAAATGTTAAAAATATTGGTTGGGGAAAAAAAATAACAACTGCAGTAGAGGCAATAAAGCACTCCAGAAAATGGCAGACTGAAGGAAGGGTTCAAAATAGTCCAAAATAACTTAATTACAACAATGATACCCATTTGAAAAAGAGAACAAACATTTAAGGCCAGATGTTTGCATCTGGGTAAGAACAGAAAGGGAACAGGTTTAAAGGCCTGGAGGGCTTTTCAATTTTCTATTTCAAATGCTACTCCCTCAACACATAGCCTTCTAGCTGCAGGGCAGAAAAAAACCACATTCATTTCCTTTTTCTCAAAGGAGAAACTGTCTCTTGACCTAGCACTTCTCTTGCATAGATCTTCCCTCTACAGATAAGTGTGCTTGCCACACAGACTTCAGAAGGAGAAATAGCACAATCCTATTCTTGCTCCATTGTAGCCAGGCACCATGCACTGCATTGGTTCCTGAAAACAAGACTGCATTCAGAGTTCAAAGGGTGCAATTCAAATGTCCTCAGGCTAGGAGCAGCCTAGTTGGAATATGCAGTTGATGCGATTAAAAAAAGAAAAGGCATCTGGAAAGACCGTGTTATGAGGCTTTTTCAGGTACTTAAAACATTGTTCTTGTCACTTCTGTTTGCAATATGGGTAGTCCTTGATTTACAGTCATTCTAAGTTACAATGGCGCTGAAAAAAGTGACCAATGACAGTTTTTCACACTTATGTCCGTTGCAGCATCCCCACGGCCACGTGATCAAAATTGGTGTGCTTGGCAACTGGAAATGTATTTATGATGATGTCATGCCTGTCAGAATCTGATTCCGAGGGGGAGGCCGAGCAGCTGACAGGGAGTAGGGGTATGGTTCCATTGGCTGTGGAAGAAACTGGGGAAGGACAAAGTCCAGCTGGGCAGAGCAAGGGAGAGGTAGAGCAAGGCAGAGGGAATTCAGAGGAAGATCCAGGCCCACCCCCTCTTCATCCTAGGGCATGCAGGGAGGAACGGAGAAGGGAGCAACATGAGTTGCATGGCTTACGGGGGAAGAAAGGGCCTTGATTCCCTTCATTAGCTGCAGATGGAAACATAGTGTTTAAAAAGGGAGATTGTGCACAGCAACTTGTTAGAAGTAAATTGTGAGTTATATTTTATGGTTGAGGCTTATCTGGGTTCCTGGCGTCTTCCCAACTGGGTGTGTTTTGTTGACCTTTGAAGTCTGCAATTCCTTATCCCGCCCTGTCCAGTTAATTGCTGCAGCGTGGTTTGTGTGGATTTTCATTTATAGTTTATATGTACTTTGTTTTTGGACTGAATTTCCTCCACTTAAAGACTGTTCTTGGGAGAGTTTTTTCTCCAGCCGTAGGTAACTGGACATTGGGGGCAAAATTGGAGGTATTAAAGGGTCTTTTCTTACTTATGTGACTGTGTTGCCTTTGTGCCATGCCCCAGGTCATCACAGATGGTTGCAGTGTCCCGGGGTCACATGATCACCTTTTGCAACCTTCTGACAAGTGTTCTGTCCAAGGCCTCCCCAAAAAGCACTAAGTCAATGCTGAGTCCCAGCAAAAACCTCTTTTATTACTTTAATGTGAATTTATTTCATTCACAGTCAGCCAACAGCTTGGCAAACAGTCTTGCGAAGGTAGACTAATGGGCTCAGGCCTTTATCAATCCTGGAACGCTGCCCGGCAAATAGTTCTACACTCACTGCTGGCAGGGAAGGGCTGGGTCATATAGACAAATCTCCACGAGGCTGGAACAAACCAATGACCAAACAAGCAAATTGTTTCCTGCAAAAGTCCCCTCCCCTTTTGCTTCTCTTTTAATCCTGATGGGAGGGGCCATTCATCGTTCACCTGTGATCTTACTCCATCGACCCTGAGTTCTTAACTCTGCCTTCCTTTTGGCAGCTCTGTGCATGCGCAGGCTGGAAACCGGTTCCAGAAGCTTACCCGCTTCACTGCTGTCTGAGCCCAAAGGTAGCTGATGACTGCCAGCCTGCTCTAGCCCCATTTTTGCCTCTGACGCAGAGCCCTCATCCAAGCCTTTCTCAGCCTCCAGGAATGGCCTGGGTTCCTCCACAACCTCCTAACTACGGTCCGACTCTGCTGCCAGCTCCGCCAGCCGCCGGCAGGCCACACCAACCAGCAAAGTCACCGGGGAAGCCAGATTCATTTAACAACTGCGTTATTAACTTAACAACTGCAGTGATTCACGTAACAACTATGGCAGGAAAGGTCATAAAATGGGGCACAACTCACTTCAACACCTGCCTTGCTTAACAACATAAATTTGGGACTCACTTGTGGTCCTACAAGGAACTGCTGCCTCACAAGCTTCTGCTGCTGAATGCACACGTGCAAATTGTCTGGAAAGGATGCCAAGCCTAAGAAATGCTTTTCCGGATTTCAATCCCTTCCTCCCCTTTCATCATTGGGATATAGCCTGGGGTTCTGCATTTGCTACGGATGACAAGTAGTGGATTATCTTGCATTTTTACTTGCCTACCTCTGCCAGGCCAAGCAGGTGCCAACTGCTTTGCTCTCCAATACCTTTCAGCAGTGGTGTATTAACTATTAAGTGGACTAAGCACGAGCTTAGGGCACCAGGCCCGAAGGGGACACCACAAAATTGAGAAAGAAAAAAAAAACCCAATGAAGATTTGTAAAAAATCTTTTATGTACAAAGGAGGGGGACACCAAGATTTGTCAATGCTTAGAGCACCAGTGAGCCTTAATCCGCCACTAGATTTCAGGACCTTTGGGTTCTACTGGTGGATCTTTTGCATGGGTTTCTCCCACCTTCCTCTGAACTTCCCTGCATTCACAGGAGGAAAAAGGAAAGGGAGAAGTTTTATCATTCTTTCACTTGGCTAGAAAAGTGGAAAAACTCTTGTCAGCTTGACCTAGTGTTAAAAAACGGCTCATCGTTTCAGTGTGAGTTAGAAAACAAGATAGGCAGGTCCAGCCCACACTTCACTGTTCTATCAGCAAACTTGTTTTCAAAAGTGCCCACCGCAGGCAGTGTGTAGACCCCTACCAATCATTCCTGCTGTTGTGTACTGTAGCTAATTGGAGCACAGTATAGTAAGTGAACCAGACAGCCCTAAGTGTGCCAGTTCAAGTTGGAAAGCCCAACATTTGGTCCAATGGAAGAAGGACACTATGCATTTTTACTTGCTGTCTCTTCCATTTCCGTATTTCCGTTCTCTTTCTTTATGATCAGAACAGTGGGCAGCATCTTCTCTCTTTGCTGTCATTTTTATTTTCTAAGAAAAATATTTGGGGCATTTTGGGATGGAGCACAGAATCGGTCCCAGAAATATAGCTTATACCCAAGGCTGTCTTTTTGCTTTTATGTAGGCCAGCTTCTCTTCTATTCCTTTTCATTAAAAGCATCTAAATAAATAAGCAACAAGTGAGCAGGTGAGGCACAGAGTTCCAAGAGAGTTATTTATGGTTGGCATGTTGGGTGACCCAAAACCTAAAGCCATAATTGGTGAAATGTCTAGGCATTGATGCTGAGATCCCAGTGGCAGAAGGACCACCAGATAAGAGCTGTATGAGCTAAGAAGAGAGAAAAAAACCTTTTAATGCCGTTCCAACAAGAGGACAAACTTATGTATCACTCTTATTTTGATGAGGCCAGATCATGATTCATTTAAGCCACCATTGTCTGCTTTGAGGATTTGCAATCATTTCCCATCTCTGCCACCTTAGTATATTTACCAGCCACGGAATCAGAATTCTTAGTATTTAGAGAACTTATCTTCTATTGTAAAGGAGGGGAAGAAGAGGTTTGCCAGATCTAATTCTCAAGAATCAGGAAGTAGGCACACGAAGAAGACAATCATAGCTATGTTTGTGATATAGAATCCAACATAAAGTGCCTTGAAAAATACCAGATTTAAGAACCCAAGCTGGACTTTAATTCTAGAAGAAAAATATTTTATACAAATCTAAAAATATCTCTCCATTTTTGAGGCTCCAGTTCCAGCCAATGACTAGGTTCAAATTAACTGTATTTAATTGACATCATCAGTGTATTAACCAATTTTTCAAACCCTGTGGGGGAAGTTTATTTGTGTTATCCACACAGAAATAGTATAAAAGAGTAAATTTGTGTCCATTAGAACAGCCAAACAAAACAAGAGTTACATTGGAGAGGAGTCAAATCTCTTATTATTGCACTAAGATATCTTTTCTCCATTCAATTCCCCCTCCAGCAAGTTAAAATCTTGGTCTCTTCTATTTGATAGGACTTTGTTCTTTTCATGAGTTCAGTTTGATTCCATGAAGGAATATAAGTAATATATAAAAACTATATTGTACATCACAAGCCAGTTTGGAAAGATCTTCCTTCCAAGAATGGAAACTTAGATTTCATTTTGTTCTTAGAATTCTATCTAAGGAGGGAATCCAATGGAATTAACTTTTTCTGAAGAATCAGTTGTTCTATAGTGCTCAGTTGGCAGAAGCAACATCTATAGTAGTACAGGCAGTTTTGGACTTACAACTACAAATGTAAGCAATTCTGTTGCTAAGTGAGATGTTTGTTAAGTGAGTTTTGCCCCATTTTAAGATCTTTCTTGTTACTGTTGTTAAGTGAATGACTGCAGTTAAGTTAGTAACACAGTTCTTAAGTGAATCTGGCTTCTCCATTGACTTTGTTGTCAGAAGATCTTGCTAAATCACGTTGATCACGTGACCTCGTAACAGTGCCACCATCATAAATGTGAGTCAATTGTCAAGTGTCTGAATTTTAATTACATGACCATGGAGATGCTGCAATGGTCGTGTGAAAAATGGTCATAAGTCACTTTTTTCAATGCCATTATAAGTTTGAATGATCACTAAACAAACTGTCATAAATCGAGGACTTTCTACATGAGATACAGTCATTGTATGGCAAATGACCACATCACTAGTATACTGCATAGCTGAAGTGTTGGATTCAGTGGTGGGATTCAATTTTTTTTTTTACTACCAGTTCTGTGGGCGTGGCTTGATGGGCATGGCAGGGGAAGGATACTGTAAAATCTCCAGTCAGAGGTGGGATTTGCCAGTTCTCCAAACTACTCAAAATTTCCGCTACTGGTTCTCCAGAACTGGTCAGAACCTGCTGAATACCATCTGTGTTTGGCTGTCTGTCTATACCGCACACATATCAGTCTGAGTTGTGTTAACAAAGGTCTGATGAACTGGGCCGAATGCCACAGCTGAAAATAGATCTTTATGCTTTACAGAAATGAACTTAGTCAGCATAGATGAAGTAGAAATAACTGTTATTTTAGTCACCCTCGCAGTCTGAATCTTGACTGATCTGAAACTAACTTTGAAGTAGGTCTGCACATTCCACTCAGAGAAAGGAAACTGATAGTGGTACTTGCATTTCAGGAAGACTAGAAAAGTGATTAGGTACCAGAGATAGGCTTCATCATGGGACCCTCAATTTGGAAAGATGGATGAAAGAAAGCATATTGGTGCCTTGGCTGTTCAGTTTCAGGCACAAGCGAAATTTTATTTTTATTGGAGAGCTAGTTGTTTTGGTGACTAAGGCATCATACTAGAAACCAGGAGACCATGAATTCTCTTCCCTCTTCAGGTACAGAGCCACTTGGATGACCTTGGGCCAGTCACTCTCTCTTAGGCCCAGGAAGAAGCAAGGGCAAGCTACTTCTGAAATATTGCCAAAAAACAAAACAAAACTAAACAACCCTGCAAGGACCAATCCAGACAGTCACTAGGACACACATTGGCTCTGAGGCAGCAAAACAACAAAATATTATTATATCCCACTTTTCTGACAAAATATTGCTCAAGGTGACTAACAATAAATATTGTTTTAGAGACAAGGTTCAGTATCAGCCTTCCTCAACTGCATGTCCCTAGTACATATTATACTCATTTGCCAAATTCAATTTTGGATGGGAGAATATGGGACATTAGTTTCCAAGGCTGCCATATATGTTGCTATATCAGTAGCTTTTAAATTAATTGCTGGTTTTGATGCTCCCTGCCTCCACAGTGTACTTTTATTGTAAATTGCCTTATGTGAATAATGTAAAATACTTGTTAGTGTTGTAAGGCTACTAAGATATGGCTCTGAGACTAGGCTATTCCCAAGGACTGGACTATTCTAAATTAGCCTCAACATTTCCCTAGATAGACTTTAAATACCTTAATTTAAAAATAAGAGTCACATACTTTTTGT
This sequence comes from Naja naja, assembly GCA_009733165.1. Classification (NCBI taxonomy): domain Eukaryota; kingdom Metazoa; phylum Chordata; class Lepidosauria; order Squamata; family Elapidae; genus Naja; species Naja naja. Next base: position 236,040,507 of record CM019149.1, on the reverse strand, counting down.
GGAAAATAAGTGTTCTGCAAACAATTGAAATGTGGCAATGGATTTGTTAAGTAAGAAAATATAAAGCAACAGCAATGTCTATTAAAATTTTAAACTGCACTTGGATTCTTAGGCCAAGCTAGATGTTGCAAATAGGTTGTATGGAAGGGTCCACAAATTTATTAAGTTTAAAAAAAAATTAAATGGTATGTTTTGACTGAGATCAGGACTCTGTTGCATAAAAACTCTCCCCTGTTCTTTGAACATATATTGAAAATTTGAAATGCCATCAAAACTGACCAAGGAGGGAACAAATTATAGTACATTGTCTTCCCCAAAGTAAGAGGCTACATTGAGACGTAATTCTTCCAAAGAGACAGGAGATCCTGATACCATCATACTACCTAGCCTGTTTCAGTATATACAGTATATTTCAAAGAGAAATACCGAAAATGAAACTGATTCAGAAAATTAAAATAAAAGCTTTCTGCCTTTTATTATTCAGAGACATATATGTCCAGGCTGGGGAAGAAATGTAGTTCAAGGAACGGGAAGGGCTGTGGAAGGCTCGTGTAAAGCACCTAAAATGTTCTTGATTTTGTGAAGTTGCTTTGCCATCATCTGAAGCTTTCTTGTATGTCTTGCTAGGCCCCGCTGTCTAAAAACTATAGTTGGCTAAGTCATAGGGGTCTCCAACCTTGGCAACTTTAAGACTTGTGGACTTCAACTCCCAGAATTCCTCAGCCAGCAAAGCTGGCTGACGAATTCTAGAAGTTGAAGTCCACAAGTCTAAAAGTTGCCAAGGTTGGAGATCCCTGTGAAGATATGGAACAGGCCTTTCATCTCAGACCAATTGTCTTTAATTCTCCCCACCTCCATACATTTCATATGGCTTTCAGGAAAAGATTAAGATTTGGGAAAATCCACAGCTGATATGGCATGAACCTTTCACTATTGCGTGAACTATTCTTAAAAGTTCTCCACTTTTGTTATTTTAATTGGCGTACTGATATTTTAATTGATATTAGTGCTGGTGCCACTATAAGATGACTCAGAATCTATTTAGGATGCATTGTTTTTATGAAGATATATGATGCTTCTTTTATTCTTCTAATTTAAGAACTAATGGGCATTTGCTGGGTTAAAATTTTTAAAAGTTACCGTTTTGTAACTTATCACATTTTGTAATGTGGTCGAACATTACGTGACTTCCTGCTGTAGGAATTAATCTAAATTTTTCCAATATTTCACTGTCTTTTACTTTACTTTCAGACACTTTCAATCATTAGGAGCAAACTAATTTTACTTTGGGAATTCCTGTTACAGTTTAAAATTTGGGGTCCTCCTCTGTCCCATCCCACAGTGACTCCCACAATCAATGCAACCCATTTGCAGAAAGAAACCCTCAAGGCCTGGAGTATTTCAACATTTCTATAACTTCCCTCTGTCACACATTCTCTTGTATCAGGCAGATGCTCTGTTGGATTGCATATTACCTATCAGTAAATATCTGTGCTATAGATCCCAGCAGCTTAGTATTCTTTCATTAAATCACAGTCTGGTGCAACTGAATGGTTTGGAAATGGCCTGACTTGTAGAACCAAACAGTGCAAAATAATTGATTTTATGCACGATGTTATGCTACTCAGTTCTTTCCTCCCCCAAATAACAACGTCTTATTTTGCCTTGCAAGCGATTGAGAAAAAAACCCTATGTATGAATCAGGCTAGCAGCTTATCTGTCGGGTATCTTAATGGACACCAAGCACTTTTTGCTAAGCAGTCTGCGTGTCAGGACAGTTTTCTCTTCCCCTCCTCCCTGATGCGGAGGAAACCTGCCGCTTTCTGACATGCCTGCGGACGAGGGTGCGGAAGTCTTTTTTGTGTTGCTGGCAATTTCGCAACCGGCATTCACTCACCAGAGCTCGGCCCGATCCGGCCAGGCTCGCGTTCTTATTGCAGCCCCGGTTGCAATAATGTTGCAGCCCCGGACTAAGACGAGGGTCTCCAACCTTGTCAAGTTTAAGACTTGTGGACTTCAACTCCCAGAATTCCTGAGCTAACACGACTGGAGGAGGAATTCTGGGAGTTGAAGTCCACAAGTCTTAAAAGCTGTCAAGTTTGAAGATCCCTGGAGTAAGATCTCAAGCGATCGATCAGTTTTGCCCGAGCTTCCGCTGTCTCGCAGCCGCCTCCCCCCAGGTGGCTCCGGCGGGAGCCTGGCCGGGCTCAGCAAAACTCAACTTCCTGGCCTGACTTTTTGACAGTGACAGCCTCCCTCCGGGCCCCACCCGACCCAGAGAGAAGCAGCTCTTCCTCTTCTCCAAACGAGCCTCTTCCTCGCCCTCTCCAGCGCATCGCAACGAGAAGGGGCAGGAGAAAGCAAGCCAGCCAGCCAGCTTCAAGGATGGCAGAGCTACAGTAGGGGGAGGAGGGGTGAAATCTCAGTTTAGGACGCCGAACGCACCACGTCCTGCGGGGGTCTCCCGGCTGAGCCGCAGCAAGCGCCGATCCACGTGTCAGGAAGGACCCCCTTTCCCTTGCCCCATTCCCCAGCGGGACTCTCCCGCTTCCAATAAGAGGGGAGGCGGCGGCGGCGGCAGCAAGATCAAGATGACGGCTTCCAGGAAGAGAAGGAGAGCAGCGCCTCCCTTACCTGGCTTAGCTGGCTTAGGCGGTGGCTTGGACATCGCTGCGTCCAAGTTTGCACAGCCAAGCCTCCGCGATCGCCGATCCTAGCGCTGAGCCGGCTCGCTCGCCGCCTCCAGATCGCCTGTAGCCTTTCCGCCGCGGAGGATTTCTGGAGCGGCGCGGCTTGGGAGCGACCGACGAATCCCGGAGGGGGATCGGGGTGGACGTCCCAGCTGAGCTCTCGGCGAGGGCACGAAAGGTGCTGTTGCAACGACGAGGAAGTGAGGCTTTGTCGCAGACCGGCTCCCCCTAGAGGCCAAGGAAGCGCACAGCAGAAGAGCGAAGGGAACCAGGCGAAGGCAGAATCATAACAGGAGGGGGCGTTTCCGCGCGGGAAAGTGGGGAGGGGTCGACAACAGGGTGACGAATCACAGCGCGTGCAGCTCCAATAAGGGGAGGGGCGGTTCCTCTAAGGCTCCCGGACTGACTGCGAGGGTTTGACCAATCGGAGCGCAGCGGTGGGATCTCGTGCCCGCGTTCTTGGTTGTACAAGTTGGGTTAAGGGCCTCTGCCTTTTTTCTGTGTTTACTGAGGTAGCGGCTTCTAATGGGGTGATAACAGTGGGAGGGGCTTGGAGGCGCCCCGCCTCTGTTTGCGGGCTGAAGGCAGGCTCCCCTTGGCTTTCTTTGCGGGGGGGTGTTTGCGCGCTGAAGAGGAAAAGTGTGAGTTGCGTTGTTTGCGTTGCTTTTGCTTCTCTGCCTTAGGGCACCTATGAACAGAAGCCCTTGTAGAATTCACCTTCCTTTTTTAAAAAAAAACCCAAACGAAAATCTGACCTCGTTCTCTGCAGTGTGTGGTTGCAAACACACTAAAAGTGTGTGATTGCAGACTGGGGGCGTTCTTGGGTGTACTTGGCCCCTTTAACGATGTGTTTGTATTTTGAATGCGATTGTGAGCATGCCTGGTCTTTTCTCGAGTGAGTAACTGTCGGGGCTTATGCTGTCGGTCTTCCTTAATGGTGGTTTTTGTTTTCTGTGGTGGTTTTCAAACCAGCGCTTTATGGTAAGAAAAAGATAGAATAAGGGTGGGGGGAAGGAAAGAAGGGTAACAAACATAACAAATTATGTTTAGAAAGCCGAGCCAATACTGTATGGGGTAAAAATCCTATTCATAACCATTTATGTTTCTGTACAAAACATCCTTCCCTCAAAACGAAGCTATAGAGCATTGCACATCAGAACAACTAGACACAAGAACAGTTTTTCCCCGAATGCCATCACTCTGCTAAACAAATAATTCCCTCAACACTCTTCAACTATTACAAAGTTTGCACTACTATAACTGTTAATCTTCTCATCACTCCTTATCACCCATCCCCTCCCACTTGTGACTGTATGACTGTAACTTTGTCATTTGTATCCTTACGATTTATATTGACTGTTTCCTAGTATGATTTGATTGCTTATTGTACCCTATGACTATTAAGTGTTGTACCTTATGATTCCCGACTCTTGATGAATGTATCTTTTCTTTTATGTATACTGAGAGTACTTACACCAAGACAAATTCCTTGTGTGTCCAATCACACTTGGCCAATAAAGTATTCTATTCTATTCTAAAAAGGGGTTAAACATCACCCGTCAAAAACCACTTGTAATTATTCCATGTTTCCCCCTTATACTGATCATTCATGGTTTGGATGAATCAATGGACAATTATAATGGAAATCGCTTAAGATTCTGCCTTAATGAATGAAATAAGGAGAGAGAATACACTAAATGAGAAGATAATTCACACTGCACTTGTTATTCATTGATCATGTGCCATTAAGTCTGTGTTGACTCTTGGTGACCATATAGACTTTTTCCAGGGTGATCTAAACCCAACCTGGCACTTCATATTGTTCAATTAGGACACCCATTGGTGCTGTAATTTCCATTCACCTTCCTGCCCGTGATCTTCTTTTTTTTCTGCTCACCTTTCCTAGTACCGTAAAGTTCTTCACAGAACTAAGTCTTCACATAATCTGTCCCAAATACAGGTGGTCCTCAGCTTACGATCCCAATTGAATGGGAGTCTTCGTAGTTGAACAAAGCAGTAATTAAGCAGGATGTCACGTGACGGTTTTGCTCAATGAGTACAATCCCTGCACACCCAATTGTGGTTAATTTGTGGGTGGCCAACAGGAAGGAATAGAAGGTAAGATGGTTACCACAGAACGTAAAGAGCACTGGGAGCCTTAGAGGTGGGAAGGCCAGCAAAGACCACATGCAAGTGCTTTTTTTCCTTCCTGCTAAAATCCAAGCAAGATTTTTAGCCTGAGCAGAGAGACACATGTGCCTAACCTTCCCCTGTCCTCCCAGGGCTTCCCCATCCCCAAAGCACCCCACTCCTTTACTTTACTGTTCTGAGTCTCTGTTCTGGTGTTGAATATCCTGTTTAAATTTCAGCTTCCTCCCTGCTGAAGGATGTCAGCTCCTGAGCTTTTCAGGTATAGATGTGTCACATTAATTGATTTCTTCCAAAGCTTTTGCTGCTACCCTACCAAGTTCTAGTCTATGGTGTAATCCTGGGTTCCATTACTGTTTATACAGATAGTCTGCAACATACGACTGCAATTGAGCCCAAAATTCATGTTGCTTAGCGAGACATTTGTGATGTGAATTTTGTCCCATTTTAAGTCCCATTGACTTTGCTTGTCAGAAGGTCACAAAACGTGATCACATGATCCCAGGACATTACAGCTGTCATAAATATGAGTCAGTTGCCAACTGTCTGAATTTTGATTACGTGATCATGCTGTAAAGGTCATGTGAAAAACAGTCATAAGCAGGGGTGGGCTGCTGTGGATTCGCAGGGGTTTGGGAGAGCCCTTAGCTAAGATTCTGTGCAGTTTGGAGAACCCCCAAATCCCACTTCTGACTGGCCCCACCCACCCCACTCCACCCCTCCCAGGAGTCCCCACACGGCCTGCTTTGGATGCAGGTAAGTGCAGGGCGCGCGCAGAGGCTCGGGAAGGGCGAAAACAGGCCTCCCGGAAGTTTGGGAAGGCCGGAAATGGGTACATTTCTGGCTTCCAGAGAGCCTTCAGGGCCTGGGGAGGCCGTTTTTGCCCTCCTGGAGACTCGAGGAAAGCCTCTGGAGTCCAGGGAGGGCCAAACGCCCCACTCCGACTATGGTGCAGGAGGCCAACAAGGCCACACCCACCATGACCATGCCCACCCAGCAACCGGGCAGAGAACCCATTGCTAAAATTTTTGAAGCCCACCCCTGGTCATAAGTCACTTTTTTCATTGATGTTGTAACTTTGAACAGTCACTAAATGAACTGTTGTAAGTCGAGGGCTATGTATTTTCAGTCCTACAAAGCAGGAGCTATCCATTACTTCAGTATGTTCTTTGGCAAGTCTGAGGCGGGTTGTTGTATTGGTTGCCTTTAATTTAGCCGTGTTTATAATTAATCAGATTGGTTTTCTTCACTTGGCTCTTTACTTACACTAATAGAGAGTTAGTAGATCATTTACACTTTCACCTTTCAAAGTAGTGCTATCAGCATGGCACAGTTCTCTTCCTCCAATTTAAAAATCATGAGCATTTTCAATTAATAAATAAGGAAACAAGGAATCTCCTTTGCAGATTTGGAAAAAGTCCATTACACCATGTTCCATCCTGACTGTAACTTCCTTTCCTTCCTTTCTTGTTCCATTTAAGTTTACTTGTATTAGGAACTGCAGTCTTATTCAACAACTATGGAGCTTTTATTTACAAACGGTGTAATTTGAATAGGGCTGTGTCTTCATTTTGATATCAACATCAATCTTATTTTTGCCGGGTTCAGTGACGATGGGAACAAATACTTCATTCTGCAAGTGATAGTGTTATTCATGAATCATTTCTGTTTATGTAACATTGCTCTTTACAGTTTATTTTGGAGCCGTGTTCTACTGTTTTGAAATACTTTTTGCATCCCAAAGGGTTCAAAGCCCTTTACGTTTATGTAACTGATAAAACACTTGGAAGCAATTGTAGCATAATAGTTAATTAACAGCATATAATCCAGATGCATTCAAGGTTATTTGTATTTGTAGTCATAAGTTTTGCCTATTTATAAAAGCACTTAAACCTGAAAAAAAAACCATTGTGAAGTATTTGAATTTAACAAAACAGCCTATTTTATGTTCTTGTGCATTAGGGCTAGGCAGCACTTCAGATTCCATTCCAAAAAGGTGCTTTGAATGGTATAGCTATAAAAAGTAGGATACCAAGTTTTATACTGTGGAAAGAACCTTGAAACAGAAGATGAACATAAGCTGATTGTGCCTCTGCAGTGTAACATAAATATTTAAAAGTCCAGTTTTATGCCACATCAGTAGAAGAATAATGTCCAAAAAACAGAAAGTAATAATTAATATTAAATATTAATTAATAATTAAACCTGTGACTATCACTGACTCTGGGTAATTTAGATAATACCAATGGCCAGGGCATCAGATCTCAGGGAGAACCTCATTCAAGAGGGGAGGTGCAATGGCAGAGAAGGCACACTTCCTGAGATTAACTGAGGAACCAGTGAGTGCCCATCTACTGAAACAAACTGGCTGGGCAGATACCATGGAAGATAGATGGACCCTCAAGTAATCATGCCCTGTGCCAAATACAGAACACAGTATATTTGTATGTATTACATTTCATGAAGGATTCACATAATCTGGAAGATTAAGTAAGAGCCATAAAATAATCAAGGGATTAAAAACCAAGCATCAGGAGAAGAGATCCTGTACATTGGCTGAAAAAAATATTAACTCTTCCAGGATCTTTGGATAAACAAATGATTCTCACTAAATACCGTGTTACCCCGAAAATAAGACACTGTCTTATATTTTTTTTGGCTCCCAAAAACACACTAGGTCTTATTTTCGGGGTAGGTCTTATATATTTATGGTGCCAAATAGTGGGTGTGAGTGTGTAGGGGGGGTGTTTCGCGGGTGCACGGTTGCTCCCTGAAAAGTCTTCCCGGAACTGGAGATTTACACTAGGTCTTATTTTCGGGGTAGGTCTTATATTAGGGCAGGTTTAGAAAATAGTGCTAGGTCTTACTTTCGGGGTAGGTCTTATTTTCGGGGAAACATGGTACGTAAAATGTCTCCCCACCAGATCCCTGTCCAATCCTCCTTTTTGTAGTTCATTTACTTTGTGTCTCAGCTGTGGTTTCATTAATTGCTCTCACTGTTGTTGAGCCATGTAGATTTTCCTCTTTCTTATGTGGTTTTTCAAACAGTGGCCAGTCTAGCCTGGTTTTAGAGTCCCTCACTGGCGTAGCTCAATTTAAAAATACATAAAGGTTCCATAAGCTAAAAAAAAAAAAAGCTAATGGACATGCTCGATTTTATCTTTTCAATTTAATGTTTAGATTGTAAAGGAACAATGAAAACATTGGTCATTGGACTTGGAGGGTAAGTATGAACAGGAATTTGAAATCCTCTTTTCTTATTTTATGTATCAATATATATAAATACAGATGGTCCTCATTTAATGATCATTTGCTCAGTATGGATTCTTTTCATTGTATGTTAACAGTATTTATATTTTTTATTTATATAATTTACATTTATAAAGGCTGTCCTATTCAGCTTTGGCTATTGTTGGCACACAATACCAATAAAATACCATTAAAAGTTATGACACTTTCTGTAATAATAAGATTGCCAAATGTCTAAATCTATGTTCTATAGTGTACTATGAAAATATTCAGTGTATATGAAATTGTGGTTTCCACTGCTGTTGCAATCCTAGTTCTAATATTTTTGCTGTTGCAACCACACAAATACTTTTAAGAACCTGCTTTCAGGAAGAAAAAGGACAAACACTGAATGATCATTGTGCATTTATTCTGTAGAAGATAATTGACAGAGAACGTCCTTATGCAGCTATAATAAATAACCTTCTGGCTACTTAAAAGCTAAAAAAAATCATTACATTTGACTGGATACAAAGCAATTGCAGAATAAACAAAGCTATTAACAGTGCTATCTACTGTACAGTTTGTTCTTCTCAACATTTTTTTCTCTCCATTTCCAATTCAGCGTAACAAATGGAGGCAAATCAACCCTGGCAGGAAAGCTGAAGAAATTGTTTCCCAATTGCACTATAATTTCCCAAGATGACTTTTTTAAGGTAACAAGTTTAAAAAAAAACTTTACACTTCGATATTTTGCTTTGTTGCAGAAGTGGATTTAACTTTATTGATTCCAATGCCCACAAAGCTTCCCTCTGCCCTATGAGTCTATGCAGTGATGGACATCAAAAGTTAATATGACTTACCCAGTGTGATCAGAGTTCTCAATTAAATGGGGCAATATTTCTTAGTCTCAGCAACTTTACGTGTAATCCTTGCTTACTGACCACAATTGGGACCGATAACTCCATCGCTAATTCATGGAGTCGTTAAGCAAGACATCACATGGATGCAACTTGTGATTTTATTGCTGGCTTCTCCATTGACTCTGCTTGTCATAATCTGGCTGTTAAGTATGCAAATAATAACATGAATCACAGAATGCTGTGATAGTTATATACATCCATTGGCTGTTAAGTGCCCAAATGGTGATTGTGTGATTGATTGTGGGGTAAGTGCAAGACTAGTCATAAAGTTACCTTTTCAGTGCATTGCAACTTCAAACAGTCACTAAACTAAAGCAGCTGTTAAGCAAGGATTGCTGGTACTTGAACTTCAATTCCCTAAATTCCCCAGCCCTTTTAGGCAACGTCCTAAAACTGCTGAGATTGATGTAGGAAATTAATGTGTGTAAAAATGGTGCCTCGTTGCAGAATTTCTCCTCACAGCGTAGAAGTAGGTCAGCATGTAAAGCTCTAGTTATTTTGTCATGAAGTTTTACTCCTCTGCACTTTGGAATGGCTGCTAAGTTTCTAGAAAATCAGCCAAATTGACCTGATCTCAAAATTACCAAAATAATTATCTCAAAAATTGCGGAAAAGACTCTTTCCTTCATTTGGTTTCCTGTATTGTTTGTCTACTCAAACATTTCAAACTTTGTGTCAACCCTGGAGCCATCTCTGAGCGTCTTTAGGGTTGCCACAGTGAGGCTGGCTGGAGCTGTGGGAAAGGAAAGGGGGAGTAGAGATAGCTGTGGGGAATATGTAGCCAAAATAACATTCTTCCTTCTGTGAACCAAGGACACTGTCACCAGCCCCTGGAGGGGCATGGATGGGAGGCATCCAGGATGGGAAGAGAGACCTGGTGGGGGCATGTGATGGTTGTGTGTGATGTGGGGAAGAACATTGGATTTTGCACTGGGTGGGGAAAACCCGGGGGACTTCAGATTCGGGGTTTCACCAGCTGTACCAATATGACATGCCTAATCTATACTTTGAGGAATCCTGCCTTGGAGTTTTGATTTCCTATGGGCTGTTACTTGGAATGCTGACATTTTGGTTTTTCTTGTTCTGTACATTATTATCTCACGAACTTGGCAAATACTAGTTTTTAAATGAAAGAATGTGGTTCGTGGGAGGTTTTTTTTAAAATTATTAATGCACAGGAATTGAATTTACTTGGTACAGAATGATAGGGATAATGTTGTTAACGTTAAGTGTAAATTGCCTCTCTGTGTTATTAGCAGCCACTTATCCTGTGAGTTTGTACCATACTCTCCATAACGTTAATATGTTTGGTTTTCTTTAGCCTGAATCTGAAGTGGCCAAAGATGATCGTGGATTTCTGCAATACGATGGTAAATATTCTGGGTTTTTTAAAATATATATTTTGAAAACTCAAAAGAGAGGCCTGGTTGGCTGCCCCTCCTGATGGTATTCAAAAAGCGATTAAAAGGCCTTGCTGTTTTCCCAAGGTTTTGGGCAGGATGGTGGTTGTGCCCCTTTTGGATGGGCTTCCTGGCTCAGTCATAATTTCTCTTCTGGTTTTTGTATTGCTCTTAGTTTTCACCTGTAAGCCACGTAAGAGTAATCAGGAGCTGAGTGGCTTCTAAATTGTATATACCGTGTTTCCCCGAAAATAAGACCTACCCCGAAAGTAAGACCTAGCACTATTTTCTAAACCTGCCCTAATATAAGACCTACCCCGAAAATAAGACCTAGCACAAATCTCCAGTTCCAAGAAGACTTTTCAGGGAGCAACCGTGCACCCGCAAAACACCCCCCCTACACACTCACACCCACTATTTGGCACCATAAATATATAAGACCTACCCCGAAAATAAGACCTAGTGTGTTTTTGGGAGCCAAAAAATATATAAGACAGTGTCTTATTCTCGGGGAAACACGGTACGTACCTGCAAATGTATAAATAAATTATAAAATGTAATACTGAAAAATACAATTTTCAACAAGATATTTCAATGATCTGAGTCTTTGTACCATAGCACAAAGGCATCCAATTTATACATGAGAAGAAAGGCCCTTTTTGTTTCTAGACAGCGAAGATCTTCTCTGTTCAATCTGGTTCTCCTTTTCCTAGATGTCCTGTATCAGCAGCCAAGTGTTCAGAGGAAATCTGCACTTTACTTTGTTTAACTACTTATAAAGCTTGCTCTGTTATGGAAATAGCCTGTTCTTGGAATGCAAATGTGCTACGTTTGCCTACAAAAACAACTAGCTGGTTTAAAAGCTGTTAATATAAATAAGATAGTTGGCAGCAATAAATGTGATCAACTTGTTCAGGTTCAGACAGCCCGATTGTTGTGCAATGCAGGCAATTATTAAATTTTTGAATTGCAACATAATAAGAATTCACCATAAATTGAATTGGCTTAGGAAAGCATAATCAGCCTTCAGGGATTGTGGAACGTCATCACATATGAATGAGATGAATCACATTTCCACCTCCTTCATAGATCTGAACTGAACTAGCAGAAAAATAGATATGAGAAAAGAAAAGACAAAGGAATTAATCTCTTTCTAGGATAAAGATAATTTATGTAAAAGCTTTAGGCTGTCTTAAAGCTGTCTGGATTTCAAAAGGACTTGAGTGCCTACAAAAGTCAATTTATTATTAGAATATAAATATTTTCATAAGTAGTTAAATGGAAAACAGTTAATCATGAAAATACAGTAAGCAACTTTACAGTTAGCATTAATGAAATTCAGTAACACTCTGCCCCAGTTTGACTGTAGAGCAGTGCATCTAAAACTTGTCCATTAGAAAAATAATATATTGATTCTACACTTTTGCCAAGCAGAGAAACTTGTCCAGACTTTTCAGATTCACTTCTTAAAAAACATTTTAAAGTTAGGGAACCCCCACTAATATATTTTGATTATATAAATAAATGTGTTAGTTTACTTCCTTCATATAGCTTTGAAAAATGAAATGTAATCAACTGTTCTAAGTATGACGTTCTACTGCCTTAAAAGAATTCATATACTTATTTTAATTCATTTTGCTTAAGTAGAACATATTTCACTTTATATACTAAATGATAAAAGATTTAAAATTTAGTACAATCCAAACTATATATGAGAAGCTGAAACTATTGGGTTTTTTTTCCTTGTTATTGTTTGGAAATTATTGAGCTGTTTCTTTTAATTTATCCTTAATTCATTACAACCCATTTTTCTGCTATTTGCATAGAATTTCAGATTTGTGAACTATAGTGAGAACATTGGATCACTCCTATACTTTGCTATCACTTTGTAAACTTTCCTGCTTCCAGTCCTGATTAATCAACAGTAAACATACTTTGCATTTTCTCAGATGGTGCTGAATCCTCAAAATAACAAAATCTTCTAACATTTAAAGTAATTCCTAACCCTCCCATTCTGTTCAGTATAAACTTCAGGTTTTGGCCCTTGCGTGTCTCATGAACAGAATGAGTGACGACTGGGAATATTGCCTTACATTTTAAGATTTAAGTGTCTCTTTTAGTACTTGATGCCTTGTACATGGAGACAATGGTGGCAAGCATACGTTCTTGGATGACAAAACCAGAAGACTCTGCATTGCCAAGACCACCCAATAATACACATGATGATCAGACAGGAGCAAAAGATATTCGAGTCTTAATTATTGAAGGTTTCCTTCTGTTTAACTACAAGTAAGCAGTTGTTTAACATTTACAAGAACTGCAGTATGGCAAAGCAGCATCCCTTACTTGTCGTTTTACTCTTGCAGGCCCCTTAGTGATATATGGGATAAAAAATATTTCTTAACAATTCCCTATGAAGAGTGCAAAAGGCGAAGAAGGTATGGCATACTAAAAGCAATGCTTAATATAAAACTTTTTTTCTTTGTCCACTGTTTCTTCCCTCTGTAAAGCTGCACCTCCTCTTAAGACATACTTCAAAATAAGCTCCACTTTTAGGCTGCCTGTGTGTTGTATATTCAGCCCACGGACCAGATTTCCCTTTGATCAGGCGGCATTTGGAGCTGGTGTTTGGAAAGGGAAATCGACTGCTATCTGTTCTTCATTCAGAAAGATAAAGGGAGTGATTGTCTCTTCTTTCCTTTTTTTCTGAAAGAGAAAGCTTTCCTTCATAGCAGAAGAATGTGTCAGAACTGCCACCTCACCCCTGAGCTTCCGCTGTCGCTGAGTGCCAGTCTGCCATGGATCCTGGGGGGCAGGGGAATGCTTAGGGTAGTGCCCCAACCTTTTGGGCACTAGGGACCGGTTCCATGGAAAAGTTTTTCTGCGGACCAGGGGGGGCATTTTTGTGTGCCGCCTGCATTCCATGGATGTGTGTTTGTGCAGCCTGGCTTCTGGCATGCCGTGGACTGGTGCCGATCCACAGACCAGGGGTTGGGTACCCATGGCTTAGGAGGAAAGTGAAAGTAATGGAAGTAACTGCCTTTCCGAGTCACATTTCAAGGTCGCTCCCCTGGGAGAAGAATGCAGCCTATACCAAGAGTGACCCTTTCAAAAACATATTGTTCAAAACTGATTGGACGATGGGAGGGGGGGCAGTAGTGGGAAATGCTTAAAAGGGGGGAAATTACACTTGGGGATTTGGCACACAAATTTCAGTTCTGGCTTTCCTTTACTGCAGTTCATTTGACTCCTAATAAAACTACCTTTTGCAACTAATGGCGTCAAGGATCATTTTTACTTAGAGGTGCAAGGTGAGGCAGGGCGGACAGGATGCTTTTCTCAATGGAGATAGGGTGATCACTTCCAGCATTTTTTCATTGAAGGAGATCAATCTAGACAGAGCTTTAGGAAACAGTAGGTCTTTTGCACAGATCTTCTAACAGAATCCAAAACACTGGAATCTACTTAGATCAGCATGATCTTTCCTTACGAGAGTTCTATTATTTGTTATTTGCTAGTAAAGCTTGAGGCACATCATTATGGAAATTACTTCTGAATACTGCTGTGGATGCTGCTGGCTTTATAGCTACAATTAAGGTTTTATTTGAGGATGGTTAAATTGTGATCCCTCCTATGTTCTTGATGGTAGAATTCAATTCATGATAGTTGGGGCTTTTAGGGACTTGTAGTTCAGCTATATTCAAAAAGTCGTAAGTGCTCAACTATTCCACTAAAGCTACAAAGGGTTCACAACTTGAAAACATGTTAAATTTCTTTAAGTGACCCACTATGCTTGAGCAACTTTGACAAAAATTATGAAAATGGCTTAAAAGTAATAGTATTGAACAATATGAAATGCGGGACTATAAAATCTAGGAGTGAAATACAGAAAGAAGAAACCGTTTAAATATTATCAAACTAATATGAACCACTTTGGGTTTTATTTTTGTTTAATGTAGCAACAGAATATACAGTCCCCCAGACCCACCTGGTTACTTTGATGGACATGTGTGGCCCATGTATCAGAAACACAGGAGAGAAATGGAAGAAAATGAAGCAAGCATTGGTAAAGCTAACATTCTTACAGTTCTGTCAGGTGTCTGACATTTGCATAAATAGTGCATAGCTACTTATTCACTTCCTGTATTCTTTTCTTTAAAAAATGTCTCAATACTTCTTAGCATTTATGCGAAAGGTGAATAGCTATGAGTGTGATAGGAGGGTCTTTAGTTCCCAAATGATTAGACATTTATAAGCTCACACTGTTAGTGGTCAAACTGTTGTTTAGATTGCATGGGACCTCAAGTTATATATCTCTGTATGAACTGTACTAGTGGATAGGTTTTGTTTTGTTCATTTGTTTGTTTATTTAATGTATATGCCACACTTCTCAGCAATAAAGTGATTCTGAATTTTTTCCTCTGCTGAAAATAATTTGCATTTGTATTCCACCTTTTGCAGTTTATTTAGATGGAACAAAACCACAGGAAGATCTCTGTTCAAGGATATATAATGATATAATGCAGGAATTGGAAAAGACAAGTAAGTAATTAGCCTGAGTTAAGATAATTTGCATCAAGAAAACTGCAAATAATGCCAGATGCATCATTAGATTTGTATGTGTGTGTTTCCCAGTACACCTGAAATCAAATGAAAGCTGAGAGACATAATCTGGTCCCACAGAAGTACAGTTCAATTCTTGGTTTCCTTGGACAACTGCTAGGGCTTCAGTGTTTCACTGCCTTGTCTAAGATCTTTCCTCTCCACTAAATCCTACTACAGATACAGGCAGATTGGGAACAGCAGTTGATGGCTATTAAATCTTCACCTTTAAATTTTTTTTCCAATGCCCAGAATATTAGATCATTCAGGTAATAAATATATCCAGTAATCTGCATGTGTTGCATATAAGTCAGTATTAGTAAACTTGCTGGAAAACCCCCATCAATATTTGGAAATGTATCATTACAGAAGCCTTACAAAATGACTGTGCCACAAGCACCGTCCTTATCCTTATCTTCCCCTAGCTGAGGTAATGATGTTTTATGTCTGGTACTCCTAATATCATTGTATTGTGGTTTTGAAAAAGAAAACACCTCTTACATTTTACCTCTTAAAACACAGGTTTATTGTAATCCTCTGAGAGCACTTAATTTTCCCTTTTACAGCTAAAACTTAAATGAGTAATCAAATTTAATTCATAAGTTTTTTATGTTACTTATGGGGGAAATGATTGCATTATTTTTGCAAAGTTATAGTTTCCAAAATGTTATGTGCATGTGTGACTAATAAGTTACACAAAAATAGGTTTTATTAAATTTGCAATTGCTACACAAAATAAATCCTTTTGAATGAATTTATACTTTAGGTATGTAAGAATAAAGCCTTGTATTGGAGGTCTTTGGGATAGCAAAGAAGTATTATTTATATTATAAATACATATAAAAATGATAATTTAAGGATATGTTAACATTGAAAACGGATTGACTAGGAAAAACTGCAGCACATCTTCAAACTAATGTAGGCTTTGTTCTTTTTTCTATAGGTGAGCAAGGCATTATTATGCATGCATAAATCTGCTTTCATTACAAACACTAACTTCCTTCATGAATCACTGAAGAACATCCCATGCCCCCTTGCCAGTTGACAGAAAAGCACTAAAATTAAATGTGGAAAACTCCATTCTTCTGTACAGTGGGATATATTGGTTGTGGTTTGGTACCAATTCAGTTGCTGCAATTCTTGTTAACTCCTTTCTTAATAAATATTGTCAAAAACTGAGAGGTTATTTTTTATAATTCTCTACTGAATAAAGTTGGAGGACACTTTTTGCATATATTTGTTTATGTATTTTTTTGGTCACTTGTTAACTTTTCCCTTTTATCTTTTCTCTCCTTTCACTATATATTAGTTTGTTTGTTTTTAAATTTAATAAAGCTCTCTATTATAGATATATATGAAAGACTGAGAATCATGCTTGAAAAACCGATTACTGTTTTAGGCAAGTGCTAAAATGCGTATCTTCTTAATGACAATAGTTGACCATTAAAAGTTTTATAGATAGATAGCCTTAAAATAATTTCAAACAGAAACATATATAAAATGAGGGCCTGTAGAGAAATCTATTACATACTGTAGTTGTGCTAATATTTCAATTCAATTATTACTCCATCAATATTATCTCTACCATATTATCATTACCACTGTGCACACTATTAAGAAATCTAATTTCCTCATTAGGATACAGAATATATTGCGATCTCAAGGAAGAAGTAGGTTAAGATTTTCTAATATGTCCTTGCTATTATTGCTTGTTTTGCTTTTCTAAGAGAAAAAAAATGGAAACTTATCTTTTCAATTCACGTTTTGGGAAGAAAAGAAAAAAAAGGAGCATTTACTAACACATCTTTGGATCCTTAAGTACTAATTCCGGTCCTGAATTTAAGAATATTTTTCCTGTGACTTGATCCATGCAGGTATCTTGAGTAAACCCTTATCATGAAATTCAATCAATTTAATCAAAATAGAGCTGGAAGGGACCTTGGAGGTCTTCTAATCCAAAGGGAGTTCTCTTCCCGATAGGTACACCATGCAAATTTTTCCAGGGGGATGGTAATCCTTTGCTTATCAAAGCGTCCCTGATGGGAATCTGAGTTACATCGTAGGTTAAGAATCGCACTTTAGAGGAATCTCCGCAAATATTCAACACAGGATGGGCTTATGGCGAATAGCTCAATTGCACCCATGCTTACGAGAGTCCTGTCAGTTCTTGTAGGATTTGGAAATGCAGAACCCCATCCTCTCGTTTCTAGCTTAGCAACAGTGGGTACGAAATGCTGAGCCAGGTCGGAAACAAATCACACGGGCCATCAACAGGAAGCGATGCACAGCTCTAGCCAACAGTCTTTATTCTTTATTCAGTTTTTATTCCGCTCATTTATCTGAACGAAACGGAAGATTTGCTCCAACCCTCATCTCAAACCAGGCACGGGCTGTAAAACGCGCATGCGTGGCGGGTCGCTCGCTTAACCCCCCTTCCGTGTCACGCGCTTGCGCATTGGGTAGCCGTGCCCGAGCGACAGCGGTAGAGTCGTGTTCGGCAAAAGGCGGTTGGCTGACCCGCCACCTTAACAGCTGTTCTCTATGAAGCCGGAAGCTCGTCGGCATGCGCGAAAAAAGGCGCGTGGAGCCCGAGCGGCCGTTCGCTTTCGGCGTCGGAGAAAAACGGCCGAGATGTCTGTGCCCACCGCGTGCGCTCTGTCGCGGCAAGGACAGCAGGAGTCGCCGCGGGGCAAGGCGATGCGCGGGGACAGCCGGGAAAGCGAGGAAGACGAAGAACAGGCGGAGCCGCCCAGACAGGATGGAGAAGCGGCGGCGGGGAACACCTGGTGCGAGCGGGACTCTCTGCCGCAGTTGGCGACCACGAAGTTGGACGGGAAAGAGGAGGAGAAGCAGGAACGGGAGCACTTCCGGAGAATTATCAATGCCTTCCGCTACTATGGGTAACCGATTCACTCCCCGCTTACTCTGATACCCTTCATTCCATTACCTGTGTGGAGTATAGGAGTCCTGACTTCTGATCCACCAGTTCATAGCGATATCTACCCACGGAGGCTGGGAAGTGGTGGTGGAGGGCTTCAGTGATCAAGGGCTGGAAATAACACGTAGTCCTCGGCTTAGAACAAATTTCTTTAGTGAAAATACACTACATAACCAAGCAAATTGTTTATGTAATGTTTATTGGAGGTGGTGATCCTTTGAGAGCTGTATGCAATGAAATTTCATTTTAATGTATGCTGATTGTGACAAAATTATTCTAAATGACAAAATTATTCTAAGTAAGTTTCTATTTAATATTAAACAAAATAAGAGGCTACTTGTAGAAGCACTCATTTAAACTGCAGTTTAAATATTTTGGACAAAATATGAGGGCAAGAGTCACAAGAGAAGGTCATCAAAAATATCAAAGTGAATTTTAAAAAAGAGGCCAACAGAAGACAAAATGGGTAGATAATAACACTGATCACGTGTGCATAACCATTCAAGAATTTAAAAAGCTGTTACTAGCAGATAAACTTGGGGAAATGAGGTCCATTAGATCATGAATAAAAACAAACACAAGCTAAGGATTCCTGGCAGTAAGAGGTATTGAATATTGCAACATTCTGAGTAGTTGTGGACAGGATTGTTTAAATCCTTATCATTTCATTTCTGTTTCCAAAATCATAGAGTAAATGAACATACCGGTGTCAATTACACAGCATATTAAGTTTTCTAAATCAGGGATCTCCAACCTTGGCAACTTTAAGACTTGTGGACTTCAACTTTGCTGGCTGAGGAATTCTGGGAGTTGAAGTCCACAAGTCTTAAAGTTGCTAAGATTGGAGACCCATGTTCTAAATTACCACTTCCAGATGTGTTGCCATGTCCATATTCATTGATGTAGTGTTTCTAACTTCTAACTAACTTCTAACTAAGTTGACAAGTTTTTAACTGTGTTTATATTCTCATGTACTGGCATATTGACTTTGGGATGAAACTATATGTGACAAATTTATATATGTGATTAAAAAACATTTCCAAATGGGAATCAACTGAAAATTTACAAAACTGATACCAAGAGAACTTTGTTTTACTCATTATTTTTGATTTTTTTTTTAATTTCTAGAATTAATATGCATGAAAGAGTGACTCGTGCAGAAAGACAATTTAGAACACTTCCAACCTTGCAACAGAAATTGTTACCTCAGTTTCTTCCTCATCTTGACAAGATTCGAAAATGTGTTGACCACAATCAAGCGATCTTGCAGTCTATTGTGAATGACTGTACCCAAATGTTTGAAAATAGAGAATATGATGGTGATGTATGTTGAGCATTTTATTTCTAAAAGAGCAATTCTGTTGCATTCAACTTATTTTAATTTTTTTAGTGATTCACAGATGTTTTTTTTTACACATGGAAGAGTTTTCAAATTACTTGGGTTAAATTAAAGTTCTAGGAAAATTGATAAACCCTTTCTTAGATTTTACAAATGAAATATCTTTCTAGTCCATTCTAGTAAACCATGATTCTTTTTCATTAGTGATAAGGAGCAATGTTTCTACATGTTACATAATTTATATTTCTACAAAAGCTATGCCCACTCATTCAACTTTGGTCTTATCTTTTAAAATAAAAGTAATTAGGTCTTTTCCAATTCTACCCTGATTTTTTTGCTTGAAGCTGATTCTTAGTTTCCACAGGTGCCCACTATTTATTTTCTGTGTCCTGGGAATTACTGAAGGTTTTGACATTCATTTATAGTGCAAAACAGTATTCCAGTTTTTATTTTTCCCTTTACATTTAAACTACCATTCGAAACATAAATAATGGTTCCTTTCTTTAGCCTTAAATTTTTCAGGTGTGATTAACAGGAATATATGAATAGTTCCATTCCCCTTTTCAGATAAGATCCTGTTTCAGGAGTACAAGGAATATTTTTAACACCCATTTTCAGCTCTAGTCAGATTTAAGCATGGATGTGTGAGCTGATTATTGTTCAATTTTACTTATCTGTGCTCTATCCTAATTCTACTTAATTTTAGAATTAAGAAAGACCTTACAGGTATTAGTAAATAAGATCTCTGTGCCAATCCTCTTCCTCTTCATAACTCTGAATGATCTCCCGGATCACTTAATGGACTTTAGAAGATTCATGATCTAATAGACTTTCAGCAGCACAAATACTGCCAGATTCATTTTAGGATCCCTTTTTCACTGATTTAAACTAACAGCTGTTTTCAGCAGCTATTAGACATATCTAAGTATATGTTCACCATTAATTGTCAGCCATGACCTCCATTTTTAACCTTCTCGGTCTCCTTACTTCCTTCTTTGCTAATCCATATTTATCAGTCCTCTTTCTAAATATAAACTAATGTAATGTGTACTCTCAGCATCTTATCAACAAAGCAAGTATTGACTTATATTTGGATATCTGTAGGGACACATGAAGCAGCAATGAGAAGCTATTGCTGAGAAAAGGCTCACCAAATAACTTCTATTCTGAATAACGAATGTCAACTTTTTGATGTGATATTGTGTGACAGTATCATGTAACATATGTGAAGAGTGGATTTAGGATATCAGTCTTAATTTAGTTTCTAGTTATTAGTCCTGCATTTTTATATTAACCAAGATGTTATGATAATGTATCATATTAATCTGTAGCTAACTTTTTTTTAAATTAGGGAAATGGAAAGATTACACCAGCTTCAACTTTTGACATGGATAAATTAAAATCCACTCTGAAACAATTTGTAAGAGATTGGAGTGAAACTGGGAAACCTGAGAGAGATTCTTGCTATCAGCCTATCATTAATGAAATTGTAAAGAACTTTCCAAAAGACAGATGGTAAATACCTTTTAAAATATTTATTTAAAGAGAAGATATGCACAATAATGCATTTCTGGTAAAGGTTACTGGAACTGGTCTTTGAAAATTTGTTTAGATCATAAGGAAAAAATAATCATGAATGTTTGCCGTCTTTTTAAATGGCTTCGCTTAAAATGTAATTGTGATTACTAAACAGATCAGCAAAGAGAGTAAAGTTAATAGTTAACAAGAATAACATACTACTTAACTTTGATAAGAAAGTTTTTTTTATTAGCTGTAACAGCATCTCATAACTTGGAAATATATGTTGAGAAGACCACAGATCACTTCTTCTTTATTTGACTTGATACACTTGGCTGTATCTTCCTTTTAATTTTTTTAAGAGCCAGAAATGAAAGGAACTAATAGCTCTCTGGTACCCCGGTTCTTTTGTGAGACCTAATACTTGTATTTTATGTCAAGTAGAGAGCAAATAAACCATTGGAAGGCAATAGCAGTAGTATTAGTGGTCTCTTTATAGGTAAGATTTAGTTATTTGAGATTCTTTATTAAATGGACATAGCATGGCAGTCTTGATCCACAGTCTAATGTTTCCCTTGTCTGGGTTGAGAGAATTCATTTGATAACTGGTGGGCTAAGATAAAAAAAAAGAAATCTGTTTTAATCTCACTTTAACACAGCTTGTAACTGCTACTGCATTACTGAAGAAAAAAAGCTAAAAAGCTCATTCATAATATAACATGAATACCCTTCCCTTGTTAGATTCAAGGCATTCAAGAATGTCTTCAAATATAGAAAAATTTACGGTAAGTTTTTATATATTTAAATAAAAGGGTTTGACTTTCTCAAGGACCCCCACTTCCCCACCCAGCTTTGTAAAAAAGGGATATGTATGTGTGAATTTTTAACTGTGTAGGGATATTAGTAAATGTTAAAGACTAGCATTTTTCTTTTTTCCTTCTTTTGAAATATAGTTTTTTTTCTGTTATAGTAAGGGTTTTTTTTTTAAAAAAAAAATTTAAACTAGGTAGTGAAGTTGATCATCTGTGATCTATTTTGAAATATTTTGTCCTATAGACAAAATAGAGCAAAGTCTCAGCAAAGTTATAGTGCAGCCAGCCTAAATCATCGACCACACTGGCATGTCTTCTGCACAATAAAAGACAAAGACAACAATGTTACAGAAGTAGAAGTATGTTTTTTGAATGTAATATGGCTTATTGATCTGGAAAGTTAAGGAATACGTTGTCATTTCTTAGCGCACATATTGAAGCAATACATAAATAAACCATCCCGGAATGTTTTGAATGTTTACTTCTTTTTCTAAACAATATCAAAACGCCACAGTCAGATGAAATTTTTTTAAGTGCTATAATTAGCAATAAATACTGTGGTGAGGGTTGGGCACTGAACTATGCTACTTATTTTTTAATTAACCTTAACCTTTATTGCAGTCCTGTCAAACTGGTGGCCTGCTGGCCGAATAAGTCATGCACAGGCCACACCCACCCCAGCTCTGCAAAAGCAAAAAATGCTGCGTGACACGATCGAGTTTGACACCCATGCTCTATAGCAACTAAAATGATAGGATATTGTGACTTTATAAAAGTTCACATTTCACATTTATTATTTTCATTGGAAGTAATAAAAAAAAATCAAAAAGTATATTTTTAATGGGAAGAATGACTCCTTAGTTTTGCATAATTTTTAAGATTTAGGTTTTATTTTTGAGAAATTTAATTTAACTTCTTATCTCACATTTATTTTGAATCAAGAGTTTCAAAATCAACAGTAGAAAATCTTACAGTTGTCCAGGGAGAATGAGCCTCCCCCCCCCCCGGTTTATAATCCTCTCAGATTTCTTTATGTTCCACATTTTGAAAACCCCTTTCCTAAGTAATTTGTCTAGTCTAAATAAGTGTAATCATTTGTTCAGTTGGAAAAAGACTTCGATTTTTCAAGTGCACATTTATTGAATTTATATTTTACTTTTCTGCTCGGTCAGGAACTCGGGAAAGCTGAATATTAGATTACATTCAATATTCCGAAAGCAGTTTTCTGCTTATACAGGATTACCTGCCCCAAATCTGTTAAGAGAAGGTCTTAGTCCTGGAACATGCTTGAACCTTCACACAGAAACATAGGCCAAGATTAACAATCCTATCTACCGGATGGAACAGAATCTTTCAGTGGAATGACACCGGATCCAGTATTATATTGGTGGATGCACATAGTCATAATAAACTTTGGTGAAATTCAAAATGGTTTGGGTTTTTACAAAATAAGTATATATTATTCTTGTGAATTAATATTAGGATTTAAATCGAGCAAAAGTGGAGCCAACAACCAAGGCCAAATAAACCTGGTTCTTTGTTAATTATTTTCCAAACAAGGAGAAGACTTGAGATTGCCCACAAGTGCTCTATACATACAATTCATCTCAAGAAGCCTGTGAGACAGGTTTCTGGTGGGTTTAGAGCTCTGGGACACAACGAAATAACCATTTTGCTGAAATTGTGCTTTGTGCATTTAAAAAGGATACTGGGTTCACATACTTTTCAAATCACTTTTGGCTATTGCTTATTAACTGCTTTTCAGCTATTAAGAATCTTTGCTCTGACAAGTTTTATAGCATTGCATGATTTTCCTTCAATCCTTAGCAAAATAAGTTTTAAATACAAGTTTAAGGACTTATAAAAAATATCTTATTTTTTGGAATAAACAGCAAGTGATTATAACCTTGATTTTTGAAAGTTACAAATGAAGGGTCCAGATGGATTTGAATTAAGAATCCTTTCTGTGGTAAAATGCTTTGGTTTGAATTCTTTTAAAAAAAGGAGGAGATTTAGAAGGTTGAGAGAGAACCACAAGGAACTAAAGATTATAATTACAGGAGAATAATACCTAAATTTGATTTACTAATACAGAATGAAGCAAAATATTTTCAACATAGGACATATTGGACATACATACTGTTTGGGACAATGGAGTCAAATTAATTTTTAGATTTTTTTTTAATTAATTTTTATTTGATACAAAAAGGAAAGTTATATAAGTTGCAATTATTTAAAAGTGGATTTTAAAAATGCTACAAGAATGATATGAAAAAGCTGTTCTATTGGATATATAAAATGCTATTGTAATTATATTTTAATTATAATTAAAAAGATATAAATAACAGCAAAGGTTTCTTATATTGGATTTACAAAAGAGGCTTGTTAAAGCATTTAAGCATTTTATGGGAAGGATCAAAGAAATAAAAAGTAATAAAGCTCTACTCTAGTACATTATTTGAAGGGATTAAAATCAAGATTGTTAACAAGGAAGGATTCTAAAATTTCTTTGATCAAGGTTAAAATAGATACATTGTTATTTCTGGTAACAGACATTTGCTGATTAGTACTGAAATGAGGCAGTTAAAGTTTTATTTATTGATAAGATATGGAAAAAGACATGAAAAAAGAGATTCGTTTTATTTAACAGAAGTTTGTAAATTGCTAAAATTGCTTAGACTTGTCAGGATGAAGGAAATGACTGACTGATATATATCCCCTTTACTATATTCTTTTATCTTAGTTTCTATGCCTTTTTTTCTTTTATGAACTTTTTATTTTTCCTTTTATTTATTTATTTTTTTAGTTTGTATTGGTTTTTATCTTTCCAATTGTAATTTTAATACAAATAACTATTTAAAAAGATACTAATGCTTGGTATAGTGGTTAAGGTGCTGGCCCAGAAACCAGGAGACTCTGAGAAACCAGAAGACTCCCATTTTAGGCATGAAAGCTGGCTAGTAATTTTGGGCCAGTCAATCTCAGCCCACTTCACAGGATTGTTGTTGTGGAGAAAATAGGAGGAGGGAAAAGTATGATGTGTTTTCCACCTTGAGTTACTTATAAAGTAATAAAGGCAGTATTAAAAAAATTAATATATAAAAGACTTATTTAAAATACTGATGAGCTTCTATAGCTTAGTGCTGTGTGTCTAAAAAAAGTCGTCATCTCCTGATTGTTTATATTATACATTTCACTTGATTAAAGATTGAGTTACTATTCATAGTCATTTGATTTTATTAAAGTCTTTTCTAGTATGTGTGCCTTATCCAGATGTGTATAGAGATGTTTCTTGAAGATGGCATTAGAGTATTATAAACAAATTGGTTCCTGTTTTTGTACTGAAACTTGTTAGGAACAATAATGATATAAGTTCTAATATATTTCATGTAACATTAAAATGAATCAAGACACAACCATTGAGTCTTTTAATCAGTTAACTGGGATATAGGTTAATTGATGACCATAAGTCCAGTTGATTTTTATTTTATTTTTTAGAATGTTCATTTCTGTCCAGTATCAGTTTTTCAGAATCCAAGCGATTTTTTCCCCTGTGTATTCATAGTTGTATCATTTTATACTTTAAAACTTATTATCATTTTTACATGGTCATCTCAGGACTGTTAGAAATTGTCTAAAGTTTATTTAAGCTTACGTAGCATATATTTCATATTCAAGGAAAGCAAGTTATTTTGCTGGGGAATAGTCAGCTAACTGTTTTAATCCTTGAAATAATTCTAATTATTGAAGTAAGACCTTCAGCTCTTAGACAATGTAACTATTGTTGAGAATTTTGGAAATTAACTCTACACATCTGGAGAGGCCAGAAGCTGGGAAAGTCTGATTCAAAAGGCATGGTAATGCTCAAGGCTCTCAGGGTTTAATATGTACCATTGCAGAAAGTAAAGAAGCATTTTGTATAATGGGTTGGCTACAGTACTGTCAAGGTTTGTATTTAAAGATTATCCTAAAACATTACAGATGGAGAATCGTAAAACATCTGTTAACCGTCTGCATTCTGTTCATAGCAAGAGCAGTTAGACTTCTGTGCTGCTGCTTAGTGCTTTACAGCCCTCTCAAGGCAATTTACAGAGTCAGCATATTGCCCCCAACAATCTGGGGTCCCCATTTTACCAACTTTGGAAGGCTGAGTCAACCTTGAGCCAGTCACAGTCGAATTCCTGGCAATGACCAATGAGTTAGCGTGCAATACTGCATTCTAGCCACTGCACTTCTTAATGGAATGGAATACAAAGTAAAACATGCATGCAGAATTTGAATAGCAGTATTCTATGTTTATTGGGATCCACTGAAATCACCAAGTAGTAAGATGGTATTTCATAGAATGGTATGGACATCAGAGTAATAGAACAGAACATTTTGGTAAAGGATATGGTCATGACTGGTCTCCGGTATGTTTTCATGATTTTCAAAAATTATTAATCAAGCTAATTATTCAATGCTGTATTTGTAAATTTGAAAGTAAATCACTATCTTAAGTACAAAGTATAGCATACCTGACTGGGGAATTCTGGGAGCTGGAAGTCCACAGGTCTTGAAGTTGCCAAGGTTGGACACACCAGTCTAGATAGTAATAGCAATAGTGCTCAGACTTATATACTGCTTCACAGTGCTTTTACAGCCTTCTCTAAGCAGTTTACAGAGTCAGCATATTTCCCTCAACAATTTAATCTGGGTCCTCATTTTACCCACCTCGGAAGGATGGAAGGCTGAGTAGATAGTAATCTTACCATTGTTCATTTATTTATTTACACATTTACCTGGGAGGAAATCCTTTTAAATAAAGTGGAATTAAAATGTTACAAGACAAGGGTAGGTTTACATTTTAAGTTTGTGCAAAGTGCAAACAAAAATTACAGTATTCTTCAGTTCAATCTGAAGAATGAAATCAGTGATTTTAAAAAAGATACTTTATTTTCTGAAATTACATTGCTGTAGTAGCTTTCCAGTATTTAAAAGAATCAGGCCACTTGCAGGACTGAGACCAGAAAAAAATATACATTGGAAACAAGTTTAGCAAATTTAAATAAAAATAACGAATAATTTTCTGTGTGTAGAGTCCGTAGACACGTTGAAAACAACTTTTTGCTAGAATAAAATAAACTTGGGAAATAGAAGACACGATCGAAAATGAATTGGCATTATTTCTCTCACATATATTTAACTAAAGATTAACCCTTTTTCTTGTTTCAGGGATCTCTCCAAAGTAAATGTCCTGGTCCCTGGTGCTGGGCTAGGTAGATTGGCCTGGGAAATAGCTATGCTTGGTTACACTTGCCAAGGAAATGAATGGAGCCTCTTTATGCTCTTTTCTTCTAATTTTGTATTGAACAGGTACATATACCGTTCTTGTACATGTGGTTCTACGCTTGTGTTAACTGGCCAGCACTGACGCTGTTATTTCACGAAACTTGGGTTCTTTAACTGAATGTTTGGGTGTTTGTCATTTCACATGCTGCTTTAAATTATTTAAATGCTAAACTAATATGCCTCATGGGTATTATATGGGGGAATTTATTGTATTTCATACGTGTTCATTTTAATCGGCTACCCTTAACCGTTTTCAGATGCCATTTTCAGAGTGACAGTGTTCAAACTGATTAAATAGTTTTTCAGTTGTATATAATAGGAAATGATGTAGTAAGTAGTCCATGGTTGCATGGTGCTTCTTAGCACATATCAAGATTCTACTACCAAAATTCATCTTCAAAATGGCTAAAATGTTTCTTCCATGCTTAAACCCCCAACACTCATCACTAAATTGCCATGTTTTTGCCTGATTCCAGAGTTCTTTTTAAAAATAAAAGTGGAAAACTCTAGAAAGGCAAACTGCTCTTACTTGTAAGTTCCTGAATACCCTGGAGAGAAAAAAAGGGCCTGCCCCTTCTAGATCACCTACAAGAGATCACCTACAAGATATTTCTAGATCACCTACAAGACATTTGAGGTGTCTGCAATCTTGTTTTAATTTTAAAGAGAGATTAATTTTAAGCAATGAATAAAGTTGTTTCAAAGTTGCTTAAAGTTGCTTAAAAAACTAAACTCCATTTCTGTAAGAGTTTTAAAGTTTTAAACAGCAAATGTTTTTTTTCTAGTTGCTTCTTTGTAGGTTACAAATAATAAGTGAAATCTTGCAGCAATTATTTTTAAGAAAGAAATGATGTTAACTATCAAGTTGTGTTTGAAAGAACACAAAATAAAAGATTAAAACTTTGTATTGTTTAATAATAATAAATAACAACTTTTTGATAATTATATGTTACAGATGCTGTGAAACTAATTCATATAAATTATATCCCTGGATTCATCAGTTTAGCAATAACAAGAGATCTGCTGATCAAATACAGCCGATTTATTTCCCGGATGTTGACCCTCACAGTCTTCCTCCTGGTGCCAACTTTTCTATGACAGCAGGCGATTTTCGAGAAATCTACTCTGAGAGTAGTAAGTGGGGAGGGGCAGTAATTAGACTTGGAAAATGAAATTTGTCAAATTCTCAAAAACAAGCCAATATTAGACAATTAGAATTACTTTTGTAAACAATTAAAAAAAGCCTTAGGTTACAAAAAAAGAGTACATCTCCGTTTTTCTATTAAAGTGTCATATAATTTTACTGAACGATATTTAGTTGTTCGAGGACTCTCTGATCTGGGTTTGGGTTGCTTTATCAGTTAGCAAATAAGACTTGATCGTGCTTTAGCATTACAATAAAGAATAGGAAAGTCTTTGTGCAAAATAATAAGGTTTGATCAGCTTCTTTTTCCTTTTCTCCCAGATAGAAAATAAATACAGACAGTTCTCAACTTATGACCATTTATTCAGTGACCATTCAAAGTTATGATGATGCTTAACAAATGATGGCTACAAGCAGGCTTCAGAGTTCTGGCCATCCCAACACTCCTGTGATCTTATGATTGTGATCTGCTCATATTTAATTAATAGCGGCGCCCCACGACATTATCGCCTGTTATAACCATCTCTGCTAGCTTCCCCAGAAAGTCAGTGGGGAAGCTGGCAGGTAAGGTCACAAGTTGCTGCAGTAAGTCTCCTCCATCCTTGCACCTTTCTTCATCTCCTTTGCACTCATGTGGCATCGCCCATCCCCATGCACCTTTCCTGTGTCTCCCCATGCCTTCTCACCAGTCATGCATTTTTGCTCACCATCCCCAAATCTTGCCATGGCCCTTTTGCCTCCTTGTGGAAACTCCCGGAGCCTTGTATGCCTTCCACGTACTCCCTCATACACTACTCTGCACGCTGTGTTCTCCCATTCCTGGCAGCAGCCACTTACCTGCTTGCCAGCTACTTGCAAACCACCCAGAACTTGCAATACCTGCTGGCTTCTCCACTGACAAGAAGGTGCCTTGCATAACAACTTTGGGATTCAGTTCACAGTGGCAACAGGACTGCAAGGATTGCTTTACTAAGCAGTGCGGGTTGACCACATTGCTTAATGACATAAATTTCAGTCCCAATTGCCATCGTAAGTCAAGGACTACCTGTAAACCAGAATCACTTTAACAGTACCATCTACAGAACAAGTAAAGATTTAAAATAGATTCAAGTTTTTTGGTTAAAAACTTACCAAAAAACACAAATGCAGAACAGAGTGGTTGAAATGGTCTTGTTTAACATCTGAGTAGAATTCATTTTACCTTTACATGGCTGTGTGTATTGACAGAGGGACAAACCAGTCAACTGAATTGGTAGTTCCTCTAAAAAGATTTTATACAGGGGGGACTTTCGGAAGCAGAAGACCTTGCTACCTCTCATTAAATGACTGCAAGCTTCTTGAGGGAGCATCTTCTGCTTTTAGTTTTCTTTTCTCTATTAGTAGTAATTTCTAATTAAGTGCTATTACTACAGATTCTTGCTAATTACTTTAGGCCAGTGATGGCTAATCTTTTCTGGACCAAGTGCCCAAAGTGTGCGCGCACGTGCTCAAACCCCCCAAAACACACTGCATGTACCAACCCTGCGCATGTGCACGACTCATGCGCATGCACCCCGCGCATGCGTGCGAGAGCCTCGCACGCACGCCGTACATGTGCAGCAGAGATCCGACAACCAGCTGGCCAGTGGGAGGCGTGCGTGCATGTGCAGTGGAGCTGAACTAGGGTGACGGCTCGCATGCCCACAGAGGGCGCTGCATGCCACCTGTGGCACATGTGCCATAGGTTCGCCATGACGGCTTTAGGCTAATGACAGTTTAAAATCAAATGGTTCAATTCTACAAATTATGAATGTGTTAGATTCTTCTGCATAAGTAGACTCTTTGGAATTTACTATTTACAACACATTGCTGCAGCCAAGGAAATAGGTGAAAATTAAGACACTGAAGTGAGCAGAGATCACTTTTAAGTCTTCTTTATGATGGTAACCTGCAAGCTTCCCTGCACAGCTAGACTATTCTCTGTTCCTGTTTCTATATACAGATATATGGGACTGCATAGCAACCTGTTTCTTCATAGACACGGCACACAATGTCATTGATTACATTGATACAATATGGAAAATACTTAAACCGGGAGGAATATGGATCAATTTAGGTAAATTACTAGATCTTTTGAGTTTGATAGAAATGGCTGAAGTATTTGTACACTGTCATTTAAGTATGATGTGAGAGAATTCCAGCTTGATCTCAACCCTTTGAATTAAGAGCATTGTCAGTTTATAGGTTAAAGCTTTTGATAGTCTTTTATTTCAATTATTTTGGGGGAAAAAACCAATCAATCAACCAGAATAGAACTGAAAGGGACCTTGGATGTTGTCTAGTCCAAAGCCCTGCTCCAGCAGGAGATCGTATACCATTTCAGACATTCAGTTCAAAGTAGATTGCCAGAAGGATCTTATAAAACATTTTAGAACAGAATCTACCTTTAAACTGGAAGGAAATGCAAATGTGCTTCAGGTACTACTTACCTGTGTATTTATCCAGGCCTTCAGATCATCTACAGAGTCCTTCAACTCCTTTCATTAGAAGAGGTAAGGTCAGAGAGAAACCTTTGGGCTGGGACCCCATTCATGGAATTTCTTTGCCAAAGGTGCTTGAGTGATGATCATGCTAGCAGCATTTCAGTGCCAAATGAAGACCTTTCAGGATTTTTATATCGTTTATATTTGCATTGTCTTTGAGTACAGTACAGTTGTCTTAATTCATATGATGTGTTTATTTTGCATTTTTAATATTTTTTAATTCAGACTGTATTTTTAGTAAACCGCCTGAAGTATTTCAGCTATTGGGCAGGGTTTGTTTTTTTTTTTGAAAAATTATTCTTGATTTCAGAAGGATTTGATAAAGTTACTGCTTTTTCTAATATGTCCTAGGTCCTCTTCTTTATCATTTTGAAAATTTAGCAAATGAATTATCTATTGAATTGAGCTATGAGGATATAAAAAATGTAATATTACAATATGGATTCCATATTGAGGTAAGAAATGTTGATTTTCACATACAAATAATAATGTTAATATATAATTCCTTATCCTGTTCATTCTTCATCACATGATTAGTTACTATGATAGTAACAAGGTGATTAATTTGTCAATATTCCATAATGAAGCTTTGGGAACAAAGTGCTTTTTAGGCAGCATTTAAAAAACAAAACAGAACATCAGAACATGATTTTTGCATATTTAGAGTTGCCTAAACATGCAAAGATCGATGGAGGATGGGGACTATGAATAAAAATAAAACAGAATAAAAGAATTCCCAAGATAAATGGAATATGCAAGTGTTAGTGGAGAGCAAGGGAGAGTAAATGTTTGTGTTGCGGGACAGGAGAGGCATAGCGATTGATTCCTAATTGTTTACAGACATGTTCTAAAGGAAGAGAAAGGCAGTTGGGAAGAATACATGAGATTAAATACTTTTTTCCCAATACTGACCTGCTGACAAATTTCAGTTGTGTAGCATTATGGTAGCATTTCATGTTTCAAATGAAATGCAGATAACTAAATAAAACACTGTTTATTTTTCAGATGGAGAATGAATCTGTTTTGACAACATACACTGTGAATGAATTATCTATGATGAAATACTATTATGAATGTGTGATGTTTGTGGTTAGGAAACCAGAAAGCAGTATCTGAATCAGACTGTCCAAAAAGAATATTGCTGGCATTTTTGTTAACAATGTTAGCAGAACATGAAGTGGCCTGTAAGGGATGACTGGACCCAGCCTCTTATTAGTGGTGCCTTTTTATTCATAACGGAATGTAACATTCTTTATTTTCTACACTCCTTAATGATATCCAAACATGCATTTCTGCATTACTTATATTTGGGTTATTAATGTGGAATTCAAATATTTATGTATCTGCTCTTTCTGGTTTATTTAATTGGTAATTTCAGAAAGATTGATATTTTAATATATTATCGACATTCATCATTCTCTGTAATATACAGAAATGTCTACTACATTTGTATGAAAGAAACACTACTGGATACAACACTGATACCCTCCCCACAGACATATTGTTTAGAAAACAAAATACAAATTTCAATTTTGATCAGTATTTTAGTGAATTTTTTAAAAGGGTTCCCCCCCCACAAATTGCAAATACTGCAAGAAGCATCATGTGAATGTGGCTGTTTACATCTCAAAGCTTTAGAAAAAGTAAGAAAACATTTGTAAAAAAAAAACAAACCCTCAAATTTGTCTTTATAGAAATTTTATACACAAAATTGACACATAAAGCTGCAATAAATAATGCTTTTGCTCATACCATGTTGAGCATATGGATATATAGTTTGAAGCACTGATACAGGTAAAACTCAAAAAATTAGAACATCGTGCAAAAGTTCATTTATTTCAGTAATGCAACTTAAAAGGTGAAACTAATATATGAGATAGACTCATTACATGCAAAGCAAAATAGTTCAAGCTGTGATTTGCCATAATTGTGATTATTATGGCGTACCGCTCATGAAAACCCCAAATCCACAGTCTCAGAAAATTAGAATATTATATGCAATCAATAAAAAAAGGATTATAGAACAATATCGGACCTCTGAAAAGTATAAGCATGCACTCAGTACTTGGTTTGGGCCCCTTTTGCAGCAATTACTGCCTCAATGCGGCGTGGCATGGAAACTATCAGCCTGTGGCGCTGCTGGGGTGTTATGGAAGACCAGGATGCTTCAATAGCAGCCTTCAGCTCTTCTGCATTGTTTGGTCTCATGTCTCTCATCTTTCTCTTGGCAATGCTCCATAGATTCTGTATGGGGTTCAGGTCAGGCGAGTTTGCTGGCCAATCAAGCACAATAATCCCACGGTCATTGAACCAGGTTTTGGTGCTTTTGGCAGTGTGGGCAGGTGTCAAGTCCTTCTGGAAAATGAAATCAGCATCCCCATAAAGCTCGTCTGCGGAAGGAAGCATAAAGTGCTCCAAAATCTCCTGGTAGACGGCTGTGTTGACCCTGGACTTCATGAAGCACAGTGGACCAATACCAGCAGATGACATGGCTCCCCAAATCAACACAGACTGGAAACTTCACACTGGACTTCAAGCATCTTGCAGTGTGTGCCTCTCCATTCTTCCTCCAGACTCTGGGTCCTTGGTTTCCAAATGAGATGCAAAAGTTGCTCTCATCAGAAAAGAGAACTTTGGACCACTGAGCAACAGACCAGGTCTGTTTTTCTTTAGCCCAGGTAAGATGCTTCTGATGTTGTTTGTTGTTCAGGATTGGCTTGACAAGAGGAATACGACATTTGAAGCCCATGTCTAGGATCCGTCTGTGTGTGGTGGCTCTTGATGCACTGACCTCAGCCTCAGTCCACTCCTTGTGAAAGTCCCCAAC
This sequence comes from Naja naja, assembly GCA_009733165.1. NCBI lineage: Eukaryota > Metazoa > Chordata > Lepidosauria > Squamata > Elapidae > Naja > Naja naja. Next base: position 236,007,085 of record CM019149.1, on the reverse strand, counting down.
ACTTGAATGGCCTTTTCCTGACAATTCTTTCCAGGCTGCGGTCATCCCTGCTGCTTGTGTACCTTTTTCTTCCACACTTTTCCCTTCCACATAACTTTCTATTAATGTGCTTTGATACAGCACTTTGGGAACATCCAACTTCTTTTGCAATTACCTTTTGAGGCTTTCCCTCCTTTTGGAGGGTGTGAATGATGGTTTTCTGCATAACTCAGGTCAGCAGTCTTTCCCATGATTGTGATTCCTACTGAACCAGACTGAGAGACCATTTAAAGGCTCAGGAACCCTTTGCAGTTGTTATGGCTTAATTAGCTGATTAGAGTGGGATACTTTGAGCCTAGAATATTGAACCTTTTCACAATATTCTAATTTTCTGAGATTGTGGATTTGGGGTTTTCATAAGCTGTAAGCCATAATCATCTCAATTATGCCAAATCACGGCTTGAACTATCTTGCTTTGCATATAATGAGTATCTCATATATTAGTTTCACCTTTTAAGTTGCATTACTGAAATGAACTTTTGCATGATATTCTAATTTTTCGAGTTTCACCTGTATGCATTATTCACTGCCATGAATTCTAGTTATTTAAGTACAGTTTATACAAGATTTCTTTAAAATTAACTCTAGGTAAATTTATGGAAATTAATATACCATCTCTCAAAACCAAGTTAGGCATTCTTCTATACACTTCCTATATCAACTTAGCTTGCAAATATAGTCCAAATATGCTTCCAGTGAATTGAGCTAAGAAGATATAATCTAGGGCAGGGGTATCAAATCCGCATCATCACGGCATCGTCACATGACATATCGGGACTTTTTCCCCCTTCGCTAAACTGGGTGGGGGCAGGACCAGCATGTGATGCATCTGGCCCATGGGTCGCGAGTTTGACACCCCTGATCTAGGGCACATGACTGGCTTTGGAAATACCAAATAATGCAAGAGAATCTCTTTTGCTACTAAGGCCTAGTTAACTATTATGTGTCCTTTTTCAAGTTGAAAGATTAAAGAATAATTTTGCTTCCTGCTGTACTTGAACTAGAAATAGAATATATTGCTCTATGAGCAATGTTGTTAGTTATTTAAACTCATAGTGCAAAAAGCCAACATTCATATTTGCTTTTTAAGTTACTTAGCTCAGTTTAAACTGCAGAATATGAAACCTTCGTGCTTTCTTAAAATTGATATTTTAAGGAAAACTGAATTTCCATATTAAAGCAAGCTGTGGCCATTCTGTTACCCCCCAGTAACTCATATAGATGCATGTTCAAAGTTGCCTTTCAGTGCAAAACTTACCTGAGAGTAAGTTCCGTTGAAGTAAGTGGGGGTGATTTCTCAGTGGCTATTGGATTATTCTATTGATACTTTCCTCCTATCTTTGCTAAATGCAGGGCACAACTTTGGTGTCTACTTTTCAATCCTAGAAAATGTTCTTTTACAACTTAAACTGTCTGAAATTACTTTGGAACTAATGTCATTTAAGCATTAGTGCTCAAATAATTTTTATTGTACATTAAGTGTCTTAAATTTATTTGCTTTTTACATTTAAAAAAAAATTGCAAGTATAAATCTTTTAAGTCATTAACATTTTTTTCCATTCCCCATTCAAACTCATTTTCATGTAAAGTATGTGTGTGTATTCTTTGAAATTCAGCAGTAACTAATTTTTGAGGAATATTAAGATTTTTTTCTTCTACATGTGTACAATACTTCCAGAGTACCAACATGGCAAAGATTTCTGAAAATTAGGAATTAGAAATCATTTTCCAATACTGATATGTAGAATTCATATTCTGTATCTTACAATAGAACTATCATGGGTTAATCTTTGTTAATTCTTGTATGTATGTTTGCATACTCTTTGTATATTTGCACACAATAGAAAATTATCTATTTTGATGAAAGGAGGCTGGCAGTTGTGATCATTTTATGATCATGTGATGTATAACATTAAAAGGTACATATGCAGCCCCATTAAATGAAAGTAAATACAAAATGTAAAGTATCCTTTATTTCAAATAGTGAATTTGCAACCATCTGTTACTTCCAAGTAATGTAGCAAGTGAAGTTTAATTTTTTCTATGGATCTGCTGTTTTTTCAGTATTACTGACCTTGTTTCCATTGTGTAAATTATCTCTGAATACCTTTTTTGTCATCTTTTTATTAGCTAAAAATGACATATCTTGGTGCCTGAAAGTTAATGAATCCTTATTCTGCCTCCTTTAAATAACAAAATCCTGGGTATTCAGTATCAAAGCCTGATTTTCACAATGCAGGTGTGTCATGGATTAAACGAGAGAAACTTTTTGTCAAAAAAATTAAAAAGTGTTTTGATATACATGACTCCACTTCATTTGTGAAGAATTCTGGCAGCATTCAGTAGTGATGTTTCCATTCCTCAATATATACATACAAATGCACCTGCATAAATTTTAGTTGCATATGTGTAATATATATGGGAATGATCTTAGGAGACAAGAAGAAAATCACACACTAGGCAATAGTCAGATAAGCCTGCAGAAGGAATAGGGGCATGGCAAAAATCTTACCATTCAACGGAGAACCATTCCCTCTCCCACCACCGCTGGTCCGTAAAGCCAGAAAGATTGGAGATTTCTTACCTACACAATGGCCACTACCTAAGACAGAAGACTAAGCAGAGCACTTCTGTGAACATCAACTAGCAGTTAGAAGACATGATTAAGTTTCCATAATTTCATAACACATGGATAGACTTAGTCATAGTTCCAACTGGGAAACTGAACATCAATTCAGGCCAAGTCCAAAAAGAGTAGATAATTCTTGCAAGCAGGGCCCTCTGACAAATCAGCGATCAACAGGCAATCAACAACCCAAAAAAAGGGAACAAAATTATCAAACACTTCCTCATCAGCAATCTTAACACCCAGATGAACAGAGATTAATACAAAGATTAACATAAATGACCTCTGTGATCATATTAAGAGCAACTGTGTTCTCTTCGCTGATGATGTAAAGCTATTCGACACAACAGACAATACTGCTACCTTCAAAAAGACCTTGACTATGTATCAGAATGGTCAAACAAATGGCAACTTCAAATCTCAACAAATAAATGCTCTGTCTTACATATTGGCAAAAAAAATCAGAAAATAAAATACAAGCTGAATAGTCAAGACCTTGTTGATGATCCAAACTCTGTCAAGGACCTTGGGGTACTCATCTCTAATGATCTAAGTGCTAGAGCCTACTGTAGCTACATAGCCAAAAAGGCATTAAGAGTTGTTAACCTAATCCTACGTAGCTTTTTCTCTGGTAATATCACACTACTAACTAGAGCATACAAAACATTTGCTAGACCAATACTTGAATACAGCTCACCAGTCTGGAACCCGCATTATGTATCTGATATTAACACAGTAGAGAAAGTCCAGAAATATTTCACAAGAAGAGTTCTCCACTCCTCTACTCATTGCAGAATACCTTATGCCACCAGACTTGAAATTCTAGACCTAGAAAACCTAGAACTGCACCGCCTTCGTTCTGATCTAAGTATAGTATATAAAATTATACATTGCAATGTCCTACCTGTCAATGAATACTTCAGCTTCAACCATAACAATACAAGAGCACACAATAGATACAAACTCAAGGTAAACCGCACCAAACTTGATTGCAGGAAATACGACTTCAGCAACAGAGTGGTCAATGTCTGGAATACTCTACCTGACTCTGTGGTTTCTTCCCCAAACCCCAAAAACTTTAACCTTAGACTGTCTACTATTGACCTCACCCCTTTCCTAAGAGGTCTGTAGGGGGTGTGCATAAGCGCACCAACATGCCTACCCTCCCTGTCCTATTGTTTCTTTTTATTTTTCTTATATGTATCCATTTCATGTGTTCATAACTATGTTTATACTTATACCTGTTATCTTATAATCGCTTGACAAAATAAATACATAAACAAACAAACAAACAAACATTAGGCATTAATCAAAAAGCAAACATTGCCCCAAGCAAGCTGACAGTAAATAGCCCAATCAAGGAGTTACCAAAACTACTCCCACCCACACTGACAGGGCAAGCCCTCAAAACATAAAATAAGAACAAACTTCACTCCTTACAGCACTGATTATTTTATCTAGTTGGATAATGAAACGTTTGCAAACAACAACCCAAGCTTACCAAGGACTATGAACGTCCTTTTAGTTCCATTTCCTAGCCATCAAGAATAAAAGAAGCCGGGCATACGTAGCTACTTACTACGTCCCCGCCAGAGGGCGCACGCCACCTGAGTACAAACCAAAAGTATCACGCAGTGCTGTGTGCTCTTCCAGTAGTAGCTCCGCCCCCATTTGCAGCAGTTACGCCTGCGCAGTGAAGCTAAGCAGCCCCCTCGGAGCTCGGCCAAAGCCGGCCTTAATGGCTAAGCGCAGAGCGGAGGAGGTGGCCTGTCGCGCGCCTTGCCAGCCGCGCTCTTTTCCGCGCGCACCTCCTTCGAAGCGCTCGCGGAGCGATCTCGAACGGCGGGAATCGCGAAGCGCAGCGTTCTGGCGGGAAAACGGCGGGGAGAAGAAGCGCAAATGGACGGTTGTTGCGGAGGGAGGCGACGAGGCGGGGGCCGGCGGCAAGAGGCTCGCGGAAGGAACGGCGCGGCGGGAGCCCGAGCAACGGATTCCTATAGTCGCCGGGATGGCGAGCGAAGCGGCGGCCCTCGCCGGAGGAGATGCAACGGGCAGTCAGGGAGGGCCCGAGAAGGTGAAGAAAGCCAGCTGTGCTTGGGGGTTTCTGGGAAAGTGTAGTTTAGTGGTCCGTCTGTTGTTTACAAGGGCGGACGAGCATCAAGCGGGAAAGCTTTCGTAGTGGAGGTCGGCGATGGCCTCGAGGAGGAATAAATCCGGCCAGTGAAGGGACGTTTGTGGCTCAAACCTTGGCAAAAGCAGAAAGGGAATACAGGTAGTCCTCGACTTACAACCACAATTGAGCCCAAATTTTTCTGTTGCTAAGCGAGGTGTCAGTTAATGGCGGGTTTGGTCCCATTTAAGACCTTTCTAGCCACTGTTATTAAGTGAATCACTACAGTTAAGCTAATGACAGTTGTTAAGCGGATCTGGTTTCCCCATTTTGACTCTGCTTGTCAGAAGTTTGCAAATGGAAAATCACATGACCCTGGGATACTGCAACTGTCATAAATAGGAATCCGTTGCCAAGTGCCTGAATATTGATCACGTGATGGGGGGGAATGGATGTTGCAACAATTGTAAGTGTGAAAAATGGTCATAAGTCACTTTTTTCAGTGCTGTTGTAACTTTGAATGGACACTAAATGAAGTGTTGTAAGTCCAGGACTATGTACCAGTTTATTAAGGGCTTCTGACATTTTTTTTAAAAAAACCTCTAGATTGGCTGGATAAAAACTAAGGTGGTAGAGCCACCTTAGGCTTCGTCTGTCACAAAGTTATTAAAAGACTGAGCTTGTAAAGGAGTACACAATTTTCTATGAATAAATCCTGCTCTTATCCCAAACGTGCTTTTTCCGAAAAGGCAAACTGGTTTTGTTGTATTGGAAGCAAAATGTTTAAAAGAAAAAACTAAGTCCGGTTGCTTTTTGGTAAAAGCACCTTAGGAACAACCATGATTTATCTGGATGGTTGAGAACCTCCATAGACAACTCTGCTTTTAGTTAACTTTTATTGTACATCAACCAAAGTTACATTTATGAGATGGGCGACTGGTATAGACATACATAAATCAATTTTTGCAGCAAACACATATTTTTGAATATACTTCTTGTGGAGATGACTGTGACATTGCTAATTAGTAAATTGACTGCAAATTTCTTTGGGGCTGCGTGTTGTAAGGCTGTAGCCATGGATCACCTAATGGTTTCCCAACTAATGACTAATCATCTAGTTCAGATTGTTTAATTTTTTAAAAGATCAATCAAGGCTATTAAGATGAAATAAAGCCAATTTATTTCATTTATTTCATTTCATTTCCAAATTTCAGGCAAAAAGACACACTTGGTCTTTTAAGTTGAATTATTTATTTTTTGATTTAAAAAAACCTAATACAGATTAAAAAGTACAGAAAAGAAAAAATAGAAAAGAAATAAAATATAGTAAAGAAAAAGAAAAGAAATATAAGCTGCTCAAAAAAATAAAGGGAACACTTAAACAACACAATGTACAGTAGTTGAATGTGCTGACAACAAAATCACACAAAACTTAACAATGGAAATCAAATGCATCAAGCCATGGAGGTCTGGATTTGGAGCTACACTCAAAACTAAAGTGGAAGACAACACTACAGGCTGATCCAACTGTGATGTAATGTCCATAACACAAGTCAAAATGAGGCTCAGTAGTGTGTGTGGCCTCCATGTGCCTGTATGACCTCCCTACAACGCCTGGGCATGCTCCTGATGAGGCAGATGGTCTCCTGAGGGAATCTCCTCCCACACCTGGACTAAAGCATCCCCCAACTCCTGGACAGTCTGTGGTGCAACGTGGTGTTGGTGGATGGAGCGAGACATGATGTCCCAGATGTACTCAATTGGATTCAGGTCTGGGGAATGGGCAGGCCAGTCCATAGCATCAATGCCTTCGTCTTGAACTGCTGACACACTCCAGCCACATGAGGTCTAGCATTGTCGTGCATTAAGAGGAACCTAGGGACAACCGTACCAGCATATGGTCTCACAGGATTTCATCTCGGTACCTAATGGCAGTCAGGCTACCTCTGGTGAGCACATGGAGGGCTGTGCGGCCCTCCAAAGAAATGCCACCCCACACCATTACTGACCCACTGCCAAACAGGTCATGCTGGAGGATGTTGCAGGCAGCAGAACGTTCTCCATGGCGTCTCCAGACCCTGTCACGTCTGTCACATGTGCTCAGTGTGAACCTGCTTTCATCTGTGAACAGCACAGGGCGCCAGTGGCAAATTTGCCAATCTTGGTGTTCTCTGGAAAATGCCAAATGTCCTGCATGGTGTTGGGCTGTAAGCACAACTCCCACCTGTGGACATCGGGCCCTCACACCACCCTCATGGAGTCTGTTTCTGACCGTTTGAGCAGACACATGCACATTTGTAGCCCGCTGGAGGTCATTGTGCAGGGCTCTGGCAGTGCTCCTCCTGTTCCTCCTTGCACAAAGGCTGAGGTACCGGTCCTGCTGCTGGGTTGTTGCCCTCCTACGGCCTCCTCCACGTCTCTTGATGTACTGGCCTGTCTCCTGGTCGCGCCTCCATGCTCTGGACACTACGCTGACAGACACAGCAAACCTTCTTGCCACAGCTTGCATTGATGTGCCATCCTGGATGAGCTGCACTACCTGAGCCACTTGTGTAGGTTGTAGACTCCGTCTCATGCTACCACTAGAGTGAACGCACCGCCAGCATTCAAAAGTGACCAAACCATCAGCCAGAAAGCATAGGAACTGAGAAGTGGTCTGTGGTCACCACCTGCAGAACCACACCTTTATTGGGGATGTCTTGCTAATTGCCTATAATTTCCACCTGTTGTCTCTTCCATTTGCACAACAGCATGTGGAATTGATTGTTAATCAGTGTTGCTACCTAAGTGGACAGTTTGATTTCACAGAAGTGTGATTGACTTGGAGTTACATTGTGTTGTTTAAGTGTTCCCTTTATTTTTTTGAGCAGTGTATAAAGAAATGAATATCCTTCAACACAACAAATTTAAATTATTTCAGTAGCTTATCCCCTTCTCTTAAAATGCAATAAATTATCTTTTCCCATAGTTTGTCTATAAACAAAATTTAAAGCTTCACTGTTCAGTCCTGATCAGATTGTTATACATGTACATTGTCAGTCGTTCAAAGAGACAGAATAATGGAGAGAAATAGAAAAATTTAATTTCTTTTTAATGGTGAATGATTACCAGGTTCTGGTTACCACATAATAAATTTAAATGTTTTTTTTCATATGCATAATCTTTTTGTGTCTTCCCAACTCCAAAATTAGATAGAATTTTAAGGAAATGGCATAATTCAAATTCTAGGCAACCACAATTTTTGGCTAGCTGTGAACTATTGAGAATGCAAAATGTATTTTCACAGGATATTTTTCCATTTCAAGCCACCAGAGGGTGATACAAGTCAAATTTTCTAAGTTCTATGCTGGGCAACTTCTGTCTTTGATTGCTATAACACATGACATTCAAATACAAATAAGAGTCTTTAAAAGGAAGGGCACACAGAAGAATGCAAATGTTTCCATTGTTGTAAATCAATTTTAATTTGATTGAGGTGCTATAATGATGCTAACTAGAGAACTCTTGAATATTTGTGTGAATATTTCTCCATACTATGTTCTTTCTTTGTCTATGAGGTCTTAATTTCTAGCATTATTTTAATTAGATTTTGTTGGTGGTGACTTTTGTTTTTTATTACAGTTAAATCTGTTTGAACATTTTGTTTTCATAGCCTGAAGATGACGTTTGGCACTTCAACTCCTTCCAGTTCTGGAAGTTACCATTACCTACCATTGATTTGTCTGATATTCAAGAATTAGAAAAAGGCTCCATAACAGAAACAAGATCCTCCAGTAACACCTCACTATCAGAAATGGAAACCTAAAGAATAATCTGTTGATATAGATTATAGAGTGTGGTTACTGTTTTGCACTGTTGTTCCTTGAAAGTGTAAGCAGAGTTGAAACTATGAAGGTGTTAAGTATAATTTGAAGAAAGGATAACTTCTGCATTCTTCTAAAATGTACAATTCATCGAAGACTAACTAGAGAAGCTATCAATGTATTGAACCACAATGGATTTTTAAATTTAGAGGATTAAAGGAATTTACAAAAACTGATACATATGAACAAAATTGCTTTAGCCCATTGCCAGTATAAATGAAATGTGTGCAAAGTTCTAAAACGGGGTATACTGCCATGGAAAAGAGTACAAGTTATGTGTGTATTTAGTTAATGGCTAGAAAAGTTTAACAGCAAAATAAAACCGCAAGTCTCTGCAAAACTGAAATTACTATGGCCAGCACTTTCTTCCAAGAATTTCCATAGAAATAAATTTTGTTGCTGAAAGTAATTTAATCAGTTATTTTTATTATAACTGGTTACTTGGGTAATAATGTTAAGAAGTTCTAGCAATTTGCCAGCAAATTGAAGAATCAATGATAGGAAACCTGCACGATGGATCAACTGATGGAGGTTCTGGGCATATTTACAGAAAGTGGCTTGGAGCTGGATTGTACCAGGAGGCAAGTTGCAGTCAGCTAGAACTGTCTTAATTGTTAACCGATTTAGACTGAAATATAGAAGAGTCTTAAGGGATGAATAAAGTAAAAGCTACTACAATTAAACCTCCTTTCTCTTCCTGTCCATGTAGGTCCCCATGGCTGCCGTAAACTTTCCATTTTTATTTACTCCACCTACCCTGTTTTGCACACCACCTGTCACCCCTTCAGTGCATATTCAACTGATCCATTCCTCCCCCACCTTCTTGTGCTCACCTTCCTTCATTGTGCTCCTTTAGCTGCACACTGCCCATGCTGCCCATGTTCATGTAGCTTGCCTCACACTTTCCCTTAGCTGCACATTGCCATTGGTGGTTTTCTGATCATTCAACCTGTCACCCAAAACCTCAGCCCAGAACATGTGCTCTTTATTCATACCAAACACTGAGACGAAACGCAGGAGTTTCAAACTGGCATAGAATATTCACAATTGTCTGTTCCATGCACTGAATATTTTGCATATCCATACTGTATAGTTAAAAGCTGGCATATTATAAAAGTTTGATTATTTTTAAAATACTGACTTTGCCGTCACTTTCTTAATGATGGTTGTTTGAAATCTTCAATAGAATTCTGATAATTATTAGTTTTTAAGCAGATGACAGGGCTTTTTAAAAAATATTACTAAAACTAGAGCATATTAAAATTGTCTTCATTGCCTAATAAAATTTCTACTGACTTCTTAAAACAGTGAAAAAATACTGTTTATATATACAATGAAAAATTCACTTAAATGATTTCTTATTTATAATGGTATTTTCACTTTAACCTTAGATGCCATTTCAGTAAACCTATGTGTCGATAATAAGCACAGGCACTGTTTGTAGACTTTTTTTTAATAAGGTGTGTTGAAATAATTTTCCTTGTAAAAAGTAATACATAAGACTTATCTGATATATAATAATACTTATCCAATTTCACTGACTTTCCATATTTTTCCGAATAGTTATACAGTTCATTTCATGTGAAATGATACTGGTAACTGCATATAAACTATAAAGTTAGTTTTGCATGCTTATTCAAAAATAAGGCCTGCTGAACATAGCAGTCTTTATTCTAAGATGCTAAAGTTTTGGTTAGCAATTGCAGATTTTTTTTCCTTTTAGAAATACAAATTCTGTATAGCAGACTCTAATTTTATACTTAAATTTTGGTTGCTGAATTTCATAAGAATTCACTATCGAACTCTTCGATGCAGAAGAAAAAGCAAGTATAGTTTCCTTTCTCCTCCATTCTTCTCCATTTATCTGTTTGCTATGGAATGAAAGAAAGTTACTCTTACAATATTTCATCAGCCTAAACATTCCTGTTCCTTTACCAGTATTATTTCATTATTTTGAGTCATGGGCCAAAGTTTGGGAGAATAAGACGAGGAACAAACAACCAAAAGAAGCTACCTTTGTAAAAGGAACTGTTATCTGAAAAATGCATAAGGTCACCTATCTTACAAACACATTGTTGGATAGCCATAAGTTGATTTTGTATTTTAATAATTAAAATGTGCATTGTAAATCAGATATTTGACTTTTTTCTTGTTTTCTGCAGTACACACATACTACTTGAACAAAAGATATTTGTAAGGACCCACTCGGCTATATACAAACAACAAGCTTTTTAATGATAATTGTTGCATCAACATTTTGTTGCAACAACTACTAAGAAGAAATAAGCCTACTTAGTAGCATTGAGATTAGCAAGAAAAATAGTAAAAATGCTTTTTGGTTATCATAATGAACAAGTCAGCTTATATTAGTAAAAGAGATCCAGGGTGATGGATCTCTTGGGATTTTTTTTCCATTGGAAAACTATTCTGAACTAAACTGCTACTTAAAACAACAAACAAACATTCTGAATGTTAATCATTTCCTTAATGTGGTATATAAACTTGAAACCAGATTGTCACATGCTTTTGAGTATAAATTGTAGTCTCTTCAGTTTAATTGCAGTACAAGTATGTCACCAGAGTTTTCAGAGTTCATCTTTTTCCCTTTTTCCATTAAAGCTTTTAATTGCAAGCACATGGACAATTGTAATCATTACTTTCCAGCATTGTTTCCATTAGCTGTTAGGGCAAAGCAGGTTTTATCTGATTGTGATGTAGATGGAAAGTTCAGTATGAAATCCAGAGGCTAAAGCCTAGAAAAAAAGTTAGTTTTAGTGATGAGAATGAAGAAGGTAAGTAAGCTGACTTTTCTATTGTGATGTATGCACCTTTGATATGGAAAAACTGAATAAAATTATGTAAAGTTTTTATTGGGTTCAATGTGGAATGAATAAACATTTTCAGCATGTGAAAAATTAAGAACCAGAGAAAGATAGAAAACAATAGCAGAGACTTTTTTCCCTTTACCTATTGTTGGGCTTTTGGCATATGCCTCTCAGCAAAAGACAACACTGGATAAAACTGCATGTGAAGAAAAGTTACCTGAGTCCTCAGATTAGTCCAGTTGCGTCAAATCACTTATGTTAGGACTTTCACATATTACTGATTTGTATGTAGAAGGATCAATAAAGGTGTAAAGAATTAAAATTATTTCTGGGATTTAAATTGTGTCAAATGAATTTTGCATTCTTAAGCTCTTTAAGTTTTACTTCTGTCTTGTCTATAATATAGCTGTAGGTTGTCCTGTGAACACATCAATTCAGAGAATTGTGATTACACTGATTTTTGGGGAGGGGGAAGGAATGTTATTTACTATGTAAGGAATAATATTTAAAGTGGAAAAATGCAATATATATTCCTTACATATTTCACCAATACATTTCAAAACAATTACAAGTCCTTTTCCATTAGTGATGCACAAATGCAGAGCTGGGTATATTCTGGGGGAAAAAGACAGTATTGCAGAATATCAAATATCTCTTTAATAAGATAAATTATAGTAAAATCATACCTGATTCAGAGGATTTACCTTTGGGATGCTTAGTAAGTTGTGCAAAGGACAAATGATAGGATAGTTTTATATATCATGAAATATATGAAATAAAAATGAGATAGTGGCCAAATCACAACTATTTGGGGAAGAGTTGGTTGTTTTATGCTTCAATTCTCATACCAGTTATAGTCTGCATTTGAACAATATGTTTCTATTTTAGTCTATCTTAGCTTCTAGACAAAAACTTCAAACTTCTGAAGTAATGAAAATGCAGGTGAAAACAGGAACAGTGCTTCCCTAGTTTTGTGTCAGGTGCTTGAGCCAAGTAAATGAATTTGTAATGTTCCATATTTTTTAAGAAAGTAGAAATATGTTGTAACATACTGCTGTAATGAATGTGTTGGTCATACTAGACTTTTTCTATTATTCAGTATGTTTTTTTAGATCTGACACCTCAGAAAGCTATGGATTAATAATAATTAATTAAAAGAAGAAGAAGCAGCTTTACTTCAAAGGTGGATTATTGGCCAAATATTTACCATTAGAAGTCTTTGCTGAATTAAATTTTTTTCAGATCAAATTCTTTGCTGTAACCTGCTTGTGATTCTGACTGAATCTGACACCTGCTTCTGAACCACAATGCGGTGGTCCTGAATTTCTAGTAGAATTTTAAGGACCTGCCAAATTCTGTTGTGCCATTAAACCACCTTCTGAAAACTTGATTTTGCAGGGAGAGAATAAAGTGGCTTGATTGCTTTTGGTTTTTATTTTTTAAAAAGAGTACAGGTGTACAAAATATTCCATGCTCCGAATAAAGCTCTCTGTTTCAGAGTTTGGTCCGGAGCTCAAAAAAAGCAGGACTTGTCCACTATTGTTCTAAGTCTTCAGCTATCCCATGAATAACTAGTTTTCGAGCTATGGAGTTTTTCTGAATGGCTAATGAAAGAGTAGGAATAGGTTCTACCCTTAACTACTTGAAAAATGAAAGTGGGAGTGAAGCTGAATTGGTAAAATGAATTCAGAGCTCTTGACAAAAGATTGTTAACTGGTTCTTTTGTTGTCCTTAAATCTTTCAGTCTGCTGAAGTTTGGTCAATTGGTTTTGTGTAACGCTTTTTGGAACTCTGCCAAAAGCAGAAGTACATGATGTTTTGAAGATGCTTTTGCAATGTTGAGTTTTTCGGTTTTCAGATACAAAACAGTAAGGATTTGTTGATGATTAAAGATAATTATGAACACTAAAACTGCAAAGTGTATGTGTATTAGCCCTAAGCTTTTCCCCTGTCCCCCCCAAGACTTTTTAAAATTAACTATTATTTGCTGTGCTTAATCTGAGAACAAAATCTGATTATTTGTACAAGGTCAGGCTAAGAATATATATTTATATCTTCTTGGCTATTTTTCTGGAAAGTGAGTATCATCCCTTCAAGATAGACCAGATGATGAAACAAAGCCTGAAAGATCTTGATATTGAATTAATCCAGGCTATAATAACATAACCAGTAAGGGAAGCTTGGCTGGGTTTTCTAGTCCCTCCTCTACATCTCAGTGAATTAGGGTGGATCTGGTCCGAGTTTTCTCATTCCTCTGTTTCTTGAAATTAATGCAGGCTTTTGTTTTTGTGACTGTTGATGCATATTCTCTTTAGTGTCATCTCTCAGGCTATCTACATAGTATATGGATTATTAGCATGCCTGCCTCCCTGCCTCTGTGACAAAAAACAGGAACCCCCAGCTTGTCTCAATTTTCCTTTTTTTTGTATAACAATAAGAAAATTTTGTTCAGTGTTCCAAATACAACTTTCTTTTTTATTTTGTACATCTCTTGTTAAAATGTTAAGAAGAAAGACTAACTGATTATCATATTGATTTAGATTCAGGAGGTGTGATCATTAATCTGAGTTGATCTGCTTTCTTTGTGCAAATAATTTAGTGCCTAAAATCCAAGTATTAGCTGTTTTGTTTTTTTTTCCTTTGTGGAAATGTGAGAGCAGTGCCAAAGGCACTTACTATATTCAGGCTTCTTTTTCTCTTTCTCTTTTTTTAAATACTAGGATTTACCTTGAAAAAAAATCTTAACTTTATGCGGTATAAGCCCAACCACTGTTCATGATATCAAAGTAAAATTATTTTGGTTTCCAGGGGGTGCTTCAGAGGGTCCTATCAATGTGATTGCAGTTATTCTATCTTACCCTACTATTTCCCTACAATTTTGAAAAATCAAGTTTGGCAAGTTGCTGTGCCTGATCAGTTCCTGCCCAAAAGTAGGAAGGCTCCAAAAAGTTTGAAACTCTACTCCTTCACATATATTATTTTAACTCATGGGCAGGGAAGAACCCTGCAGTGTTTCATCTGAGGTGGAGAAGTACATGCTGGAATTCATAACAGACCAAACTGGATAGTTTGACCCTGCCCCTTGGCCTGTCTGTTGTTTATTTTGCAAGAGAGCCTTAGTATGTAACTTCAAGAATCCTCAAAAGAACTTAGGGTCATAAAGTCAGCTGGCAGTCTCTGATAGAAGAAAGTGGAACATTAACCAATGGTGTAGTCCAAGGATCAAGCAAAGTGTTCTTTTGAGTTTTGAATGGACTTTCTTTCTGTGTGTCTGCGATACTTGAAGCAGCTTTCAGGGACTGGAAAAGAGAGAGTGCAGCACTGATTTATGAGTGCAACTCCGGCTTGTGAAGGTCCAATTTATGAAGTAAGGAAGAAACACCAGACAGGATGAAAGTTCAAGTGAAGGTAAAAAAGCAATGTTTATAGAATTGGGCAGATGGACAAGTTTGGACCGAGGTTTTTTGCTAGTCATTTTAATGCAGTACATCTAGGTAGCTGGTAATCTTTGTGACTTAAAGCATGTTTCCATCCTGCTTCTTCCATAGCAGATACTTTTTTTGCACACTGCTTCAGGCATCCTGCTGATCTTGTTTTCACAATTCTACCTTACTGGAAGAAAATACAAAAGTTATGTAGCATATGTTTATGAACACGGGTATTATGCATGGGGTAGATAAATTGTTATTTACTTGGCTCTTGTTTTCTGAACCCATTTCCCTTTTTTGTAGCTATGTGGAGAGAGACAGAATGCAGATCATGGTTTAGAAGTGTATTCACGTGTTTTCAGATTTCTATGTAATTGAGTTAGAAAAATAAGATACAGTATTGTATGAAGGTACAGTCATTGGGTAGGGAGTGGAAAAAGGGGGAAATCAAGTTTGTTACTCAGTATCTAGTTCTGGGTATGCAGGAGATAAAATGACAGAACATTATCAAGTTCTTGGTTTCCTAAACTAGGAGAAGGCGCCTAGTATTCATCACTATTCACCAATTTTCTTAGACTAGGAAATGTCGTTCAGCAATATGACTGCGAGAGGTTGAAGGGACTCTCTCTATAGGTCCCTTTCATATATGCAAACTAGTAATTTAAGACTACTAAACAAAAAATTATCACTGCCATAACTTCAAATACCAGCTCTATTGATATTAGATTATATTAATTACATTGGTTTGAACATTAGGGACTCATTCATGGTTCTACAGATCAAATTTTATATATCACACTTTCAAAAAGCGCTATGTTTTTTTTGACCTGAAAGTTTCCATTCTTATAAAAGGGGATTCTAGAAAGAGACAAATGTGAAGTCAATGAATTGTAACTTACGAAGCAATATAACTCTTTTCAGTTTGTTACTATAGAATTGTCCACACTGTATATGTGTAAATGATCATTTGCATTATATATACTTTTTACATGTCAAGGCACTTTCCCTATCCTTATTATGTTTGTATAGTCTAATTTGCTTGTATACCAATATTTGTATATATGAACGGACAGACTTCCTGGCTAAGAATAATAGTTTATTTGATGTGGTGAATTTGGTGTATAAAAGTATGTACCACTCTAAATGTTAGTTTCTAAGACACAGTAACATGCTGAATTATAGATGTCAAGAGAATATTTAATTTTGCATGATGTATATACTTTTTATTTTTCCATAGAGAAGAGAACATGTAAAATAAACTCATCTGGAACTAAGAAATCCAGATATGGCTGACTTTAAAGCCAGTCTGTTAGTGATCATACTCTCTCTCTGTGTATACATGTGTTTGTATTAATATAAATATTTTGGAACTTAGGTTTTTCCAATTCACCAATTTCTGGATGTTATGTCTATACTTGTGCAATTCTAGAGGACCTACAAACTTGTTATCAGCATTTGGTGGCTCAGGCTGTTAGGGTTAGGGTTAGGGTTAGGGTTAGGGTTAGGTAGCTTTGGTGGCTCAGGCTGTTAAATGCCTGCTCTTAAGATCCAGCTGTCTACAATTACTGTAGGCTCGAATCCCACCAGGCTCAAGGTTGACTCAGCCTTCCATCCTCTCAGGGTAGGTAAATTGAGGACCCAAGATTGTTGGGGGCAATAAGCTGACTTTGTAAAAATGCCGCTTAGTAATAAGCAGGCATATACAATGGAATGAAGGCTATTGCTGAGCGCATTGGGTTGTGCTCCAAAAATTGTAAGCCGCCCTGAGTCTTCGGAGAAGGGCGGCATATAAATGTAATTTAAAAAAAAAGTGTTCCTTTCATTAAGAAATCTCCACCAAGATCAACTTTAATTTTTCTTCTGCCACAGCAACTACTGGGAAATAAACATTCACATAATCAACAGTTGAGATGATAAACAGGTAGACTTCTGGTAACTATTGGTTTCCTTTCTCAGCCAAGGCTCCATTGAATGCTCTGAATTTTTTGGAGTGGGTATGCAAACATAATATCCAGTCAGCCAAATTTAACTGTTATATAGTAGATCAAGAACTAGGTTTGGAAATTCTGAAAGCTGAACCTTAAAACAAGGAAAAAATATTATTCTATGTGTTCTTGAGTCTTTAAATGGTAAGAAAGAAGTGCAATTGAAACAATAGTGAAAGTTGAGTGATGGGTATAGCAAGTCACATATTTACAAAGCAGTTAGTCATTACTGCTTTCTCAAGAACCTCAGCCAGCCATTTTTCAAAGAAGAGGGATTTAAAAGTAAAGTATCCTTTAATTAAATTTAATTAATTTAAAGTATCCTTTAATTGCGAGAATTTATAGGCTCCTATCCTGCTAGAACAAAACAGACTGAGAGACAGTTTTGCCAGGGTAGTGCCATGATGACCTATGCAGTTGGTGAAAAAAGCAGCAAAAGAATCTTGTGTGTAAGAGTGGGAAACTGGAAAACCGTTAAAACATGAAAATTGCCACATTCTGATATAATGGAGGGATGTTTTCTTCATCTTTTAATTTGTATGATATAAGATACACTGTGATAGTGGCAGCCTTAGGGCACGGAGTCTAAACTCTGGAGATAGTTACGAGTATCACTGAATGACATTAAGTTATTTGTCATCTCTTACACAATATATCTTCACAAGAAGAAAAAGAAAGAAAATACAGCAAGTGCCTGGGTTAAGAACGCCTCTTGCAGCAAAATTCAAGTTAAATACACAATAGTTCAAGTTCATTACACAATGCTACTTATACAGTATTACATAATAAATACTGTTCTGGCTTACAAACAGTTTTGACTTAAGGATAGAGCTTGGGAACAGAACTCATTTTTAGATGGAGATTACTTTATATACTTCTGTAAATGTACCACGACAGTCAACAATGGATTGAATAACATCATAAGAACATATAACAAAAGCATAAAAATCTCATAATACAAACAATATAACAACAGCTGTCAACGGCATCCCTTTCTTCAGAAAATTGAACTTATCACTGAATTCCTTGAAAATGGAAAGTGACACCAACCTAGTCTCTGAAGGGGAGACTATTCCATAAAATAATGGCCATAATGAAAGAAAGTACAGATGGTCCTTGACTTACAACCACAATTGGGACCAGAACTTCCATCCCTAGTGAGGCAGTTGTTAAATGAATCGTGCCCAGTTTTGAGACCCATTTTGCTGTGATCATTAAGTGAATCACATCAGTTGTTAAGTAAAGCATCTGGCCATTAAATGAATCCAGTTTCACCAATTAACCATGCTTATTGGAAGCTAGCTGAGAAGGTCGCAAATGGTGCTCGTGTGAACCTGGGATGTTGCTAATGTAAGTGAGCCTCAGTTCTACTCATCTGAAAAATGAGAACTACTGTCAACTTCAGGTACTATCAAGAAGCTGAAGAAGGTTATTGGATGAGAAGTGAAACATCTTCAAAATAAAACCAGACAGTTCAGTTGCCTCTTGGAAAAAAGGACCTTAGGGACAACCATGATCTGGATGACTGAGAATTTCCATAGACATTTATCAACTTTATAAGAAGAACATATCTGATGTATCAATTCCACTTGAAGGAAACAGTCCTTAAGAACCTAGGAACTAAGTCACATTGAGCTTTATAACTAGCAGCTTTAGTCGTATTCAAAAACCCACTGGGAGCAAGAGCAGGATCTTCAACGTAGTTTTTAATGGATGTCACTTGCCAGCTTATCACTACCTGAATTGCCTCATGCATACTTTGTCACCTCAGCAACAAGGCTCCTGGTCACAGTCAAATTTCTTAAGCTCATTGTCATTATCCTTCTCCAACCATGGAGTTCCGATTGCTGAAGGATTCAAACCTTTTGGAGTAACAGTATGAGAAGTTGTGATCCTTTAGGTGGTTTTGTACACAACTCCTATGCTTCCCATAGTGGCTGCATAGCAACATCTACAGATTTAAAACAGAGGTGGTATTCAGCAGGTTCTGACCAGTTCTGGAGAACCAGTAGCGGAAATTTTGAGCTTGGAGAACTGGCAAATACCACCTCTGACTGGAGATTTTATAGTATCCTTCCCCTGCCACGCCAACCAAGCCACTGATTTAAAGGTTCACCAACTGTAATCTAGACCAATTTGGGATAGATAAATTAGATAAATTAGAGTCATTGTTCTTTGCAATTAATTTATCTATCCCAAATTGAGTAATTCTGCTATCCCAAAAAAAGAGTAATTCTGCTCTTTTCCTTATTCTGGCTCAGTTCAATAGCTTGATTGAAATAAAGGTTTCATAGAGGATTCTCTATGAAGATACACGATTTCACAATTCACTAGTTACATACTGATTCTACTAGGCAATAGATGATTTACCCTTCTGGTAAATTGTCAATAGTCATTTATTAAGCATTTCAAGAAGTTCATTGGGAGGCTCCTATGAATTACCTATGGATTTTAAAAAGTATCAATTATAGAATACAAACTTTAATTTAAACGAATGTCTACATTAACTGTTTCAAAACTTTTTGAATAGCAGATACATGTGAAACATATATCATATGTTCATATTATCATATGGCACAAAAATAGGCTATTACAGAGAAGGATATATTCACAGAGTGATTGCTATCACTTATTTTACTATTTGCCACCAAACAGCCATTTATCACAAAGCAACCCAGTGAAGCTATTGCTCTTCCAAGCCCTAGACTCCTAGATTTTAGGATGTTCTTCATTTTTCCTATATTAAAATAAGCAATACAACTTGTCTAATGGATACAAGGAGATATCTGCGGGCATGATAAAATCTTTATAGATCAGCATTTCTTCTAAACATTTCTTTATATGGTCATCATTTATAAAGCCATAGTCATAGTCATTTAGAGCAAAATATTGACTTCAATAAAGAGTGACTGGTCCCATTTTCTCACTGCTGAAATATAAAATAGTTGCTGGACCTTAAATGTTTTTTCATCTTGGAGAGGTAAGATTTTTCTATCATTTCTTATTTTATTCAATGATCTGCAAGATTGCTTCTATCCTTAGGCCTGGGTGAGCTTAAAAAAAGGGTTGCAAAGGCAAGACTTGTGTAAACTAATGGTCTTATGTGCAGCTTCTACATTTTTTTCAGTTCTGTGTCAATATTTGCAATATAGTATTAACTTCTCTCTGATCTTATAGTAGTTGCTTATTTTTGTATATCTAAGATTTCTAGAAAATCTCTTTGAGATGTAATATTTCTGTTCAGTCCCAGAAATCTTGGATTGAAGGTGTCTTCAGTAAAAGAGAATGTGCAAAAATTGTACCCAGCTCAAAAGATTCTCACAGGTACTTTGCTTCTTCTTGTTTCTTTGTTTGAACAGTACAAGGAGTATGGTGTATTCTGTATAAATGTACCCTGAACAACATCAGTATTCATTGCATAAAGAGCAAAGTTAGGCATGCTGACATAAGAAAAATCTGAAATCTTATTAGCACTATTAAGTTAATGCCAAATAATAAAAATGTGTATAAAGATTTTCAGACAGAGCTCTTCAATATGCAAGATTGTAAATGAAACATTGGCCTGTGTGAGGGACCTGATATTTAAACCACAAAATTAAATGCTGTCATTTTCATTTCTGTAAATAATTAGCTTAAAGGTGCAGCTAAATTTTAACTGAGCATTTCCAGCTTTTCCTCCTAAAAGTGATACTTCTACAAACTAGAGGGCACTAGAAGAAATACGTTTATCATGGATTAAACATTCTTCACATATTACTTCAGTGTTCTGCACATTTAGATTGGCTTATATTAACGCAAAAGGAATTAATAACAAAGTAATAGAAATAAAATGCAGTGTGAGACATGATGGACAGGTGTCCAGTATGTTAATGCAGTTATTATAACAAACAACAACTATAAACTTGATTTATTTGCCTGACTTGGAATAAAGTTAGCATAAAGAGCATTGAATCATTAGATACAGATAGACAGTCCTTGATTAGCAACCAAAATTGGCTCTTGTGACTCTGTTAAGTGAAGTGGTACCTAAGTGAAAATCAGGTAACCATGACTTTGCTTTTCTGATAGAATGTGCACCTGGAGAAGCAGCATATAGGAGTTGTGGCAATAGAAAATGAGCCAAATAGACCCGGAATGTGATACTATATAGGCACTAAAATGAATATATTGGTCAAGAATAACTGTACAAAACTGGCATTGTATAAATAGTGTATATGCTATTTGTTCTTTACTTTAGTGTGTATGGTGAAGGAAATGCCAGGATGGTCACACTGTGTTCAATATTTTTATATGTAAATAATAAAAAATATATAACTGCGAAGAAAATCAGCCTTCCCATATGGGACACCCCTGCAGTGAACCTGTTCAGCTCACTCCTTATTTGCTGGGGGAGGTGGCATTCTTGCCATCTGTCTAGCAGCCTGGATATATATAAAGAAACTGACAGATACTATAGCTGGTTGGTGGGGAGGAGGCAGGAGGTCAGCTGTACCCTGTAGTAAGCTCCTCTTCAATGGAAAGAAAGAACTGATTTTGTTTTCTGGGTGAGGGCAAGGGTGAAAGACAGGAACAGGGAAGAATGTCATATGAAACCATGACAAAAGTTTGACTGAAATCAAGGGAGATTATATCCAATACATTGTTCTTGTCTGCTCACATAGAAATTTGTCAAAAAAGGAAATGAGATTTATCTCATATTACCTATTTGGATAAACTGAAGCTTTGTCTTCAAGAGGTTTATAAAGGGCCTGTTTCATTATATTCCGTAACATAGTTTAGGTATTGTTAGGTTCAATGGTTAATTATTCCTCAGATATCTTTCTTCCTCTTTCTAAATAATAGACCACATTTGTTCTTCAAGTAGTTGGCAGAAGTCCCAACACCTCTTTAACCAATCTCTTCAATACTGGAGGGTGTATTTCATTGGGGCCTGGGGTTTGAAAACATTCATATTAGCTATGAGATCCTTTACTACATACTCACTAGCTTGCATCTTCCCTTTCCTAGTATGGTTTGATTGCTTATTGTACCCTATGAGTATTATTAAACGTTTACCTTATGATTCTTGACTCTTGACGAATGTATCTTTTCTTTTATGTACACTGAGAGTATTTGCCCCAAGACAAATTCCTTGTGTGTCCAATCACAGTTGGCCAATAAATAATTCTATTCTATTCTTATTATATTTTCTCAGTCTACATTACGAAAATCACCATGTCCTTTGTAAAGGCAGAAGGAACATTGGCATTTTCTCTGCTTGCTTGGTCATCTTTTAAGATTGCCCAGTTTGGAATAAGCACTGAGTTCAAGACCTCTGTTTCTCTTGCTGATGACATCTTTGAGCAAACCTTTTTATTGGCTAAAATCAGCTAGCAAGAGAGACATATCAATAACATTGACATTATTTATATGTCTCTCTAGCTAGCTGATTTTCGACCTTTGCCTTCCTGACCTCATTGTTGCATTTTTGAGCTCTGTAAATTTCCTTGGCTGTTAACCCTTCCTTATATTCCTAATACACATCCTTATTTAGAGTCACGATGACTTCATGGCTCTTTTAGGCTTAAGCAAACTACTTTAATAAATCTCCATCTATGCCTTTTGCCTGGTTGAGTCAACTATAGCAGACTCGCAATTAGATATCCTTTCTATTAACCTATCCTTTTATTTGAACCCAGATGTTTTCAACATTCACGTTACCATCAATCCAGTGGACCACTGTACAGGTAAGTATATTCTTGATATACACTAATTTTTCATTCTTGTGAATTGCCCATTTTATCCAACAATATGTACCGATCAAACCAAAAAAAATATTATTGTGGTTCCTTCTATGTTTCTATAATTCTTCTATAATCCTTATAGACCCAGTTTATTTTAATGGTTAAGATGCTGATATAGAAAGTAGGAGATTTCCAGGTATCCTTTAGCCATAAATGTCATGTAGGTGACTTTGGACTAGTCACTGTCTCAGCCCAACCCAGCTCAAGGATTGTTGTGGGAAAAATAGAAGGCACAAGTATTAAGAAAGTTCACTGCTCTGAGGTGTGTGTGTGTGTGTGTGTGTGTGTAAGAGGGAATAAAAATAGAACAATAATATTAGTAATAGGCACCTAGAATGCAATCTCAAAATATCTGGACCTTGAACACCATTGGCACTTCATCAGTCAATTGTAAAGACAGCTTTATGTGGAACAGATTACATCTAGCCACGATGCCTTTAACACCATCAAACAGTAACTAATCCCTGGCCCTTGGGAAGTGACTAGTCATATATGATAACTAGCTCAATACCCATGCTTTGCCACAAAACTATGTGGTTGGGCTTAGTTTTTGGGGAGGAAAATAAGGGGAAAAAATTCTGCCTCTGCCTACCAGCATCCATCGGTATTCATCTGGCTAGCGTCCTGTCAGTGTGTGAGAGAGTTGAGGGATGTTTGGAAACTAAACGAGTATTTGATGTGTGAGCAAGAAGGAGACAGCAAGGAGCCTGAGTGTGGCTTAGCTCAACTGTTCTGTACTAAAGCTGCTTGGTAATGTGAAACTAAAACTGAAACTCCTCTCCTCTGCTTGTGTTTTGCATTTGGAACATATTTCTTTTCAGGTGGGGAGGGGGAGTAGAACTCCTTAGCATCAGAGCATGTTAATAATATACGAAATAGTAATGATCTGATGGTCATTTCAAAAAACCCTTTTTTAGTGAGCACCTAGAAGTCAAGAGTTCAAGTTTGTAGGCTTTACGGTTCTGGAGATTTTGTGATGATGTGTGAGTGGTATTTCGCATATATATGTGTGTGTGTGTGTGCATACATACATACGTACGTACGTGTGTGTGTGTGTGTGCAAGTCTTGTCATGTTCGGGTCTTTTCCTGTGTAAGATTGAGAGTATCTTGGTGACATTTCGACGAGGTCCCACTCGCCATCTTCAGGCTGGTGCTTTTGGATTCGTGCTTGTGAGAGCAAAGTGTGATCGGAGCTGCCGTCTCTCTATAAATACTGGTGGGGAGGTGTGGTGTGCTGTTTCTGTTGTAAGCAGGTTGGTTGGCTGTGTTGTTACTTCTTGATTGGTTGATGGAGTTGATGTTTGCAGATTGGTTGACTTTTTCATAAGACCCTGTGTAGCTGAGGTACTGGCTGTGTGTCTATCAGCCTTTTGTGTTGTAATGACCTGGGTAATGGGCTGTGTGATGACCTTCTGAGTTCTATTGTTGTGACATCCTGGACCTTGTGCTGTAATCTCCTGGGTCGTTGGCTATGTTGTAACATCCTGAGGTTTTGTGGTGTAACCTCCTGAGTTCTGTGATGTGATATCCTGAGTGGGTGACTGTGATGTAATGTTCCGGGCTTTGGTTTGGCTCCAAGTTTGAGGTCTGGCTATGTGTTCATGGCATGTGTCAGTTTTCTTAGTTTGGGGGTCGGAGGGTGTAGCAGCTGGTGATGCAGCCGTGGTCTGGTTTCTGGACGGTGGTTGTCTTTCATCTGTGGGATGGGTTTGGGTTTGAGTCTGGTGAGGGAGATTGGTGGTGGCATCATGTGTCCAATAACATGTAGTTCATATTGTTTGTCATCCAATGATAATATTGGATACATAAAGAAATATTTAACATAATGTTAAACTTTTTCTATCTGTTCTTCTTTTTTCCTTTTATGCCTATATTTCATGTGATGAGTTCATATTTTAAACCCCACTTCATTTTGCTACAATCTTTAGTCTATTACTTACCAATTTGTTATCAAAGATTTTATGATGCTTGTTTCTTTATAGACTAATATTTGAAGAATGGGATCTAAATCCTAAGGAATGCCATATACAATAATGTACAGTTTCAGGCATATTTATTAAACAGCATGTATATTTTATAATTATTGCATTGGGAGGCTAACACAACTACCCTGTTGGAATCATGCATAATAATACTAACAGGGTAGTTGTGTTAGTCTCTTAATGCAAAACGTTGTTGCAACAACAACAACAACAACAAAAACCTTATGGAAAGCAAGTCCCTGGAACCTATGCCATATTCAATGTGTTAAGCCTTTAAATACTACAAAACTGTTCATTTTAACTGATTTAAATGCTTCATGCATTTTTATGGAAATTGTTTTTCAGAGGTTCTGCAGGATGTCAAGTATGCCAGAATCTAATTCGGTAAGACTATCTAAAATTTCAATATCTGCAAAAACGAAGAATGGAGTATTCTTGACAAATGATGCAATTACTATTTAAGCATTCTTCAATAATGAAAGAAAGAAGGAAAGAGAGAATGAAAGAAAGAAGGAAAGAAAGAAAATAAGAAAGCAAGCAAGCAGGCAGGCAGGAAGGCAGGAGTAACTTATTTGCCAGTGATCACGTTATAGTGATGACCTACAAATTGAATTCCAAATATATTATTAACTTTTGTCTTAGAAATAGAACACAACAAAAAGAAAGAGAAATGATGTAACTGTGCTCCCCTCAACTTCTTGGAAAAAGAAAAGAAATCCTAGAAAAACTAGCTACTGCATGAAATAAAAAAAATAGTAATTTTTTTGTAAAAGTCTGCCAAGTTTTCAATAGCCAACTTTTTTTTATGCTAGGCACAGGTCAAGACCATTGTGCAAGATTTTAATCTCTATTAAAGGGATCTTTAAAACATATTAAAGCTCAGGGTAACAACAAGCTTAGTTGTAAGGGCATTCCTTCCTCTAGGAAGTTAGCCTGTAAAGAAGTTAAATACTGCAATCAAAATGGGCAAGATCATTTAGATCAATATAATGAGAAAACAATACTTTGAATCCCAGGGATTGCTTTAATGGTGAGTAAAGAGTGAGTAGAAAGTGAAATTGTCCACCACTTCTCAAAAAAAGTTACTTGCAAATATCAATTTACTAAGAGGCATGTTGACAGAGGAAAGGGTTAATTTAGCACAACACTAGAAAAGAAAGATGTTACTGAAGATATCAGACTGGGAACTTAAATTTGAAAAACTAACAGAATATATGTACAACGTAAGTTTAACTAAGTTGAAGCAAGAATGGCTCCAATGCATATTTTGTATTGTGCAACAAGCCAAAGGTAAATATCTGAAGTATGGTTTTGATACCCTTATCTTTGCTACTCTATTTTTGAAACATCAATTTTTAAATAAGAACCGAAATCCAGGACATGGAAAAAAATAAATGTCTATAAATATTGGACATTAGTTAAATACAACAAAAGAGAACATATCTATATCTATAATAGATATATATAAAATAGATATATATAGAAGTTAACATATCTATATCTATAATCTATAATGTTCTTAGTAGTTTTTTTGTGTTTTCATTTCATTTCCTTTTCTTTTTTGTTCTTAACAAAATAGAGGAAATTTTGGCTCTTAGCTCCAAGACTGAATTCTTATTCTCATTATTAAAATAATGCAACATAAGAATAAAATGTAATTTAATGATTTTATGGTTAACTTCTAATCAAAGATACACTGAGCACTAACAATAATATCTTGGCAATTCTTTTGTCCAATCATGAATATCATATTTCTATACTAGAAATATTTTTTTAAAAAAAACTAAAAATAGTCATTTACCTGTTCTGACAAAGTGGTACATTATGAGTTCTTTTTTTTTAAACAATCAATAACCAAATTCATCTAGACTCAATTAAAACAAGCTCTGGACAGCTTGGGCAATTGATGTTTTACAAAAGAAAGCTTACAAATAAAAAACAGAGGCCATGTTTTTCACACATTGAAAGATGTAGTTATGTTTTGAGCTTCAGAAAGCATGAGAATAATGTTTATATTTCTAATATTAAACTTTGAGCCGAAGTAGCTAGTATGGTGATTTAATGTTAAAAAAAAGAGCACCAACATTGATTGAATTAATACTAATGGAAACTCTCTCTTTCTATTTGAGATGTTGTTGTGGTCGGCTAATTGGTGATCACCATGGGGTAGATTATGGTTATCCTGTATTTCAGTCCGAAAAAGAAAAATATAATGTGGAATGGTCTGTTGAAAGAGATACAAAGATTAGTCCAACTGATGCATTTGGTACAATCAATTTTCAAGACAGTGATCACACATACCATGCCAAGGTTTGTACAATTTTAAACCTGGATTTGTAACACTATTGAGTTTATTACAGAATTCTGTAGAAGTACGGCTGTGAAACTCTAGAAAACAAGTATTAGTGCTACACATAAAACTGCTGTGAGATTGAACAAAGAGAACCTATATAAATGTGCTTTTATTTAAATGTTTTGTCACAACTTGTTGAGCTGCATATCAGCAAAGAATACATATGAATCACGATGGAAATAGCAGTCTTAACACCTCAATTGTAATAATTGTAGAAAATAAGGAATATGACAATGGAGATATTAAGGAGCTATTGCCTAGGCATAAGGTACCAAAGGATTTTTTTCTAAGTTCAAAGCAACCACGTAACATTCAGAAGTAACTCAGATAGACACATCCCTAATTAACTGAAATATAAGAAGCAGGAGGTAATACACAATCAGACCCAAAGGCAACTGGACCTTCTTGGTTTTCTTTCTTTGAAAATGTTTTGCTTCTCATTCAAGAAGTTTCTTGGATAAGAAGCAAAATGTTTTCAAAGGAAAAAAACCAAGAAGGTCCAGTTGCTTTCTGGAAAAAAAAACCACCTTTCGGACATCCATGACCTGGATGATTGAAAATTACCATAGACATTTACACAATCATACTTTCAAGATTCTGTTATAATAACCAATCTTAATAAAAAAATAGTTTTAGCCTTCTTGTTGAGTTGATTTCCTGGTTCATCTAGGCTAGAAAATAATTTAATTAAAGCAGGGAATCCATTCACACCCTTTGTGATAAATGTACACTTTTCCAATCAGGAATTTGGAAAACATTAAAACATTAGTGAAATCATATTAATCAGTGGATTTCTGTTCCTGTTGATGTTGTGCTACTGGGAAAGGAAAAAACATCAGGTAGACAATTAAAGTTATGAAGCATGATTTGAACCATGAAACTGAAAATTGTAGGCAATGTTACAGAGTCTTCAAGGTTGGAGAGCCAAAGAAATGATCTTGGAACAAACAGGCAGAAATGATTATGAAAACAAAAGCTTTGTTAAGCGTGGGAAACAGAGAAATCATGAGATAGATGGTAAAACCGGTTCCACTGTAATTCTCTGGGGTATTAAAAGAGAAAAGGGAAAATAAAGGCTTTCAAAATTCTGTCAGTATAGCCTAAATTAATGAAGTATAGTTCCAGTCAAACTTTGTAGAGTTTCTTTCTTTGACCTAGTGTCAAACTCACGTTGTCATGGTGTCATCTCGTGACGTATCGTGACTTTTCCCCCCTTCACTAAACCAGGTGTGGGCGTGGCCAGAAAGTGACACATCTGGCCCAGGGGCCATGAGTTTGACAGCCCTGACTGTTATGTACGCAGGTTTGAATGTCATTGGTTAGGTTTGAACTGTTCTTGTAAAATGTCAGAAATGATTGGTTAAAAAAGTGCGGGAAAACCCTGCACTCTGATTGGCTGGCAACTGCGGCTGCTGGCTATAAGTAGCAGCCACAGACCAGCCAAATCGGGTCTGTTATGAGCTGTAGTCACTAATAAACTGTTCACTGAAGCACTCCGCGTCTAACTCTTCATGCAAATCTAACACTGACCTAGGGTCTATTTGATAGGGATGACAGAAAGGCAAGACAATGATTAGAACTCACAGCAGCTTGAGGAAGCTTGAATTAAGTTTCTATATTATTCCTGTAAACTTATAGTTATCCCTGTTGTTTTTGTGTTTGGGCAACTACAGACATTATGGGTTTTTTTTGGTCCCACAGTATATCAGAACCTCTTATGATATAAAGCTAGATCAGCTGTTGCAGCTCATGATTAAAGAATGGCAGATGGAATTTCCCAGATTGGTCATTTCGGTTCACGGTGGCATCCAAAACTTCAAACTTCAATCTAAACTGGTGCAACTTTTCAGCAAAGGATTGGTCAAAGCTGCTGAAACTACAGGAGCTTGGATACTAACAGAAGGCATTAACACCGGTAAACTCCTCTCTCTTTAATATTTGGTGGGCAAATGTTTCTGAGATCTGTGAACACTAGAATAGTCTTGCTATGACCCTGTTTGTTAAAAGTTACATATTAAGCGTATTAAGACTATACCAGGTAGCAGTAGAGCTGCTTGTGTCTGTCATATGCATGCAACAGAGCTGTTTTAAAGGGTGGTACTCTCCCCAAATATATTGCTTATATTGTAGTATCTTCTACCAAGCACTCTTGGAGGATAATATTAATTTACAGAAATAAAATTTCGTTAAAGTTTTGTCTAGGAGTTAAAGAGCTGGTCCAGAAACCAGTTGACTGTGAGTTCTAGTCCCATCATAATCTAGTCACTCTCTTAGCCCAATACTATTACACATTCTCAATCATATTTAACATAAAGCATGTGGGAAAATAATGTGCCATCTCATTCTTCAGGAAAAAAAATCATGTATGATAAGTGAGGAACCAATGCACATTATTGTGTAGATATTTTACAGATGTACATAATTAAGATGTAGTAATTCCATCAGATTCAACATTGCTCTGATTCTCGTTTACATTTGGAAGGATTACAAGATATTTCATTTCTGTAATCTGATCATATTGTAAATGTGTAATGATGATAATATGTCACCTATTTCAATGTAATTGTCTAGGAATATCTAAGCATGTGGGAAATGCATTGAAATTCCATGCCTCTCAATATTTAAGAAAGATCTGTGCTATTGGAATTTCCCCTTGGGGCATCATTGAAAATCAGAAAGAACTTATTGGCAAAGATGTGAGTTCCCAAATGGTTTTTCCCCCCTTAATGAACTCTTTGCACTGTTGCACTGTGTAAGTATAAGAGACAAGGTACAGATTGGAGAACACTACTAATTTCCTACTTATAGTATATGTGAAGATAAATATTTCTATTTACTTGTTTTTGTAGCTGCAAATTTTGTTGTCTAGAATTTATCCTGTATAATACTGGTCATTTACTGATCATTTAAAATATCTTATTATTAATTTTCATATGCACCGAACAGGGGTGGTATTCAGCAGGTTCTGACCAGTTCTGGAGAACCAGTAGCAGAAATTTTGAGTAGTTCGGAGAACTGGCAAATGCCACCTCTGACTGACCCCCACTCCCATCTATTCTCTGCCTCCTGAATCCCAGCTGATCAGCTGGGTCTTCTTTTGTTGCCTGCACAGGAGAACGGAGCTGGAAAGCAGGTTAATGGGGTGTGGAGAGAATAGGATTTTACAGTATCCATGCCCCTGCCACGGCCACCAAGCCACACCCACAGAACCGGTAGTAAAAAAAATTTGAATCCCACCACTGGCACTGAAACTTCTAAAACTATATTTCTGTTTTAACTTCCCATTGTTAAACAGGTTGGACAGAGAAATATGGCTGAGAAGATTCCTGATTTTTGATCCAAATTCACTCCATCCTTATGCCACACAGATTCTCAACTAATTAGAGTCCCAGTCCATTACAATCTAGAAACCCACAATTACACCTGTTACATTTTTTTCTCCTGCAGTTATAAACATACTTCTTTTAGAAATGAAACTTGGGTTTTAAAATTCTGTATAACACAGATGTTAATATTTATAGAATGGAGAGTATTTTTTTTTCATTACATTTGAACAATTCTTAAATGACAAGCTTTTTTTAAAGGAATACAATATATTTTAAAGCTAGGGGAATATCAGGTGAGATTCGTCTGTTTCTGCACAGAAATACATACTGTGTTTATTTTTGTATGATTTACTGTGGAATTTATAATTATTAGGTGTTTAGCAGAATGTCAAAGTATAAGAAAAATATTTGGAACTATTTATGAATCATTCATTTTAGATTTTATGCAAGTAAATAAACCATGTTAGTTTTCATTGTGCAATATAAGATACCACTTGAAATTTTATATTTATGTATTGAAAATTAATCAATTATGACAAACCTCACAAACTAAGTAGCTTCTTATGAGACTAAATCGTGCCATAGGTTATCCTGTTAGCAAGATCATTGTTTCATTTTTTAAAAAGTAATGAAGATTAATAAGAAATGAAATGCTCTTTATTTTTTCTACCAATCCTGTAAAAAACATTATTAACAAAAAGTATAGAAGGACAACAGGATAGCGTAATGGAAGAGGAAAACATCCTTCCATATTTCATCTGCAAAATCTTCTCTCCCTCCTATATGGAATTTCTCATTACCTAAGGCTGTTATAGCCAGGTATAACATCTTCCTGAGCTACTAATGTTTGTTTGCCATCCATCTTAATGGCAATGAAACTGTGCTTTGGAAGGGCTGTTTTTTTAAATTTTTGTGTCTCATTAGGTAGTCTGCCTGTATCAGACACTTGGCAACCCCCTTAGCAAGC
This sequence comes from Naja naja, assembly GCA_009733165.1. Classification (NCBI taxonomy): domain Eukaryota; kingdom Metazoa; phylum Chordata; class Lepidosauria; order Squamata; family Elapidae; genus Naja; species Naja naja. The sequence continues at coordinate 235,975,797 of CM019149.1, read as the reverse complement.
TGAACACCCTCAACAGCATGCATTCCCATTTCATACTGGTTGATGATGGCACAGTGGGCAGGTATGGCAGTGAGATGAAACTCAGGAGAAGTCTGGAAAAGTATCTATCACTTCAAAAAATACATACCAGTAAGAAATCCTTATTCTATATTACTTTTGTGAGAACGTCTTTCAGTGGTGCACTTTTCTAATTGATCTTGGGGATAGAGGGATTGTATATTTTGGCAACCCTACCCCTACCCCTACTCCTACTCTATCTCTACCCTATCTCAGGGGTCTGCAACCTGTGGCTCTGGAACCACATGCGGCTCTTTTGGCCCTCTGCTGCAGCTCCCTGTTGGCTGATCCCACCAGTGGCTGGCCCCTCCCCTCCCTCCCCGTCATTCCTCGCCTGGCCTGAGAAGGTAAGGATGATGGCAAAGGATAGAGACTCACTCCATATTCCAGATAGGAGGTGACTGAGTGGGAGTGAGTGACGTCGAGTTGGCCATGCCCACCCAGTCACACCGGTTGTTAAATGATTGGCTCCCAGTGTTTTCTTTTCTGTGGGAAACGGATTCTAATGGCTCTTTGTGTGTTTTAGGTTGCAGACCCCTGCCCTACCTCTACCTTAACCCAAACCCCAAACCCAAACCCAAACCCAACCCTAAATCTAGACCTAACCTTAACCCTTTCAATGAAGTGGTTTGTTTTATTGGTCTTACCATATTTTTTATTAGTAATTTCTTGATATTTCTGTTCTTTATAAACCAATCAGCCTTGGTGGTGCAGGCTATTAAACGCCTAGCACTTAGTTCCAGCTGCCTGCAATTACTGCAGGCTCAAATCCCACCAGGCTCAAGGTTGACTCAGCCTTCCATCCTCTCGGGGTAGGTAAATTGAGGACCCAAGATTGTTGGGGGCAATAAGCTGACTTTGTAAAAATGCCGCTTAGTAATAAGCAGGCATATACAATGGAATGAAGGCTATTGCTGAGCACATTGGGTTGTGCTCCTAACATTGTAAGCCGCCCTGAGTCTCCAGAGAAGGGCGGCATATAAATATGAATTAAAAAAAAAACATACCATTACTATGTATATAATTGTCAAAGTAGTCATTAAAAACATGCATTTTAAAAAAGTTTTTCTTTTTATTTCACGCTAGAAGTAAAAGCATCTTCTGATGAGAAACTTATCATAGGGCAGATACTGTTTATTAAAAAAAAACACAAGAAAAATATTATTCTTGATTTTGAAAATAGCTGTCATGCATACCCACATTCATCCCACTGAACAAATGAAATCTGGTCACTTATTAAAATGTGCCATTTTTATCAAGGGAAAAGTCTTCCATTTACAGTTCTTCTAACATTTTGTAACGTGAGAAATGTTATGAGCAACAGGTTTCAACAAGTACTGAATCCCCTAAATCAATGGTTGCAATTTCTGTGTGATTTGAAATAGGAATGGGACAAGGCGTGCCCTTAGTTGGGCTAGTGGTAGAAGGCGGTCCCAATGAAATCCTGACAGTCTGGGAATATGTCAGGGACACACCTGCTATTCCGGTAGTGATATGTGAAGGAACCGGGAGAGCTGCAGACCTGCTTGCATTCACCTATAAACACACCGCAGATGACAGGTGAGTATTTGCATAACATTCCTTCAAATGTGGAATGAAAAAATAGTGCGCCAAAATAAGCAGCCCAAATCTTTAAATGATTCTTTAAATCTTGTTTCATAAGACAACCTCTGTCTAGTACATATTTGGTTATAGGTAGACAGTTGTTAAGTGAGTTTTGCCCCCATTTTATGACCTTTTTTGCCCTAGTTATTAAGCAAATCACGGCAGTCATTAAGTTAATCAAATTTAGCTTCCCCATCGAAATAGCTTGCTGGAAACCTGCTGTGAAGGTACAAATCACCCAGCCCAACCTTCACAAATGCCTGCCTTTGCCAAACACGTGCATTTTGAGCGCATGGGGATGCTCCAATGGTCATAAGTGTGAAAAAGAGTCATAAGCCACTTTTTCCAGTTGTAATGTTGAAAGTCTATTAAATTAAATGGTTATATGTCACAATATATTTAGGAGAGGTATAGTATAAGAAGCATTGCTGGAGCTATTGGAAAATGTTATGCTGGTAGTGAACATGACAAGATGCATGTAATGAACTAATATCTATTTCACCATTCATTTTCCTGTCAGAAACTGGAACACTCCACTTAAGGAAAAGATATTATTAAAGATTCAGAATAGCTTCAGTTTTGGACAAAAGCAGTCCCATCACATGTTCAAAATTTTAATGGAATGTATGGAACATAGGGATTCTGTAAGTATCCTGATTTCATGGTATCTCTTTATTAATCCCATCCTCTTCTCTGTCACTGAATTATTACTTATACCAAGATACTGTTTAATTAATATTATCAAAGGAAAAAAATAAGAGTTAATAATTATTGATATTTCATAATTATTCATATCATTATAATAATAATTAGTGACAAATACTTTTTTTTCTAATAAGGCAAGATTTGTATAATTCAAGATAAGGTTGGACATTTTTGCACTAATGATGTGAACCAGTAATCCTTACCTTTTTCTTTCTATCATCTTCTACAATAAAAAAGTAGTTCCTGTTATGTATGCAGGTTTGAAATCATTGGTTTAGTTTGAACTGTTCTTGTAAAATGTAAGAAATGATTGGTTTAAAAAGTGCGGGAAAACCCTGCACTCTGATTGGCTGGCAACTGCGGCTGCTGGCTATAAGTAGCAGCCGCAGCCCAGCCAAAGTGGGTTCATTCTGAGCTGTAGTCACTAATAAAGAAAGAGCTTGAAGCACTCCGCGTCTGTCTCTTCATGCAAACTTAACACTGGCGATGAAGGTGGGATCTCCCTGAAGAAGAAGGCAATGCGGAACAGAAGGAGAGTGAGATGGCTACGCTGAACACCCCTCCAGTCCCATTCGATCCGACGGCAGAAGACTGGGAGTCGTATGCAGATTGTTGCCAAATGTATCTGGAAGGAAACGGTGCTTCAGAGCAAGTTATTACTAAAACCTAAGATCACGCTGAAGGAAGCAGTAGAAGAGGCCTCTTCAGCAGAAGCTACCAAGTCCTCAGCAGCGGCCATGAAGAAAATCAACAAGGCCACAAGCCATCCTGATGTGGAAAAGTCCACAACAACTCATTGTGAGCAAATAGATTCTGAGTCAGACTGTAGTGAGGTGGAGGAAGGAATTTTCAGACTCAGAATGGAGCGGAAAAAGAAAGACCTGGGAAGAAAGAGGCAAGATTTCTACTGCAGAGGGTGTGGGGGAAGCCACCCCCGCACTGAATGCAAGTTTTTAGACACCATTTGCCTCCGTTGTGATAAAAGAGGACATCTAGCAAGAGTCTGCAAAGCATCCAGAACTCCACCCAACAGAAGAAAGTTTTCTACAAGCAAAGACAAAGAATTCAGGCCCAACAATCTCAGTGAGAAGATGGGGCGCAGCACAGAAGCAAATGGGAAGAATGAGACTCATCAAACAGTCACCATTGGTCATTCATCACCTCTAAGAAGCAGAAAATGCATATCAAGGTACTTATTGAAGGAAGGCCTTGCCAAATGGAAGTGGATTCAGGCTCATACCTATCTATGGTGTCATGGGACACTATTCACAGACTTCTTCCCAACATCCAAAAGAAGCACTTCAAGAAGCAAGCATTGACTCTTAAAGACTACCAAGGGAACAAGATTCCAGTAGTTGGAACAAGAGAATTCAACGTGAAGTTCAAAGGCCACACCAAACGCCTACCACTGACCATCATGGACAAGGACCGCCCAAGTCTGCTGGGCCTTGAGTGGTTCAACCCACTGGGCATTGAGGTACCTGGCATCAATCACGTGAGCAACACTGAGTGGGAAGAGGCCTTGAAGTCTGAGTTTCCAGAGGTCTTCAGCGACGGATTAGGCAAGTACTTGGGGACCCCTATCTCCTTTAACCTAGATCCCAAGGCACAACCAATCCGTTTAAAACCCAGAAGGGTCCCATTTGCCTTAAAGGAAAAAATTGATGCACAATTAGATAAACTAATCGCCCAAGGGGTTTTAGAGCCCACTGATCACTCCAGGTGGGAGACACCCATAGTTACACCAGTCAAGGCTGATGGCTCAGTGAGAATCTGTGGAGACTACAAGGGGACACTGAACCATGCGCTACAACAGAGCTCATATCCAGTTCCAGTAGTGCATCATTTATTACATTCCCTTGGAGGGGGCACAGTTTTTGCCAAGTTGGACCTGGCACAGGCATATCAACAATTAACAGTTGATGATGCCACCGCTGAAGCCCAAACCATTGTAACCCATAGAGGTGCTTTCAAATGCAAAATGTTACAGTTTGGAGTAAGCGTGGCACCAGGCATCTTCCAAAGCCTTATGGAAAGAATGTTACAAGGGTTGCCAGGGGTGGTGCCCTATTTTGATGACGTTTTAATTTCTGCTGAAAATGACATTCAGTTACATGAGAGACTCAGGGAAGTCTTAACCAGATTCAAGAAAACGGGGTTAAAAGTCAAAGAAGAAAAATGCACACTTAGAACAGATAAAGTGGAATTCTTGGGTTACATGATTGATAAACATGGCATCCACCCCACAGAAGCAAAAGTTCAGGCAATCAAAGAAGCCCCCAGGCCAAAATGAAAAACAGATTTGCAAGCATTCTTGGGACTCATTAACTTTTATCATATGTTTCTACCTCAGAAGGCAACCATTGCAGAACCCCTACATAGGTTGCTGGACAAGAAAACCGTTTGGGTCTGGGGGAGGAAGGAACAAGCAGCATTTAACAGTATTAAAAGACTAATCACGTCTGATGCTGTACTCATTCAGTTCTCTGAGAATTTACCTGTTGTACTGACTTGTGATGCATCCCCCTTTGGAGTGGGGGGGGGGTATTGAGCCACGTGCTTCCCAGCAGGAGGAAAGCTCCTATTGCATTTTACTCTCACACTTTGGCTGAGAGGAACTACAGCCAACTGGACAAGGAAGCCTTGGCAATTGTAGCAGCTGTCAAGAAATTCCATGAGTATTTATATGGGAGAACATTTACTGTTGTCACAGATCACAAACCTCTTCTAGGCATTGTGGCAGGAGACAAACCAACGCCCACGATCCTGTCACCAAGAATGCTGAGATGGACTGAATTTCTTGCTGCTTATTCATACAAACTGATCCACAGACCTGTTAAAGACATTGGGCATGCAGATGCTTTGAGTCGCTGCCCACTTCCTTCACACATTGAGGACCCTGTTCCTGAGACTCACACCTTTTTTCTAGAAACTGTTGCCAAGCTTCCAGTACATGCTGCTGAAATTGCCAGAGAGACTGCCAAAGGCACTTTATTGGCTCCTGTTATAGGCTGGATTAAGAAGGGTTGGCCACTTCAAGATCTACCTCAACTTGCCTAACCTTTCAAATCCAGGCAAACTGAATTATCTGTATTAAGAGGATGTATTTTGTGGGGTAACAGGGTGGTTATTCCTGCAAAACTACAAAAAGAGGTTTTGGAAATGTTACATGATCATCCGGGGATTGTCAGAATGAAGGGATTAGCCAGGAGTTATGTATGGTGGCCACGTATTGACAAAATGGTTGAAAACTGGGTTGCATCTTGTTCCAACTGTCAGGTAGTCAGGCCTGCCCCACCTCTCGCCCCCACACAGGAATGGGAATGTCCTAGGGGTCCATGGTCCAGGATTCACATAGATTTTGCTGGCCCTACCAGAGGGCACACTTTCCTTATTATAGTTGATGCATATTCCAAATGGCTAGAGGTTTTCCCTATGGCATCCACCACAACTGAAGCTGTCATCAAACAGCTTAAAAAGCTTTTTGTAACTCACAGGTTACCTGATGTGCTTGTTTCTGACATCCAACCGTTTTGAATCATATCTAGCACAACGGGGTATCAGACATGCCCTGACAGCCCCTGGGCATCCTTCGGCTAACGGCTGGGCTGAACATATGGTACGATTTACCAAGGAAAAACTTCAGCAATTGGGTCCAGGGGATATCACTGAGAGAGTTGAAAAACTTCTAAGTGTTCAGCATATCACTCCCAACCCCTCAACTAATTTGTCCCCAGCTGAATTGTTGATGGGTAGAAAACTCAGGTCTCCCCTTGATCGCCTTCATCCCACTTATGCACCCAACGCACCACTAGATTCCACTAGCAAAATTCACACATTCACTGTGGGTGATTGTGTTTATGCTAAGAACCTTCTGGGTGAACCATTATGGATTCCTGCTGAGATAACCCAAATCACAGGCCCCAGGTCTTACAGGGTACAAACAGAGGATGGTGTCCTCTGGAGCAGGCACATTGATAAGTTAAGATCCAGATTACCTCAGGAGCATCGCTTTTGCTCCTCTCCGGTTCCCATACCTACTGCCTCTTCTAGGGGAAGGGAGGATCATGTGTGTAATCAGCAAGCAAGAATCAACCCCATGTGTAATGAGCTAACACGACAGGAACCATCCCAAAACCTGTCACAGTACCAACAACCATTTTTACAAATGGAAGATTGCACATCACTACCTGATTTGGGTGCTGACATTGGGTTGGAGATGGATTGGGAGGAGAGACCAGGTTGTAGTAACCAAACAGGTTCTACCATTACTACAAGTCCTAGTAAGGAAATGTCAGCAGACACATTTCATCCCTCACAAGGTGAGAACCTTAAAACATCCGAACCACGTAGGTCTCAACGTACACATAAGAGCCCCACCTATTTAAAATAATACATTAGATAGGCTGGGGTTTCAGTATGGACTGAACCTAGTGGGGAGGGGTGTTATGTATGCAGGTTTGAAATCATTGGTTTAGTTTGAACTGTTCTTGTAAAATGTAAGAAATGATTGGTTTAAAAAGTGCGGGAAAACCCTGCACTCTGATTGGCTGGCAACTGCGGCTGCTGGCTGTAAGTAGCAGCCGCAGCCCAGCCAAAATGGGTTCGTTCTGAGCTGTAGTCACTAATAAAGAAAGAGCTTGAAGCATTCCGCGTCTGTCTCTTCATGCAAACTTAACAGTTTCACAATACATTTTGATCAATTGCAGCAGGATATTTATCTGGAACACATATGAAGAAATCTGTTGAATTCAATTTGTTTTTATTTATCATTTAGTCAATCATAGTCAGCCATTTTGCCTCAGTTTTCATATTTGTGCCCATATTTTACATAATTTTTCAATATAGTTTTCATAATAAGTTCATTCTGCAAATGATTCCACTCATGAAGTATATTTTTGTACAATTCTAATATGCACAATTTTATGCACCATATCTACCTAACACTATGCATTTTTGCATAACAATACTCGTTCTTATACTTTTTCCTTGGTTGGGATACTTTGGGAAAATTTATTTATTATTTATTTCTTTGTTTGTTTGTCCATTGCTTATAAGATAATAGGTATAAGTATAAACATAGTTATGAATACATGGAATGGATACATATAAGAAAAATAAAAGTAAAAATAAAAAGAATCAATAGGACAGGGACAGTAGGCACGTTGGTGCACTTATGCATGCTCCCTACAGACCTCTTAGAAAAGGGATGAGGTCAATAGTAGACAGTCTAAGGTTAAAGTTTTTGGGGTTTGGGGAAGAAACCATAGAATCGGGTAGCGTATTCCAGACATTGACCACTCTGTTGCTGAAGTCCTATTTCTTGCAATGAAGTTTGGTGCGGTTAACCTTGAGTTTGTATCTATTGTGTGCTCTTATATTGTTATGGCTGAAGCTGAATTATTCATTGACAGGTAGGACATTGCAATGTATTATTTTATATACTATACTTAGATCTTTGCTACAGTTTGTATATTAGTTTGCATATTGATATTGGAATCACAAATTATGATAATGTGGCTTAAAATATGAAATGACTAAGTGTTCATCATTCTTTCCTTGGAAGCGTTATGAAATGATTTGAATTCTTCCCTTATATATGCAGACTCCATCTGTCTTCAGCATTTGCTTCCTATTCTTCATGCAGCTTAGCACCCCTGTCTTAGATATCTTTCTGCCATGCCAGCTTCAGCTTATTCCTTCTGATCTTATTTTCATATTTTTCAGAGCATTGATTCCCTTCCTTCCTGTCAATCTTTTTCTCTATATCTTAGGAGATCTTAGAAATTGTCTAATGGCATTCACTTTTCTTTCCTCTGGTAACTTATGTTATTCTTTGACAGATAACAATATATGATGCTGAATCAGAGGAACATCAGGACATGGATCTCGCAATCCTGACTGCACTCTTGAAAGGTACTTTATGTTGTCTTTTCTCATGTACTTCCAAAATCAAATCAGGAAGTAGAAGTTAAATTTTTCTGAGTATGAAACTTAACACATAATGTGTTTATTCATAGGCACACATATGTCTGCTCCAGATCAGCTCAATCTGGCTCTGGCTTGGAACAGATTGGACATTGCTAAAAAACATATATTGGTTTATGGACAACACTGGAAGGTAAATTTCATATTTAATTTCTTTCTGCTGCATACGGCTACTACCATCAGTTCTGCTTTTCTGCATTGTTTTACTTGTCTTATCATGCATATGGTGCATTTTATACCTGAATTGCCATCAGCGCTGAGATAACATTAACAAAAATTTGCATTCCCCATATTGTTAATGAAGGTTGGCTCCCTTGAACAAGCAATGCAGGATGCCCTTATTATGGATCGGGTAGAATTTGTGAAATTGCTAATAGAACATGGTGTGAATCTACACCGCTTCCTTACAATATCCCGACTGGAAGAACTGTACAATACTGTGAGTACCTGAAATTCTGATTTGCTTTTAATAATGACAAATGACTTTCAAAGAAACAGCATCACAGACTCGGTCGTTACTGTATAAATAGATTACAGGATAACTACAAAGACCCATAAAAATGTTAGGTCCTTGCAATTTATATATTCCCAGGGAAAATTATTTGTTTAACCAAGAGGGAAGTAAAAACATGCACTAAACAGCTAATACATATATTAAATATATAGAAATAACTGGGGTTTTAAAATATTATATTATTATAAAATAGAGAAAAAAATTCTTCAAAATTTGGCTATATTGTGACTTCTGATTTAGCCTTAAGAATAATTTTGTTCCACTGCCAGTTTTGTTCTAATTTGTTTTGTGCAACACCTATCCCACCATGTTATATAAAATGGTAGAAGGAATTGGGGGAAGCAAATAAAAGACTCCAATGTTAACAATCTTTTTTCTTTTCAGTGTTTGAAAGCATCTCAGGCCACTTGAAGATTGTGAAACCCACAACAATTATTTTAAAAAATACTTGAAAAATAATAACACAGGATGTTAATAAGCTATGTATTTGAGAAAGAGTAATATGAATCCTGGGAATTTTTAAATAAAAAAGAAACAAGAAAACTCCCAAATATTACACTGTTCTTGTCCCCACCTCTCTTGAGTTGAAAACCAAAGTCAAATGGTCTTCCTGAATTCATTCTGATTCACCAGTTTTTGTATTCTGGGGTCCAGAATATGACCTCAGTCCCAATATTTGCTTCTGTTTTGAAGAATACTTTTTGACCACCACACGCTGAGATTTTGCAAATTCTTGTAAAAGAAATTTGAAGTCTTGTGAGATTCTGAAGTTTTCACACAATTTCTTCATGCAAGTCTCTCAAAACTCATGAACAATTACAAAAATAGTGTAATTAAATATTATTTTTTGTGATATATTTACATGCTATTCATTTATTCATCTTATTTTTTTATTTCTAAACTCCAGAGACAAGGGCCAACAAACCTACTTTTGCATCATCTTCTTTGTGACGTAAAACAGGTAATTTCCTTCTAAAATACGAAGAGCAAAGGCTTTTATAGGCAGCAACTGATCACTATTTGGTATTAACAAATGTATATATCAGGGGTGCCAACCTTGGCAACTTTAAGATATGTAGATTTCAACTCACAGAATTCACCAGCCAGCCATGCAAGTCTAACAATTGGCAAGTTTGGACATTTATTGGTCCATAGCAATTGCTGTAATAAAAAAGATGATACTAAATAAGATATTCTAATTGAATACTCTTCTGTGAAATGTTCTCCATTCCCTTTTATCTTGTTAGGAAGATATCTGGGTAACTTCTAATTAAAGATGTAAAAATTTGAGGAATATGGTATTGGCTAAAATGGTAAAAGCTATTAACTGCCCATAGGTTATTGCTACAATGAATGTATATGTAAATTGTGGAACTTTGTTCTAATTAAGTGTTCTTCAGTAGCTAAAGTAACAACAAAAGTGATTCTTATATTCAATATTCAAGTTAACTTTCTGTAAAAGCTTTAAGTTATATAGTAAATATTTTATTTTATTTCAGGCACTCTATTTGGCCATCAGATCATTTGACTTCTATCTCTTCATTTTATTTGTTTGGCAGTTTTCTCAATTTTAAAAACCTTGTCAAAGGCTCTTATTGATGCCATATTAGATTACAATGTTTCGTAGCTAACTGTCTTCAATTTTGGCCCAGGAAATAAAAATGAATGAATAAACTGTAGCCTAGAAAAGTTTTATATTAATCACAGTTTAATCAAGAACACAAGAGGAAATTTTAACAAAACTAATGTCTTGAATTCACCACAAGATGGGAAGAATAATGCTGTTGAAAGGTTTTCTCAGATGTGAAAACAATTTCTTACATATGTTACAAAACAAGTATTTGTTGCAATGTAAGACGTTAAATATTTGTGTTACAGAGTACTCTTCCTGTGGACTATAAAATATCATTAATTGATATTGGATTGGTTATAGAATACTTGATTGGTGGAGCTTATCAGAGCAGCTACACAAGAAAACATTTCAGAATTTTATACAATAATATTTACAGGAAACATAAGGTAAATAAGCACATGATTCCATGCCACATTTTCTTACATTGTATGGGGAGCACCCTCATTCACAGATCATCATTATTTCTTACCTCCCTTATGCTTTCCTAATGCTGATTTTGTATTTTTACCATAGGAAGCTCAACTAATGTGGAATGGGATGGAAGAATAAAGAAAATTCTATTTTTTTTGTTTTAAGTGTATAATTGAAATAGACAATAAACAGATGACCCTGATTAGATCAGCACACGATCAGAGTAATATTTCAGATGTGTGACTATTTCTTTTAAAATAGTGACCCAATCTACAGCACAGAGTTGCAGCTGTGCAGTAAATAGGAGGGAGCACTAAGTATGCTGCTTTGAACTCCTCTACAAAAATTGAGCTTTAAATCTAATAAAGAAATAAAACAGGGCTATTTTCAAAAGCTAATTGTAAACACTGAGTTTAGCTTAAAATGTACTAACTTGATATCCAAGAAATGTTGAAAAATTGCTGTACTTATTTTTTGCTTAATTTGCAACTTTAACACATGCTTTTTGTAAAGCAAATTAAACTCTGTATAGATTTACAAGCACATATTTTAACTTAGTGGGTGGGAAAGGACCATTTTGCATGTATGCATGCATTTTAATCAGCATTGTCATGACCAGGATATATTGTTTGTGCAACCTAGTCTTAATAAAGCTCTTTCTTTCTATTTCATAACAAATCTTTAGAATCAGGATGTTGTCTCCAGGCTGGCACAGAACCTCTCGCTTCATCAGGTTAATCAGACTGGGAGTCGAAGTGGAACTGCTGAAAATACTTTGCATTCCCAGTTTATCAGAACAGCTCAGCCATACAAATACAAAGTACTGTGAATCTTGTTTACTGGTGCAGTTTGTTAAAAGGGCATTAGATTGGAGATCCTGTTTGCTCACTTAACAAGATAAAAGAGGCAGGCATACTGGCTTAAATTTTTTTTCTTTAATATATTGAGACAAGGTTGAATCAGATAAGAGCTAGAAGTAGCACTGCCTTTCTATGCTTCTCTTGTTTTAGTCAGTGCAGTGAGAGGTAGAGAAAGATTTCAGGTCTTTGCTGAAGTCAGATAATAGACAGAGATCATTTGGAAACACTTTAACCTGCCTGACCCAACTTAAGCTAAGGGATAGACTGAATAGATCTTACTCAAGATTTGACTGTCTGCAACAGTTCTTGTTATTGTGGGGTTTTGCTGAGAGAACAAATAATTCTCCTAAGTCTTTGAGAAGCTCTTCACTCATTTTGTTTTCTGCTAGATATGGCTGATGATAGAATTAGAAATGATTACAGAGTTAAATTATAGAACTGGAATTATGGCTCATTATAAATTATATGCCAGTTTATTGCTTGACCCCTGAATAGTCATGATTTTCTAATGCAAAATAAATATTTATTTAGACAGTTTCCTATCTGATTGCTCATCCTCATATCCCAATAAAAAAACTGAAGCATAAACATGTCCCAGCAATATTTCTTTAATGACATTGCTTTCATCTCATTGACAACTCATAACTGGAGCAACTTAAAATCATCATTAGCCAAACTTTAAAACTGCTCTAGTTGTTAAAGCAGTGCTTACTCACTTCTCCCAACACATTTTTTTGGACATGATCTAGCCCAGGGGTCTCCAACCTTGGCAACTTTAAGACTTGTGGACTTCAATTCCCAGTCTTAAAGTTGCCAAGGTTGGAGACCCCTGGACTAGCCTACTTTATTGATAATATAATAGACAGAGCCTAAGATATGCCCTTAGATGTTGTAGGAACAGGCTTCTGTTCCATTCTCTGTGCACTCTCCATGGACTTTGGCTGAAGACGAGACTAGATACCTAGGTTCTGCAGAAGCATCTGCCCATCTAATACCTTTCTGAAGCACTGGTCATGTCTTAATGTGGACTCCTCATGAATCCTTCAGCATATTTTTAGCATTCAATCTCTTGATCAATTACTCCTTATCACACATCCCTCCTTTTCATCCAATAGTTCAAGTGGTGGGTCACAGATGTGGTGGAAAGTGAAGAGTGAAGTGGGACTCAGCACCATGATGTTCTATACATTCCCTCCTCTGTGCCTGCAGCTATCAGGCTGGCTGGTTTTAGACACAGGTTTAGTGGGGGGTTCCCCCCCAAAAAAAGATTGCTAGACCCAAATTCAGAAATAATCCAAGCAATAGAACACACATCTAGAGTATTTCTGAGCTTGCAACCCATTAGTCAGGCAATCTGACAGATGCCTAAAGCATAAACATGTCCCAGCATCTGTCCATTTTCCATTCAAGCATTTTCCTATATTCTCCCATTCCTGTCACATCACATGTTAAAGAGAGTGATTGTGGGTTTTGTTTTAAAATTCACTGACAGAAAAACAAAGCCAGGAGAATCCACCAATTGCTTTCCTTAATCTGTTTTAGGTTAAATCTATAAGGATATCTGTATTCACTGGCATCATAACTAAAGCAGAATAAAGCTTCTTCATAAAGGCAACAGAATAAATATAGCTGGCTATTAGCCCTCACCACTTGATGAGACTTGGCAGCTTTCCCTAGTTTTTAATTGTAGCTGTTGAAATTGTGGTCTGGGTTGTGGACTTTGTATTTCTCTGTACTCCTACTTGTTTCAAATACGCCTTATGTGTGTTTAATTGCCTAGGTACAAACCAAAAAAGATTAATATTAATTATCGCATACAGTTTTCTGACAGTTGTTTCATGCATTGCAGTTCCATTTGTGAACTTACAATTTTCCATACAATGTTTTTATCTTTTAAATATTACATATTCCTTCTGCTTCTGCTTCTGCTTCTAACTTTGTAGCTCCAGTGCATAAAGCTAAGTTTAACTGAGGAAAAAAAAGATAGGAACAACAAGCTAAAAGTTTAATGACTGATATTGACTTTTTATTGATTAACTTATAGGAAAAATCAACAAATCTCCATAAATCCAAGAAGAAGATCACAGATGAATTCACCATATTTGATGATCAAGAGTCAGTTGGCTTTATTTACCCCTACAATGATCTCTTGGTTTGGGCGGTTTTGATGAAGAGGCAGAAGATGGCTAGGTTCTTCTGGCAGCATGGAAAGGAAGCAATGGTCAAGGCTGTGGTAGCTTGCAAACTCTATAGAGCCATGGCACGTGAAGCCAAACAATGCAACATGGAGGATGATACAGCCGAGGAACTGAAGAAGTATTCAAAGTAAGGACTTTCCTTTCACTTTGGATAATAATGAACTGCAGTACTTAGAACGATTAGACACTTTTTGCTTGGTTGCTTAATATAGTTTTTATGTTAAGGCAGGTACAATCTGATCTGAAAAATCTTTTGGCTCTGCGTGCAAAGATCTGGCTTGAAATATATGTAATCATCCCTAAGCACTATGTCAGGATTCCAGCAGTTACCTCAATTAAATCATGAGTCTCGAGCCAAACTTCCAAAACTAAACAGGATTTATTTGGGAGTTAACATGTTGGCACTGCCTGGGTGTAGCCGACTCTGAGACACAAAATTCACTGTCACCTTTGACCCTGGTTTCCCTCCACCCCTCCGGGTGTATCATAATTCATATTCTCCAATGATACACATCCATATCCAAGTGTCATCAATCATGATCTCCAGTTAGATTTTTGCGTGGCAGAAACTTCAGTCTCCTCGTTACAATCTCTGAAAAACTATATATGGAATGCAGTTTTGATTTCCAAGCTGCTACACTGCTCTTTCAAAACCCTTTCCCTCCTCCCTTTCTGTTGACAACTCTAAAACAGCCATATAAATGTTTTATGAGTGGACACACATTCAAATTTTTGTCAGGAATTCTTATCTCATATGTGCATTCTTTACTTTTTATGATGCTGCAGTACATCATGTTATATAAAAAAATGATGACTACAAATTCTGGTTTATTTACAAACTATATTTTTATAAACTATATTTAAGCTGATGGTCCTATATGTTTAATTTCATTATTTGAGATACTTTATTTTGTGTATCTGAATGATGCCTAGATTAAAATCTATTGAAATGTAGGCATTATTCCTAAAATGAGTTATTATTTCATAGTAGCAGCATGAAACTTATCTCTTCTTTCTGTTCCTATCTGTGATTGATCTTTACTTTATCTGATTAATAGAGTCTGATAGGAAGTATAAAAGACTAAGTCTTGTTAAACATAATGGGATTAATAGCTGAGTAATTATGTGTATGATTGTAGTAAAATCTATTAAAGATGATGAGAGTTTTAGCATAAATCAGGAATAAGCATCCAAGAAATATATAAAAGCCTTGAGCCCTTTTTTAAAATTTCCCCCCTTTGACCAAGATCACCAGGGCTATTTTCCTGCCATTTTGAAGCAGACAGCATAAAATCTATTTTAAAATCAAAATTTCAAATTCTGAAACACCATGGCCCTTCCTTAACTAGTTCCCTGTAGTTTTCATACATGTATTTGATACTAGTAAAAATTAAAATAAATAAATCTGAGCCCATGATTTTCAGAATAAATTATAGAAGGATGCTTGGATTTTCTGAAAGAAATAATTTAATTTAAAACTGTAGAAAAACATTGTGTTGTATATGACTACTCTCTTAATCACACTTGGCATAATGTTCCGACCAAGGCTTCCTGAGACAGTAACAATCACACGCTATTGCCAAAACCCTTTTTTTAAAAATTTCAACAGCTGTCATTTATATTCATTCACAGCCCGTAATGAGTCCCAAACAATTTATGAATAGTCCAACAGAAGTCTGCCACAGTCTTTCGGGATAAGGCTGATAAGCACTCACCTTTATCTCCCTTGAAATGCTGCCTCCGACTAAATTGCCAATTAGCTGTATAAGGCCAAACGGAGCACAAAGCCAACATGGAGCTTCAGACTTTAAACCAACCAGAATGAACAAAGTTGCTTCCTGCAAAGGCTCATGTCCGTTTGCTCCTTCTTTATTTCTTGTGGGAGGGGCCAATCATCTCCAAGCCTTACTCCCAAGTCACCCTTTTTGTCTTAACTGTTCTTGCCTTCTGGCGGCTCTGCACAAGCGGGCACTGGGAACAGGCTCCCCCTGTTCCTCTGTCTCACTGATGTCAGATTCTGGAGGCTCCAGAGTCAGCACATAACTCTCCAATGGCCCTGGCCCATCTCTGTGTTGGATGCTGATGCCATGTCCGAGCTCTCCCCAGACTCCAGGACTGGCCCATGTTCCTCCCCACTATCTGACTCTGCTGCCAGCTCTGCAGGCCATCGGCAGACCACAACACATAATTCTCATTCAAGAAAATGTTTAAAGTGATATTGCACATATGATATAGAGATGTATGCAAAGACGCCTTGGCTCTTATGATTAATTCTATTCTAACAGTCACAACTCTTTTCACCTTGCCCTATTTTATTTTGCTATTATAGTGAGTTTGGGCAGCTTGCTCTAGATGTGTTAGATAATGCATTCAAACAAAATGAGCAGATGGCCATGAAGCTGTTGACATATGAGTTGAAGAACTGGAGTAACTCAACATGTCTGAAACTGGCTGTGTCAGTGGGTTTGAGACCTTTTGTGTCTCACACATGCACCCAGATGCTGTTGACTGATATGTGGATGGGGCGTCTAAAAATGAGAAAGAATTCCTGGTTTAAGGTAAACAATTTATTCTTTATCTAAACCAAAATTCTTCAGCTTTGGTCTACACAGTTGGAGATGCTTAGACTGGAATTATATGAAGGCTTCCCTCATTTTAGTTCAGTGATTTTAGTTTCAAGAGAGAAAGCCCTGATTGCTGAGGTAATCTCATTGTATTGTTCTCTTTCCTGGTCTTTTCAAAGATGTTATTGAGAAATTAACTGCCCCATTACAATTTCTATTCTGTTTACCCTTTTTTTCTGTTTGACTGTCAATCACTGTCAATTACCTAACTGCCTTCCAATGTAATAGCTGCTAAAGCTTAATCATTTTCATACATCTTGGTCAGTGTCAGAATATGACAAAAATTAATTTTTTAAACACCACTACAGTTGTAAATGACCTGTTTCATTCATGGATGAAATGAAAGCAACATCATTGGGAAACACAAGATTTAAAAAAAAATATTTCCAGGATATGTTTGTACCAATGCAAGATAAGAAAAGTTTTTGTCAGTTTCATAATTTTGATCCTGTGAATAATGCAGTAAAATTGGATTCCGGGAAACCACAAATCCAATATCGCATGATTTTGTTATACCTGAATAGTACATGGTTCATCAATTATGATTCTTTACTCTTGATGAATGTATCTTTTCTTTTATGTATACTGAGAATATTTGCACCAAGACAAATTACTTGTGTGTCCAACCACACTTGGCCAATAAAGAATTCTATTCTATTCTATTCTATTCTATTCTATTCTATTCTATTCTATTCTATTCTATTCTAATACATGGCCACATACAATTACTGGATTGGAGAACTACAGTATGTAACTGTGTGAGTTCTGAACAGACGGTGAGAAACAGTAAGTGGATGTCCCCAGGGGTGTATTCAGAGGAACTGCCTGAAATATCTATTTATATATCTATCCAAGGGTGGAAAACTATGGCCCCTTTATGACCCATCAACTTTAATGACCAGAATCATTGACCCATCCATACTGACTCAAGAATTCTGGGAGTTGAAGTCCACAAGTTGTAAAGGGGTCATAATTGCCTACATCTATGCATATTTTTTCAGATTCTGGTAACACCAGGTATCTTAAATGTCAATGTCTGATGAACTGACAAAAATGCAGGAGAAAAACTGCACGTAATTTATCTGACACAACAAACAAATGAGAACTTAGTGGTATCTTATAAGGCCCTCTTTCCTGTTTCTCAAACCCTGTATTGTTGGTTATCTCTTTAATAGCATTTCCTCCTTGGATTATGGCAGGGGAAGGAATGGACTCTGTACTCTTTTAACATAGGACTCATTTATGTTTCGTAGTTTCGCAGAAGCCTCTGCCTCTGCTGCCAAAATAAACATAGATTGTCATACCCCTACATTTGATTGTTTCATAGTAAGTTTATTTTTTATAAGAAAATTTTATTGGATTTTTTTCACAATCCTGTGAGGTGGGCTGGGCTGAGAAGGGGGAGGGAGAGAGAGATTGGCCCAAGATCATTCAGTCATTTCATTGCTGTGGTGAACTTGAACTCAAGTTCTCCTGGTTCTAGCCGGTGCCTTAACCAATAGATGAAACTGGCTTTCAAGATTACTTTCATTTCTTCTATTACCTATTTTTTTCTAATCCTCAAACCCATATATGTCAGTCACGGTCACTTGCTTACTTCCATGTGTAGTAAGTACACATAGATATAAAACAATTTTATTTCCCAATCATGGAGTACATTTGCCAGCTCTATTTTTGTGAATGTATTTGACACATGTAACACTACTCATTGAGAGCTGCATTGGTTGCCTGTGTGTTTCTGGGTGCTAGTTATCACCTATAAAGCCCTTCATGGGTTGGAACTGGGATCCTTAAGGGAAGTCTTCTCCCAGTTGTTTCTACCAGTTCAATTATCAGGTTGTAGGTCCCCTCAGCTAAGGACTGGTGACAACCAGGAAATGTTCCATCTATGTTACAGCCCTTCCCTTCTGGAATAGACTCCCTTCAGATATCAGAATTACCTCAACCCTGTTGGGCTTTTGTAAGCCCATGAAGACTTGGTTGTGTGTATTTTGCATTATTGTAATAGTTTAATAGTTTTTATGTTTTATGTGTGCCAGTCAGTCACTTGCTGAGGTGGTTGGCCATAGAAAGTAAATAAATAAATAAATAACTAAAGATAAACCATTTTTGTGTTTGCACCCAAACACATACATGTTTAAAATATATAATATATTTATATATAAAGCATAAATATATATTTTAATGTGTTTTTTTGAATTGTTTTTACCTCTATAAATGACCACAAAAAAGGCCTGCAAGTCTGATGATTGGTATAAAAATCTGCCAAATAAATAAAACAAATAAAGCCCAAGATAGGCACCCATAAATCAGTTGATTGGAATCAAAGTGCACTGATATAAAACCGTTTATGGAACTGCAGCATGATGAGTACTGCACATACTCCTAGAGAGAGAGTGTCCGTAACAGAAAACCTTATCATATGCACAAGGCTTTTCCTCCAACCCAGGTAGGAAATGTCCAGCCTCCAGACCAATCAGGATTACAAGGAGGGCAAAAGGTTGAAACTCCAACCATGGCTATAATCCAGAATGATGAATCCCTATTACTGATATTTTAAATGTTATTTTTGCAATCAGGTGAATTTAACTGAGCTGTGATCAGACTAGCTTCAGTGCAAAATATTGGATTAGACTAGCCAAGTTAATCTTTGGCAAGTTTAAGATGCCAAGATGTCAGGATTGGATTTGCTTTTTGAAACCTTCTGTGTAGTTATTGCCCAATAGCAACTATTGCTGTCTAATATTAAGTAAGAATAAAAAAACACCCATTCATAGTAAAAATTTGATGCTCTTTTAGGTGATTCTAAGTATTCTTCTACCTCCCACCATCTTGATGCTGGACTTTAAAAGCAAGGCTGAAATGTCCCATGTCCCTCAGTCACAGGAGCCCCACCAATTCACATGGTACCATGGTGATCCCAACACCGCCAGTGGAAAAGATAACTTATCATTGGTTAGTATGTAAACCAGGTTTGGATTTCATTTTATTGGGTGGAATAAAAGCAGACTTTTTTTTTGTTAGGAAATGTTCTGATCTAAATATTGTGTCACAAGAAAAATCTAAAGCTTACAAAGTTTTAGGGGCAGGTTTATATATTAATAAAGGAGAATATTTGTAGCTCAAGGTGGACATGAGAGGTTCTTTTTGCTCTCTGAGCTGCCTTGTTTTCTTGCAGATGTTTCATTACCAAAACTGGGTAACATTATCAGCTTTGCTAGCACTGATGATGTTACCTAGTTTCGGAAATGAAATGTCTGCAAGAAAACAAGCAAGCTCAGACAGCACCAAGGACCCTGAGGTTTGGGTATCTTTACTATATCATTTGTGAGCTTACATGGACTCTGGGGGATGGTACAGGACAGGAAGGCCTGGAGGAACATTGTCCATGGGGTCATGATGGGTTGGACACAACTTTGTGTATTTGCAGGAGACCCTGCTGTCAATAACAGTTTCCCCATGCGCTCCCACCGGCAGGGCCTCCTCAGGGTGCCGTCAGCCAGGCAATGTCAGCTGGTGGCTCCCAGGGGTAGGGCCTTCTCTGTGGGAGCACCCAGCCTTTGGAACCAGCTGCCCCTGGAGCTTCGGGTGGCCTCTGACCTCCGATCTTTCCGCCGTGGCCTAAAAACATGGCTGTTCCAACTCGCCTATCCGGACTGATGTGGGGAGGAGGGTTTTTAGTTGTAGTTTTAAATTCAATGGTTTATGAGATTTTCGGTTTAATAGTTTTTTAATATTTGTATTGTTCTGTTTTTAGTATTGTAAGCCACCCCGAGTCCTCAGGGAGATAGGGCGGCATATAAATCTCATAGATAAATACATAAATAAAATAAACTTTGTGACTAACAACAACAACTATCATTTGACTGGGCTCTACCACTCTAGTATATTCTCATCTTTTATGTTGTTTTCTCTCTTCCAATCATTCATGCCCATTTAATAATGTACTGCGGATTAGTCTTTCATATTATATATTATAGATAACATACTGTTTTCAGACTATGATATTTAAAAAAAACTTATTTCTTTTGAGCATGGTCTGAATTTTTCTCTCTTGGGAGTTTGTGGCCATTTGAAATCATTATGTTAATTTCTAGCTGGATTATAGATTGTTCACATGTGACTTTTCACTTGAATGGGATACTGCAAGAGATTTTGAACTAAGAACAATCTTAGCAAAAGTGTCGGTCACATGCTTCGCATTTTCTGTGTGCCATAATTGAATAACTATGTGTGCCACAGATGTGATAAATAAATACAAGGCAGATAGCATGGTCCTCAAATAATGACCACAACTAAGCTCAAAATTTCTGTGGCTAAGCAAGAAAGTTGTTAGGTGAATTTTGCCACATTTTATTACCTTTTTTACCACAATTGTTAAATGAATCACTACATTTGTTAAGTTAGTAATATGTGTGTTAAGTGGCTTCCCCATTAGCGTTGCTTGTCAAAAAGAGATTGCAAAAAGTGATCACATGACCTTGGGCAATGCATCATCCAAAATATCAGTCAGTTGCCAAGCATCCAAATTTTGATCACATGACCGTGGGGATGCTGAAACAGTCATAAGTGTGAAAAAAGGTCCTAAGTCACTCTTGTCAGTAGCATTGTAACTTCAGATGGTCACTAAATGAACTGTTGTAAGTCAAGGACTATCTGTACGTAGCTTTTTACACTGCATTTAGATATCCTTTATTCTGCTGGGAAATTCACAGCACAATTTTGTTATTATTCCAACAGTTTCTTTTCTTTTCCGCTTTTTCACCTCTTGTCTATCGTAGAAAGAAGCAAAGTAGCTTTATTCTGTCTTTGATATATCACTAGTACGGCACAAGTACACCAGTGGTAGGATTCAAATATTTTTACTACCGGTTCTGTGGGTGTGGCTTGGTGGGCATGGCAGGGGAAGGATACTGTAAAATCTCCAGTCAGAGGTGGGATTTACTGGTTCTCCGAACTACTCAAAATTTCCGCTACCGGTTATCCAGAACTGGTCAGAACCTGCTGAATACCACCTCTGAAGTACACCCAAGCTCAGTTTTTACTAAAAACTGAGTTTTTAGAATAATTTTATTCAAAATGACAATTACAACGATAAACATGAATACAAATGGGAAAAAAGGGTAGATAAAAGATAAAAGAAAAGAATGAAAATAAAAAATAGAAAGGAAAAAATATAAGACTATGGTAAAGAAAAAGAAAAGAAATATATAAAGAAATACCTTTCCCCAACGAGAACAACTTGGTATATTCCTTTTACTTTTATAAGGGGCAATCTCTGAAGGTGATTAGAAGCAAAGTATGTGAACCCAGTGTCTTTTCAAAGGTGTGAACAGTGATTTGAGCAAAAGGCTATTCCTTCATGTTTTAGAGCAGGGGTTTCCAACCTTTGCAAATTTGCTGGCTGAGGAATTCTGGGAGTTGAAGTCCCCCAGGCATAAAGTTGCCAAGGTTGGAGACCCC
The DNA here is from genome assembly GCA_009733165.1 of Naja naja. Classification (NCBI taxonomy): domain Eukaryota; kingdom Metazoa; phylum Chordata; class Lepidosauria; order Squamata; family Elapidae; genus Naja; species Naja naja. Next base: position 235,953,739 of record CM019149.1, on the reverse strand, counting down.
TGTTTTAGATCTTTAAACTCACTGTGGACTTCTTTCTTGCAGTTTCCTAATGAAGAGAGGAATTATAAAGAGCCAGGCTACTTATTGGGTTTTCTTTTGACTGCAGCTGTAGGCTCCATTTTTAGCAGAGCTTGTCTTCACTTTGCCATTTCTTCCCCAGAAGTCCCAAACAAAGCATATTCACACCAGTCTACACAAGTTGGATCTATAGAGACTACTTTGCAAGCCAACATACCGTTGCCTGCATCCCACCAATTCAGAAATACTTACAGTGGATTGATTCAATCAGAATATTTGCTTATTTACATATACTGGAATTCATTTATTTAGTTGGATGGCAACTAATTTAAACATTTCTTTTTTTTAAAAGAACAATTATGATTTTGAGAAAGAGGTTGAGAAGCAAGCTGAAAAACCATCTTCCCCCAACAACAATGAACCACAAAGCCTTCTTGGAACGAGGAAAATCTATGAATTCTACAATGCCCCTATTGTCAAGTTCTGGTTCCACACGGTCAGTTATTGACGTTACACTGAATGTCTTGCCAAAATGTGTATCGATAACTCAATCCCTATGCATGCCACTGAAACAGACCTATTCATGAGAGAGAATAAGAAAGTTGGCATTTTAAGTAGTTACTTGGTTGAATTTCATTTTACTTATTTATTTAGATTTTCTAATAGCCAAATATATTGCAGAATGACCGTATTTGAAATAATGATATGGACTTCATTGTTCTGAGAACGTTGCATTGATCAGACAATGAGATTACTAAATATAAACCTGTGTATTTGTTTTAACTGACTGATACTATATTTACAATTCAATCTCTCAAAATATCAGCATTGGTTCTATGGGCTTACTTTGTGATGATGTAAACTATTACTTGATCATTTTTGTCACAGCTGCCAATCATAAAATGTCTATTGTATATTTGCTAGATGGCCTATTTAATCTTTCTCATGCTGTTTACTTACACAATCCTGGTGAAGATGAAACCAACCCCCAGTGCACAGGAATGGCTTGTGATCACCTACATTTTTACTACCTCCATTGAGAAAGTCAGAGAGGTATGCCCTTGGTTTAATGCTAGCATTATTGCTGTAGTTAATTCTTACATACAAAGACATCTAGATATGTGTACAATTACAGGTAGTCCTTGATTTACGACCACAGTTGTGCCCAACATTTCTGTTGTTGAACAAGACAATATTTAAGCGAGTTTTGCCCCATTTTATTTATTATTTGGACTTGTATGCCGCCCTATCTCCCAAAGGACTCAGGGTGGCTCACATCATAAAACCCCACAATACAAAATTTAAAATTCAATTAAAAGTTATTAAACCCAAGCCAAACAATACCTAAAAACCCACAAAAGACATTAACATTTAAAACATTTAAAAAACCACCCCCCGTCAGTCCAGGCCGGCTTGTTCGAATAACCACGTCTTCAGGCCGCAGCAGAAGGAACGGAGGTCAGGGGCTAACCACAGCTCCAAGGGCAACTGATTCCACAGGGTGGGCACTCCCACAGAGAAGGCCCTACCCCTGGGGGCCGCCAGCCGGCACTGTCTGGCCGACGGCACCCCTTTCTTGCCACAGTTAAGTGAATCACTGCTTTTTTTAAAGTTAGTAACACATTTGTTAAGTGAATCTGGCTTCCCCACTGACTTTGCTTGTCAGAAGGTCCCATAAGGCCTCAGGACACTGCAACCAGGACACTGCAACCCCAGGACACTGCAACCATCATAAATATGGGTTAGTTGCCAAGAATCTGAATTTTGATCACATCACCATGGAGATGCTGAAACGGTCATGTGTGAAAAACAATCATAAGTCACTTTTTTCAGCGCCACTGTAACTTCAATCAGTCACTAAATAAATACTGTAAGTCGAGGATTACCTACAAACAAACCTGCAGGAATTTTCAATCAACTTATTTTTTCTCTTGAAAAATATCAATATTTCATATTTTGTAAAGACAAAACTGAACAGGAGTCAAAAATGTACATTGAGAATGCACCCTCTCAGCAATCTATATTTTTGGAGGGTGGGTGGAAGTACCAAATACATCTGAAAGCAACACTTAACAATTATGGGCAGCATTTTTGTTTTGCAGTATTCCCCTTTCTCCCAATTTCACAGAACTGGGGTTGGCAGGGGCCATTTAGGAGTTTCAGCTTTTTGCTGATGCATTTGATCCTGGAACCAAACATTGTTACCTAATTATAATTAAAAATGCAATAGGTAAATATATACGTTAAATAGAAATCAAATGTACTTTTTAAATGCTGCTTTTGCCTCTTTCTTTTCAGCGTACAGTACAATCTTTATCATGCTATTTAAAGACCAAATTTTGCCCAAGAAATGCTGTGCTCTCCCCGCCCCCAAAAATCAGCCCTAAGTGTACAAATTAATTAAATGTTGTCTATGCTTATGCTAAAGATACGGCTTTGATGGAGCAAGTAATTGTGAAGCTATTTCTTTATGAAACAGCATTGTGCACTGGTTCTTGGTTTACCAAGTACAATTTTGCAGAATGTTGTGTTTTACATATGTGTAATTTACCTCACGTTTGCTCTATGCAGTGTGGAAACATTTGCCTCTTAAATTGTATCAAGTAATTGCTAACTCCTGACCAACATTTCTTTAAATATTAGTATCTTTTCTAATAGTATACTTCAGCTCATTGGGACTCGTACACCTGGAGTCATTCATATGTTTCTCTGTTTTTTTGGTTAGAGGCAAATATTTTAACACCACTCCTTCACTTTGCAGCTTATCAGCACGATCGTAGCAGTGCATAATTAGTTTGTACTGTATAATGTGTTAAGAAATCTTTTTTATGACCTTCCAAAGTTTCCAGTTCATAATTTGCTTTGCTGAAAAAGCCCTGAAGAGCACTCTTATTGTTCCAGAAACCTCCACACACACTCCACCACTAATTTTCTCTTCTTGTAATGTCAAAAATTTATCCTTTCAGGATTGGTATGCCTTTTTAAAATGCCCACAATTTGTTTTCTTCTTTTTGTATTAGAATAAAACTAATTCATTAATTCATACTTCACTTGACTAAAATTCTTTTGATTTCCCTTCTGCTTCCTTGGTTTTTTATTAATATCCTTTTTATTAATATTTCATTTTGCCAGAGTGCTAGCTATATTTTAAATAGATGTATAACTATTGCAGCCCTACAGTCATTCTAATGAAACAGAAAACAAATAGACATAGAAATAGATATATATTTCAGTTGGAAGGAGAGACAAAAATCTGATATTCAGGGTTTTTGAACAGCAGTTGATTGAGTAATTTGAGTAATTTCAATCGTTCCTTCTGCCAAAGTCCCCCAACCATTTTTCCAAAATTTCAGTGAGTGATTCTTTGCTACCAACTTGTCAATTAGCTACCCTAATCACTTGTCCAAAGTTGCAAATATCTATTAATCATCAAGACGATTAGGTTTGACCAGGGATAATAATAACCTTTAGGAATCATAAACTATTTACTAAAAACATTTAAAGCAATAAGAACACAATTTTATTAACTTTTTGTTATTGTTGTTGCATAATCTCCATGCAAAATGAAGATTTTCCAGACCAAGGAACTTAACAGCCTGTTTTAACTGCAACCTCCATACATGTGCTTCTGAACCTCAGAACATGAATATGTTCACAGGTAAGTTGTAAATTGAAAGTCTAAGATATGGGCCATATCTTAGACTTTCAATTTACAACTTATCTGTGAACATATTCATGGATCTTCATTTGAGCCTAAGGCTTCTGTCTGCAGCTATTTTATTCTCATCATGAAGACAAGGAGCTGAGATGTTGTACAACACTAATTTTGTGATCTTGATATGTGGTTGATCAATAATCCTGACATGAGCCCATTAGAGTACTGGAGATGCTTCAGCTTCAATATGAATCTTCAATATGAAGATATTATTATTTAGAGGTAAAACTCAGAGAGGAAAACATGAGCTATGTGCAAGTGAACTTGTCAAGGTTTTTGAGTGTTACCATTTTACACATAAAGATACCCTCCATCAAAAGGGTATTCATTGCTCTGGTTCAATGAAGTGGTAGGTAACTGATAAACCCTCCTTGAAGTTATGGAGGAAGATCTCATTAAAAAAATTAACTGGGAAAAATAAGGCATGAATGATGCAGGATTGTATCTATCATAAAGAAAATCTCAAATTTCAAGAATTCCAAAGAAAGAACATAGACCAAATCCATAAAACCTGAGAAAAATGCATGAATAAATTAAATGACCTTACCCCTACTGTCTGAAGAATAAAGAAGACACAAATGGTCAATATGTGCCATTTGTGTATATTGTAACTCTCTAAGAAGACATCATTCCCTGGTCTGAAGCAAATCTGAATCAGGATAAATTTTCTTGTTATCAGAAATAACCCATATTTGGCAAAACATTAACATTGAAAATAAACGAAGATCTTTTAAATTTTAAAATTGGCTTCTTTCTAAATTATCATTACAATTTAGCTTACATAAAAGATATAAATCTATCTATTTCAAGCTGATAATTCATAGTCATTAAAGCATTGTAATTTGTGCCTTATGGATAAAAAATAAATAAAACTAACGACGCTGACAATAATTATTTTATTTCTGAAGAAAATTAATTTAATGTGTAAGTGTAATAGAGGTGTTGGACATTTGCATTGTAATAATTCAGAAGTCAAATGGAGTATCATTTTTCCTTTGTCTTGTGTCACTCTGTTGAGATACATAATTGTGTTTATATAGTGATGTTATAACAAATCATTCTGCCTTTAGATTTTTATTTCAGAGCCAAGCAAGTTCATCCAAAAGGTGAAAGTATGGATTTATGAATACTGGAATTTTACAGACTTTATTGCTATCATCCTGTTCATGACCGGATTTGGTCTGCGCTGGGCTAACCCTCCACTTCAAACAATAGGAAGGTTAATTTATTGTTTGGATATAATATTCTGGTATGCTCGACTTCTCGATTTTTTTGCTGTGAATCAGCATGCTGGCCCCTATCTTACAATGATAGGCAAAATGGTAAGTACTGTTGGGTGCTATTAATAATAATTATAACCTTTTCTTAATGAGGCTTGGCTTTAATAGTTCTCTGGGTGGTCTAAGAACCATGAAACCATGAGTTCTAGTCCTGCTTTAGGCATGAAAATCCAGCTGGATGAATTTGGGCCTGACACTCTCTCTCAGCCCAACTCACTTCACAGGATTGTTGTTGTGACGAAAATAGGAGGCAGAAGGAGTATTTAGTATATTTGCCACCTTGAGTTATTCATATACAATAATAAAAGTGAGATAAAAGTCAAATAAAAAAAAGTTGTGGCCACAAAAGTCAATAGAACTGCAACACTGGACCAGAAATGTGCTTGGAATAATAAAATGTGATGATGAAAGACACTTGACTTACTGTTTACAAGATATGTGTTGGTGGATGATGCTCCCACTTGGAACCTCATTAATATAATGAGGAATTTATTCAGCCTTAGGTATTAACTCAAGTATCTTGGTAATCTCTCTTACCCTGTCTCTCTTTTCCTTCTCTTCCATTGTAAATCAGATCATAATCTACAATTAATCAACAATTTATTCTTGACTTAAATCTTGGATTCATTAAGAATTACCAACCAGCATCCCTGTTTAAACAATATGCTAAACAAAGAATTCCTGATTTATTTGGTCATTTGAATGTCTGGATTAAATGTTTAAATATGTTGGGAGAAGGATTTAAAAGCTCATTAATTTGATTGGAAATAGAATAATAAATCATGCTTAGATTAGAATATTATTATTCATGCTTTTTGAACAATTGGCAACCCTGTATCTTGTAAGATGCCTTTAAATCATTTATTAATAGATTGCACAGTTTTATTAAAAGCAACAACAGAGACTGTCTTTGCTTTAAAATTCTTACTACTATGATATCTTGTTTTGTTTTTCATTACAGACAGCAAATATGTTTTATATTGTAATTATGATGGCCATAGTACTATTAAGTTTTGGCGTTGCACGAAAAGCAATACTTTCTCCAAATGAGCAGCCATCATGGACTCTTGCACGAGATATTGTATTTCAGCCATATTGGATGATATTTGGTGAGGTATATGCAGGAGAAATTGATGGTATGTCTGCTGTTGTTGAAATGTTGCATTTAAATTTCATGTAAATGAAATCATGTTCATGTAAATCTTCTATTTACATTTCTTATTTTAATTGTTTTTAATGGATTTATAGTCAGTATGCTTTAATAGTAGGTTTTTCTGTACGCCGCCCAGACTCACTTCTTGTAAAAAACAAATTGAACAAATAAAACAAGTAAATAAATGCATAGCTTACTTATTAACACAGCCATTTATTATGTGGCTAGTAATAATGAACAGTGGAAAATGTTTGCCTTAATTGTGCTCTATAACCTGTGATACAAATGAAGCATAATTTCATCATTCTCCAATTTCACCGCAATGAAAAGCTGTAATATCCGGATAAACTAGGGATGGGATACTTCCAGTTCAGCGCGATTCTATAGAACTGGTAGCTGTGAAGAACAGCTGACACTGAACTGGTTCGGTGTTTGGCCCACCCGCCTACCCAGGATCTAGGCTGTTGTTTATTCCCTGCTTTTCCCGCCTCGGCTGCTTTGCGCGGCACAGCTGAGGTTGAAAAAGCAGGAAACAAGAGCATTTTCAAACATTGCACGCCCTCGGGCAGTGCTTGTCAGCTGTCCAGGTGGCACAGCTGATGATTTCTTGCAAAGGCTGCACACACACGTTATGATTGTCCACAGTTCGGAGAACCAGCAAATCGCTCCATTAGCTGGCCCTTTCCCTCCCCGCCCACTCACTCTTTACCTAGCATGTGAGCCATCCAACTTGCCTGGTTTGGTAAGTTGCTATTTTTCCTTTTTTTTCCCCCGACCATCAGCTGTTCTGCTCTGCCAGGAGATTTAGATTAGCTAGAAAGCAAGAAATCCTTGCATTTTTTGCTTTCTAGCTAATCTAAAAGCACAGCCCAACCTTCCTTAGGACTGAAGCTTCTACTTTTCAGTGCAGACTCAGGTAGCCGATTGCAGATAGATCCCTAAGTGAATCTGTGATTCTGTGAGCAACTCAATCTGCCTGGATGCTTTGCCTGCTTTTGTGTAAAAGTTCCTCCTTTTTTTATAAAAAATTCAATATTTACATACATGGTGTGTTATGACTTAATTTTGTGAGTTTGCTTGCTAGCAAATTTTATGTGACAGACTCAGGTAGCAGATTGCAGATAGATAGATCCCTAAGTGAATCTGTGATTCTGTGAGCAACTCAATCTGCCTGCCTGCTTTGCCTGCATTTGGGTAAAAATTGCTCTTTTTTGTAAAAAAAATCAATATTTACATAAATATTTATAATATTTACATACAAGCCATGCCCACCCAGTCACATGACCACCAAGCCATGCCCAGTCAGCAAGCCACGCCCACCCAGTCACATGATCACCAAGCCACACCAACAAATTAGGCCATACCCGCAGAACGGGTTGTTAAGAAATTTGAATCCCACCCCTGGAATAAATAATAAAATATACCCCTTTTCCCAATTCTTTCTGACTTTGATGATTGACTTTCCCAGTGGGAGTCTGTCTTAAACTCTTAAAACTAAGGGAAGATAGAAAGATGATTAGGTAGATGATAAGATAACTTAGATTGCACTATACCCTAAATATACTATATTTATATATATACTATATAATTATATACCATACTATAATCTCTAATGAGGTTGTAGTTCAATAATTTTCAGTGCTTTCAGCCACTGCTCTGACTTTAAAACTTTCATAATATAGAATAGACATTATAAGATTATATGTGTTTTTCTAAGAACTCTGTCCTCTTGTCAGGTGTCATTAAATTCTGTAAATATGTAATTTGTCTTTCATTATGAAAAATAAAAGAAATAATTATACAGAAAATGGTTGGGAGTAATTCATTTATGGCTAATTCACTACCATCAAATTGATTAAACTTCATTATTTAGTTTAAACTGGCTGGAGCACTTAATTCATGAATGGATGTGTCATTATCTTAGTATTCACAAGCCAGATTTATACAGTTTATTTTATATTTTTTTCAGCTTGTGAATTAGATGAAAACTGTCCTCCAGGTTCATTCCTCACCCCATTTCTTCAAGCAGTGTACCTCTTTGTACAATACATCATTATGGTCAATCTACTTATTGCTTTCTTCAAGTAAGTATTGCTTTCTTCTATCCCTATCTTGATAATTTTAAGAAATTTTAGAATTAAAGTTCCAAAGAAAATTTGGGGGAGTATAGTCTAGACACATCTGTAGGGTATTAACATTTATGTTTTATTGTTATTATTGGTAATATATCTAATGTCAACCCTGAAGCTGACCTGACCGGTCACTGGAGCCATATTGGCACTTTAGTGTTGCCACACTGGAGCTGTGGGATGGGGAGGGGAGATGAGATTAGATATAGAGGGGTTTGTGTAGCCAAAATAAATACTTTTTCTTGAGAACTAAGGACACTCTCATACCTGAACCAGGGAAGAAGGAGGGAGGTATCCACATGATTAGACAGCTTCTTGATTGGACCATGTGACTGATTGTTTGGAGTTTGAGGAACAACTTTCTCTTTTAACTAAGTGAAAAACGTGGGAAACTTTAAAGCCAGTTTTCACCAGATATATGCCAAGATCAGTGGTGGGATTCAAATTTTTTTACTACCGGTTCTGTGGGCATGGCTTATTTGGTGGGCATGGCTTGGTGGTCATGTGACTGTGTGGGTGTGGCTTGGTCATGTGACTGTGTGGGTGTGCTTGGTCATGTGACTGGGTGGGCGTGGCCAACTCAATGTCACTCACATCAAGGGGTGCCTCACCTGGCCCCTCCCCTCCCAGCCATTCCTTGTCATACCCAGCCTCAACGTATCTATAGTTCTGTAAAAATGTTGTTCACCTTTTTTGACTTTATTATCTGCATACTATAGATGTACTTTCATGGATCACTAAAAGGAGGAAATGGCTCACATGCTTTACCCAAGAGTGTGATAGGCAACAGGATTTTAAGGGGCTGCCACAAAGAAAAGGGGACAATGTATTTTCCAAAGAAGCAGAATGCAAACAAGAAGCAATGGATGGAAACTGAACAGAGAGAAGCAACCTAAAACTAAGGAGAAACTTCCTGACAGTGAGAACAATTAACCAGTGGACCTGCTTGTCTCCAGAAGTTCTGGGTGCTCAATCACTGGAAGTTTTTAAGAAAAGACTGGACAGCCATTTCTCTGAAATGGTATAGGGTTCACCCCAAGGTCCCTTCTAAGTGTTATTCTGTTATTCTGACACCTTTCACAGGACCTCTACTCAGAGTTTGGCATCCTCAGTTTTCTTGCCTGAGCTGGGGGTTGGACTAGAAAACCTTCAAAGTCCCTTTCAACTCTTGTTAAACACATGTGTATTTTATGCTCTGGACTATTGACATTGAATGCATGTAAACCCTGAAGAATATGTGGTAGCCCTGGGCAAAAGAAAGGCAGAAAAATCACTCTAGGTGTAGGGACAGTGCAAAATATTAACACATGATAAATAATGGAACAATTAAAAATAATAGCACAGAGTTTTCTCTCTCTCTCTCTTCCTATCTCTCTCTCTCTCTCTCTCTCTCTCTCTCTCTCTCACACACACACACACACACACACACACACACACGGAGCACTTTTGTAGCTTAACAGACATGCATTATGAAGCAGCTCCTTTAAATTTCTCCCAGGCTGGAGTGGATTCCCCCACCCCCCCTGTCAGACCGCACTCCTTCTCACCCCAGGCACTTTAATTCACAAAGGGAAAGCAATACTTGCAGCGTCCATGGGGAATCCTTGGAGAAGTTTTTAAAGGACCTGTTTCAAAATCATTTCTTTTACGTTGCAAAAGTGCTCCAAGGCTGGATTCACTTCCACCCCCTCTGTCAGCCCGCACTCCCTCTCATTCCAGTCACTTTTAACTCACACGGGGAAAGCGATACTTGCAGCATCCATGCCTTTCTTCCTTTCCCCCAGGGAGAAAGAGGACGTGGGGAACGGAAAGCTAGGAGAGCGATGGGGCAAGTGAGCAACCAGGCAACCCAGTTCAGGGACGTGGCCAGCCAGGGGTCGCCACCAGTTTGGCAACCCATACCAAATAACCGCTACTGGTTCACCCGAATAGATGCAAACTGGTTGAATACCACCTCTGGCCAAGATGATTTTTCCAATAAAGCTACCCTTTGAGGAATCCACCTGCTTCGGAGTTTTGCTTGCTATGGATCTATTACTTGGAACCCTGACATGTAGCTTACTTCATGTAGCTTTACTTTTATAGAAGTAAAAAATCCACTTACTTCAGCTATAATATATAGATCCCAAGGCACAACTTAGGAGAAAAAGCACAATAAGTCCAAGATTATGATCATGATTTTTGTTTCTTACTAGATGTTGTCTATTTCTAACAAATGAATTCAACACTGAATGTTTTTTCCAACAGATTCTTGCTTGCATACTGCCTTTGTATCAGGGGTGGGATGCTACCAGTTCTGCCCAGTTCTATAGAACCGGTAGCTCTGAAGAGCAGCAGACACCGAACCAGTTCTGTGTCTGCTGCTGTTTGGCCCACCTGCCTGCCCCGGCGATTACCTGTCTTTTATTGCCTGCTTTTTCAACCTCAGCTGCTTTGTGCGGCACAGCTGAGGTTGAAAAAGCATGAAAAAAGAGGCTTTTCAAATGCTGTGCACCCATGCGCAGTGCTTTTCAGCTGTCCAGGCGGCACAGCTGATGCTTTTTTTACATATGCGCACAAAACGTAGTCACCGTTCAACACCAGTTGAATCTCATCCCTGCTTTGTATACATGTCTAGGATTTACCATTGGTGGGTAATTATCAGGCAGGAGATGAAAAGCAAACGCTTTTTTTAAAAAAAAACTTCATTTGGTGTCTTCCCTATTAGAGTCATACATTTTTTTCTCTCTGAGTTATATGGTACATGTCTCAGTTGAAAAAGAACAATCAAATGTTTGGTAAAAACATCATGAATATTATCACCATTTATGTTTGCTAAGCGAGATATTAGTTAAGTGACTTTTACCACATTTTGTGCTTTTTCCTATTAGTTAGTCTCTTGCAGTTGTTAAGTGAATCACTGCAGTTAAATTAATGTTGTTTGTTTGTTTTTTAAACAAATTTTATTCAATTTTTAACAATTTTTTAAAACAGCTCTTTTCAGTAGACAGCATGTTCCCGGGTCGTCACTTTTACATGCAAATATGACAGTAGATCTATATTCATTTTAAACATTTGACTTCACTTCTATTCCATTTTAGCAGACAAAGTGTCAAAGAAATTAATCCTAATCTCAAATCTTAATCTCAATCTGTATAGCCCCCCAGTTCATTTCGAGTTAATTGCAAATATATATATCTATTTTAAAAACTTCATTTATAAATCTTACAAATAACAATATATTTGCCCATCATATTAAAGATAAAGTTCATCCATATCTATCCTTTAATTATCTTCACATTGTCAATACTCTTATTATCATTTACAGAATTCTTTTTTCCGTCAGATTTGCCCTTTCATCACATATTCTCTCCATAATTCTAAATCCGTACAAATTTTAACACTAAAAGAATGAGAAAAAAAAACCTAGACTTGCCCCCCTTTTACTACTTTGAAAGTGACACCTCAGTGGTTAATATAGTAGCATAATCATAATCATTCCCTTTAAAACGAAAGATAGAGAAAAAGAAAAAGAAAAAGGAGAAAAGAAAAGCTCCCTTACAATATATCTCTAATCGATCGGGTTCTGCAATACATATCCCCCCTAAGATTTATTTATGGTTCCAAGATAATAATAAAAATAACTAATCTTGGTTATTGACAAATCTCATTTTTAGGCATTTTCTAAAATCATTTCAATTAATTCAATTCATCTAATCATCATTTAGTTTTCTTTTGTAAATAAGAAATAAAAATGTGACCTTTTACCAGTAAAATTGTCAGTAACCCCTATTGTTTTACACTTTTATAATTACAATATATTCTTATTACCATTTCTTCATGCAGAACCCCCTTTTAAATACATTAGCCATTATCTCTATGCAAACAAGTTTCTTTCTTTATTATGTAATTCCCGTGTCTCTCTATCTTTTGTTCTTGTTTCTTGTTCCTTCTCCTCTCTTTTATCCCGCTATCCCCTTCTCTATCCAGTTTGAATCCTCTCTCTCTCTTTACCTTTCTGCTCTCTATCCTTCTGGACCTTTCTAACATGCCTAATTTCATAAATGTTCCCCTTTTTAATTACCTTCTTAAGTTTCATTTTTTTGACCATCCTCCCTTTCCCTTTTATTTGTATTAATCTTTGTGTTAGTTGTCTTCTTAAAATGGCTTTCGCTTGTGCTGGCTCCCTTCTCCTCCCTATTATCCTGCTCTCCCCTTCTCTATCCAGTTTGAATCCTCTCTCTCTCTTTACCTTTCTGTTCCTTTCCTTCTGAACCTTTCTAACATGCTTAATTTCATAAATGTTCCCCTTTTTAAATATTTTCTTAGGTTCCGTTTTTTTAGCCACCCTTCCTTTCCCTTTTATTTGTATTAATCTTTGTATTAATTGTCTTTTTAAGATGGCTTTCTCTTGTGCTGGCTCCTCCCTTTCCAAGGCTCCTTCTTCTTTATTCAGCATTTGAATGCCCATATTTTCTGCAACATGCCAAGTTAGTTCAGTCACTTCCTGTAACAGTTCTTTCATACTTTTAAACTCCATTTTAATTCTTTGGATGGCCCCAGAATTTTAATTTTCCTTATTTCTTCTTCTTTAAATTTTCTATGATCCTAACCCAGGTCCAGAGTCTATATCAATATCACCAATTAGTCCGGTAGTCCGTCTTTGTGTATTCAAGCTTTCACTTTCTATGAGTCTTGCGTCTCTTTAAAATGTAACAACTCCAATCCACAAAGGAACAAGATAGTTTCTTACTTCTTTAGCTTCCAATTTTTCTCCACAAAGTGGCACTTTCTGCACAGAGTCTTAACCCTTTCCTTTTATTTTGATATTCAAAGTTTTCCGAGCCCCAAACTTAAGTTCTTACGCTGGCTTCTTCCTTTCCCGGTTCGAAGCCCCTTATAGCTGTCAAAAATATTTTACTTATTTTTTTCCTTCACTTGGAACTGCGCCGCTTCTGTTTCTCTTTTTTAAAAACTCATCTTTATCTTAATCCTGGGGTGCCTTGATCTTACCATCCGATACTCCCGGTTCCTCTGCTGTCGACTTCTCTCTTTCCTCCTGCACCAATCTTAATCCCTGCACCAATCTTAATCACCTCTTCGAGGTGGCCATTTTTGACCACCACTTCTTGACGTCTTCGGAGGGAAAAGACCAGACCCAAAAGGGGGGAGATGCGGCTCCCCTCACTCTGGCTGGCAGGTTTCCCTTTCTCCGCCGCCCCTACAAGGCAGCTTCAGCCCCGAACCTTGCAGGATCGGGGCTCTCCGATGCAAGAGCCAGGCTGCGGTCGTGGACGATCACAAACCGCTGCCCGTTCTCGAGAAGGCTCAACCCGGAAGTCCAAATTAATGACACTGTTGTTAAGTGAATCCGACTGCCCCATTGACATTTGCTTGTCAGAAGGTCACAGAAGGGACCCCAGGACACTGCAACTGTCACAAATATGAGTCAGTTGCCAATTGTCTGAACTTTGATGATGTGACACGGGGATGTTGCAATGGTTGTAGGTGTGAAATCAGTTGGAAACAGGTGGCATTCAGCAGGTTCTGACCAGTTCTGAAAAACCGCTAGTGGAAATTTTGAGTAGTTCGGAGTACTTCGGAGAACCAGCAAATACCACCTCTGACTTGCCCCACCCCCATTCTTCTCTGCCTCCCGAGTCCCAGCTGATTGGCTGGGTCTTCTTTTGTTGCCCTGCACAGGAGAACGGAGCTGGAAAGCAGGTTAGTGGGTGGGGAGGGAATGGAGATTTTACAGTATCCTTCCCCTGCCACACCCAGCAAGCCACACCCACAGAACCGGTAGTAAAAAAAATTGAATCCCACCACTGGTCAGAACTCACTTTTTAAAGTGCTGTTGTAACTCTGGTTGCTAAACAAGCTGTTGCGAGTCGAGGACTACCTGTATTTCTTCTTGTTTCCTAGAAATATAATGTAAGTGCTATCTGACATAAATATGATGTAAACATGTCAATGGTTATAAAGCTTGTGGTTTGTAAAGTGGCCATACGACCCACTCTCTGCCTTTCTTTCTTAATCCGCAGTAATGTTTATTTTGATATGAAGTCTATGTCAAACAAACTCTGGAAATACAACCGTTACCGTTATATCATGACATACCATGAAAAGCCATGGCTGCCCCCACCTTTCATCATATTGAACCACATTAGCATTGTGCTAAATTGCCTTTGCAACCGCCGGTTCCCAAGTGAAATGGATCAAGAGGAGAAGGAGCATGTTGAACTCAGTAAGCAGAGTCTATCTATGTTTAGATTTCTTATACAAGGACCAAATATATATGTCATTAAAAAGGACCATAATGGCATTCCAACTGATAATTGTGTGCTTACAGGTATAGTCAAATAAGAACTTAAATTCTGTTTAAATGGGTGTTTTTAAATTCAGAATGTGAGGAGTCCTGCTGCTCTTTTTTATTACACTTTCTTCTTTGAATGTGTAAGCGGGCCGCAGAATTCCAAAAATAAAGTTTATTTATGTATTTGTTGTAATCATTGTTGGCACAATGTGAAAGAACAAGATACAATGTACAATAAATGAATGAATAAGGTGGAAAATTTGACCAACTAATACCATACTTGCAAATATATGCCACATCAATCAAGAAGTATAAAGCAAAGAACAACCAGGGAGAAGAAACCAGGAAGAAGAAAACAAGACCTGGGAGAAAAGCCAGGTCTTTAAGGACTTTTATTTTATTATTTTATTTTATTTTATTTTATTTTATTTTATTTTATTTATTTTATTTTATTTTATTTTATTTTATTTTATTTTATTTTATTTTATTTTATTTTATTTTATTTTATTTTATTTTATTTTTTTATTTATTTATTTATTTAGTGAAGCGATTATAAGTTAACAGGTATAAGTATAAACATAGTTATGAATACATGAAATTGATACATATAAGAAAAAAAACAATAGGACAGGGTGAGCTTATGCACGCCCCCTACAGACCTCTTAGGAAAGGGGTGAGGTCAATAGTAGACAGTCTAAGGTTAAAGTTTTTGGGGTTTGGGGAAGAAACCACAGAGTCAGGTAGAGTATTCCAGACATTGACCACTCTGTTGCTGAAGTCATATTTCCTGCAATCAAGTTTGATGTGGTTTACCTTGAGTTTGTATCTATTGTGTGCTCTTGTATTGTTATGGTTGAAGCTGAAGTATTCATTGACAGGTAGTTCATTACAATGTATAATTTTATATACTATACTTAGATCGGACCTAAGGCGGTGTAGTTCTAGGTTTTCTAGGTCTAGAATTTCAAGTCTGGTGGCATAAGGTATTCTGCAATGAGTAGAGGAGTGTAGAACTCTTCTTGTGAAATATTTCTGGACTTTCTCAACTGTATTACTATCAGATACGTATTCAGACTAGCAACAGTGTATGCAGAGTTCATCAACAAGGTCTTGACTATTCAGCTTGTATTTTATTTTCTGATCAAGATCTTCTAGGTGAGGGAATTTCATTGCACGGAGCGGTTCTTCCTCTCCACCACCTAGCACCCATGTGGGTTTTTTTGGAATGTGTGTGTGTGTGTAATTCCAAAGAAGAATTCACAGGTTATGATTACAATCAGCATCCTAGTGCCAAGTGAAAGGTGTACATCATGTTCAGTCAAGGTTATTTCTAATCAAGTTGGGTTGTAGCTATACCACTCAGTTGATAAAACACGCTGTGTTCCAGAGAGATGGGGTCCTTGGTGCTCTCTGAGCTTGGTTTTCTTATGGACATTTAATTACCAAACTAGATAACATCATCAATGTACACTGTTGATATTAGCTGGTTTGGTAATTAAATGTCTGCAAGAAAACCACCAAGCTTGGAGACCACCAAGGGCCTTACAGTTCAATCCTGGTCTACAAATATCATGTTACAGAGACCCTGTAATGATAAAACTAATTTTATGATCATCTCTGAGCATGAACTAGATTGTTTAGAAGGGAATGCTATGGCTTCCAGAATATGTTGAACAACTTTTGTTCATGCAAACTAGCAACTGGTAATACCATTATATTATTTTTCCCCTTAAATTTACTTCTGCCTTCTTTAAGGAGGGCTGTCTTTATATGCAGGAAAGAAAATAACTTTTTTTCCAATATCATCCGTTGTTTAACAAAATACGAGGAACAGACTTATATGTGATGTTTATATAGATGTGTGTGTGTGGTGTGTATAAGATTAATGGAAATTACAATGAAAAGGATTTTATTTATTATATTTTATTTTATTCTGGATGACACACAATATAATAAACAATAAAATACAACACAGAACAAAACAAGATGGCATCCAGTCACTGCATGCAAATAGACAAACATATCCAACCAGGGCTCTATCCATCTTAATCAAAGGCCTGAAAGACCAACTTATATCTTCATGTCATTGTCTCAAGTTTCATTTTATCACTCCCTATCAGCAGTTAATCTACATCAGGGGTGTCAAACGTGTAGCCTATGGACTGAATGTTTCATGTGCTGGCCACGCCCACTCCCATTTTAGCAAAGGCAAAAAAAGTTGTGATATGTCACGTGATAATAATGTGATGCTGCAAGTTTAACGTCCCTGGATCTATACCAGCCGTGGGCAAACTAGGCCTGGGGCCCGGATCTGGCCCATTCGGCTGTTCTATCCGGCCCGCGGAGCCGAAAGAGCAGAGGGTTCTCTTGCTCTCCCAGAAGGCTACGTGAAGTAATCTAACTTTAAATTTATATTAGTTCACACAAACGCTCCATCCATGCTTTTGTTCCGGCCCTCCGGTCCAGTTTAAGAACCCATTGTGGCCCTCGAGTCAAAAAGTTTGCCCACCCCTGATCTACACTGTTGAAAAGTACACCCACCTATAATTGGCATGTTTCTGTCACATGTTTGATCACTGGGGTTATTTAAAACCAACAAAAGTAAAATTGATTTGTTATTGCTTTACCCAGAACTGTACCTGAGTGATGAAGAATTAAAAAAGCTTCATGATTTTGAAGAGCAGTGTGTGGAACAGTACTTACATGAAAAGAAGGAAAGCTTTCACTTCAGCGATAGTGAACAGATCCGTGTTACAAATGAAAGGTAGGGCATGTCTCATACTTCTTTTGACACATAGCAACAGTGACATTGATGGGGAGGTTCCAAAATTAATAAGATGCCAGTCATAGCATCACAATGAAAACCCTGCCTTTTGGGCATGTATCAATGTCATATGTAAAAGAGCCAGGTCATGTATGCAAACCTCTCAAATCCTGCAGTTTTGAACTGCCCCTCATAACTTTGGCAACAAAAGCATGTTAAACTTCAGAACTGGTCCTAGACATTTAAATGTTAATTAAATATTTCATTATTGTATTATGCAATATAGTGGAAAAACAAAATAATAATAGATAATATGTAAGGTCATTCTAAAAAAAACCATGAATAAATTCCTTAAGCTACAACATCCTGTTAAATTCTTTAGGTTTCAGTTTCATACAGAAAGCAAAAATTTATTCAACTAAATGTTGCGTTATGCTGAATTATATTGAACAAAAACTATTCTATTACTCAAATGATCACATAGACCAAATTTTGTGCGCTGAAATTGTTTTAGCAGACTCCAAACAATTTAAATGTGTCTCAGATATTCACATTTATGACAAACTATTCTATGAATCATAAACAGCTTGCAGTAATCAAGAGTTATAGGCTAGAAATTGCAAGTGGTGAAACAATTTGACTTCATATCTAATGATTCTAACTTACCAGTTGGAAAATACTGTAAATACATTCCTTTAGTGTAGTGAACCATGCATAGGAATATAATTTTTGGATGTTCTTCCCCTAGAGTTGAAGAAATGTTTTCACAGCTGAAGGAAATTCACGACAAAGTAATTTATATCAAAGATTCTTTGCTTGCCTTGGACAGCCAACTGGGACACTTACAGGACCTCTCAGTTTTAACGGTTGATACTCTCAAAGTAATTTCAGCTGTGGATACTTTGCAAGAAGGCGAAGTCTTTCTCTCTGAACAGAAGCATCAGACCTGTAGGAAGCTTCCGCATAGTTGGAGCAACACTCTATGCTCAAAGGCTTTGAGTTGTATGGAAAGTGAGAGTATCAAGTGCAATTACTATAGCATGCCACCTTCTCTTCAAAGGAACCTAGCCAGAAGCCATTGGTCATTAGGGGGCAACCATCCCATTTTGGATGCCCTAAACTATGGTGAAATCCAATTAACCAAGAAAAATCCAGAACAGGAAGTTGAAAATGGCCTTCTGACATCGGAGTTATCTTCAGGGAATAAAACAGGCTCTCAGTATGGACGGTTTCTTCTTGTCCCTCCGGATCAGAAAGGAGCTTCTGAAGATGCTGGTTTAAGTCTGGCCTTTTCAACTACGCTGAATGAGCTTAAGGACTTAAAAGCTAAAGATGAAATGAAGCAGAGTGATGCTGTCTCTCAATGCCATGTATGCAGTGCCAATGATGTGGCAAAAACAATGCCGGTTATCAGCCAAGTGCAGGAGCTGAACATTTCCCTGGCTAAGAAGGAAAACGAAACTGCTGCCGAACACCATTTGTCCATCCATGCAGTTAATAGCATCAGTGAGATCTCTCAATCTTCTCCTTATCGCTGTGAGGGACCAGGGAAAGGTTATGTAAATTGGGGCTTCCTGGAAGACAACGAGAAGAGCGATTGTAGCAGTTGGTCAAGACAGCAAGCAGGTCAACAATCACTCTGTGACAAAGAAGATGGCTGTTGCAGTCCTCCACATGTGCAGATCAAGGAATCCAAATCTTTCTCTTACAGTTCGGACGTATCAGAGTACAGTAGTGACAGCTCGCAGTCTCGCCTGACTTTCCAGCGTAGCATGTCTGTCTGGATCAATCCTCTCAAGAGGAATTGGCCTTTCTACAAAGGGAGCAGCTTTTGTGCCCATGGGGCTGAGAAAACGGCAAAAATCAGCAAAATAAAAGGCAATAACCACCCAAATTTGAGTTTTCTCCTCTTCTTGTGCTTTCATCTTCAAAGAGAGAGCTCTATTGCAAGGGCCTCCAACCTTGGCAACTTTAAGCCTGATGGACTTCAACTCCCAGAACTCCCCAGCTAGCTGGGAGTTGAAGTCCACCAGCCTTGAAGTTGCCAAGGTTGGAGACCCCTGCTCTATTGCATTTACAGATAAACCTTGTCTTACAACCATTTGTTTAGCAACCTTGAAGTTACAATGGCACTGAAAAAAGAGAGAGACTTACAACTGGTCATCATACTCCAGCATCTCCAACAGTCACATGATCAAAATTTGGTCACTTGGCAAGGGCATGTATTTGCGATGGGTACAGCATCCTGGCATCGCCATTTGCGTCCTTCCCAGCTGACCTCTGACAAACAAAGTCAATGGAGGAAGCCAGATTAACAACTGACTACCTGATTCACTTAACAAATGCAGTGGTTAGCCTCACAACAGTCATAAAATGGGGTGCAACTCACTTAACATCTACCTTGCTTAGCAATGGAATATCTGGTCCCAATGTGGTTGTAAGTCAAGGAATACCTGTATTTTTAAAAAAGGGTTTGTCTACATTTGCATTTTTCTGCCTTCTTTTAGCTGTCTGTCTGTCTCTGTGTGTGTGTATGTAGAAAGCAGTATACAAATAAATGAAATCGGTATTAACCAGCGTTGGGTTCAACAATACCCTAAGCGATAATGGGTGCATGTGGTTTTAATTTGTCAGGTTATATAAACAGAGCCATCGTACCTCAACTATCAGCAAGATGGCAACTGTAGGCACCAATGACATTAATAGTATCTTGTAATAGTATTTAGTAGCATTATAATGATATGACATATTTTATGAAATCAAAGGGCAAATGAAATTATATATGAATGGCATGAAATGATATATAAGTATATGCAATACTGTAACGACATATGAAATGTGTGACATTCTTCCTCCATACACCTATGTTATTAAGCTCAAAGATTTTGCTCTCCTCTCCTCTCCTCTTTACTAACACTTTTGTCTATAATAGAAAAATAGTTGCCGGTCCTTAGCTATTCCTCAGCATAAAGTGAGGACCAATTTGTGATGCTTCAGCCTTCCCCAAACTATTCTCCATAATATTGGGTCTACATCTACTGATCCATAGTCAGCTCTTACAATGCAGTTGATAGCAGAGGGTCTACATCTACTGATCCATAGTCAGCTCTTACAATGCAGTTGATAGCAGAGGTAGTCTGTTATGTCTGGAAAAAAGAAGCATGAAAAGAGGAAAATAAATTGTAAACCACTTGGAGTTGTTTAAGATGGGCAGCTTATAAATATTTGCAATTATATAAGAAGTTACAAATATGACAGACAAGAAAATGTATGGAATATTAGTATGTTGAAATTATACTAATTTTTTGTTAGACACTTAAAATTATATATATATATATATATATATATATATATATATATATATATATATATATTTGTTTTCGTAGATTTTCACGGGTAAAGGTATGTAGGTCTTGGTGTATTCGGGTCTTGTCCCGTGTAAGGTTGAGAATACCTTGGCAACGTTTCGACGAAATCTCATCCGTCATCTTCAGGCTGGTGTCTTCAGCTTCGTTCTCCTGGGAGAAGTGTGTGATCATGGCTGTTTTCCCTTTTAAACTCTAGAGTTGGATGTGTTGTTACTTTTTGATTGGTTTGTGGAGTTGATGTAGCCATCCAATCTGCATACATCAACTCCACAAACCAATCAAAAAGTAACAACACATCCAACTCTAGAGTTTAAAAGGGAAAAACAGCCACGATCACACACTTCTCCCAGGAGAACGAAGCTGAAGACACCAGCCTGAAGATGACGGATGAGATTGTCGAACGTTGCGTATTCATTACAAGACAATACACCAAGACCTACATATATATATATATATATATATATATATATATATATATATATATATGTAGGTCTTGGTGTATTCGGTCTTGTCCGTGTAAGATTGAGAATACCTTGGCGACGTTTTGACGAGATCCTACTCGCCATCTTCAGGCTGGCGTCTTCGGCTTTGTGCTTGTGCCAGCAAAGCGTGATCTGAGCTGCCTTCTCTCTATAAATACTGGAGGGGAGGTGTGGTGTGCTGGCTCTGCTGTAAGCGGGTTGGTTGGCTGTGTTTTTGGCTGTGTTGTCGCTTCTTGATTGGTTGATGGAATTGGTGTTTGCTGATTGGTTGGCTGTGTTGTTGGCTGTGTTGTTGCTTTTTGATTGGTTGATGGAGTTGATGTTTGCTGATTGGTTGGCTTTTTCGTAAGAGCCTGTGTGGCTGAGGTAGTGGCTGTGTGTCCTTCAGCCTTTTGTGTTGTAGCTACCTGGGTAGTGGGCTGTGTGATGACCTTCTGAGTTTTATTGTTGTGACCTCCTGGGTCTTGTGCTGTTATCTCCTGGGTCGTTGTCTGTGTGCAACCTCCTGAGGTTTTGTGTTGTAATTTCCTGAGTTCCATGATGTAGTATCCTAGATGGAAGGCTGTGATGTGACATTCCAGGCCTTGGTTTGGCTCCGAGTTTGAGGTCTGGCTATGTGTTTATAGCGTGTGTCAGGAGATAACAGCACAAGACCCAGGATGTCACAACAATAAAACTCAGAAGGTCATCACACAGCCCACTACCCAACAACACAGCCAACCAATCAGCAAACACCAATTCCATCAAGCAATCAAGAAGCGACAACACAGCCAAAAACACAGCCAACCAACCCGCTTACAGCAGAGCCAGCACACCACACCTCCCCTCCAGTATTTATAGAGAGAAGGCAGCTCAGATCACGCTTTGCTGGCACAAGCACAAAGCCGAAGACACCAGCCTGAAGATGGCGAGTGGGATCTCATCGAACGTCGCCAAGGTATTCTCAATCTTACACGGGACAAGACCGAATACCCCAAGACTTACATACTTACCCGTGAAAATCTAAAAAAATACAAATATATATATATATATAGTAGGTCTTGGTGTATTCGGGTCTTGTCCCGTGTAAGGTTGAGAATACCTTGGCAACGTTTCGACGAAATCTCATCGTCATCTTCAGGCTGGTGTCTTCAGCTCGTTCTCCTGGGAGAACGAAGCTGAAGACACCAGCCTGAAGATGACGGATGAGATTTCGTCGAAACGTTGCCAAGGTATTCTCACCTTACACGGGACAGACCGAATACACAAGCATCTACATACCTTTACCGTGAATCTACGAAAACAAATATATATATATATATATATATATATATATATATATATATATATATGTTTCGTAGATTTTCCTGGGAGAACGAAGCTGAAGACACCAGCCTGAAGATGACGGATGAGATTTCGTCGAAACGTTGCCAAGGTATTCTCAATCTTACACGGGACAAGACCCGAATACACCAAGACCTACATATATATATATATATATATATATATATATATATATATATATATATAAAATTCTATGACTAAATAGAAAATGGAATGTGTTTAGTTGCAGAATATATATATATATATATATATATATATATATATATATGTAGTCTTGGTGTATTCGGGTCTTGTCTGTGTAAGATCGAGACACCGAGTCTCGAGAAATCTCATCAGTTCATCTTCAGCTGGTGTCAGCTTCTCCCGGGAGAGAAGCTGAAGACACCAGCCTGAAGATGACGGATGAGATTTCGTCGAGACGTTGCCAAGGTGTTCTCGATCTTACACGGGACAAGACCCGAATACACCAAGACCTACATACCTTTATGAAAATATATATATATATATATATATATATATATATATATATATATATATATACCGTGTTTCCCCGAAAATAAGACACTGTCTTATATTTTTTGGCTCCCAAAACACACTAGGTCTTATTTTCGGGGTAGGTCTTATATATTTATGGTGCCAAATAGTGGGTGTGAGTGTGTAGGGGGGGGTGTTTCGCGGGTGCATGGTTGCTCCCTGAAAAGTCTTCCTGGAACTGGAGATTTACACTAGGTCTTATTTTCGGGGTAGGTCTTATATTAGGGCAGGTTTAGAAAATAGTGCTAGGTCTTACTTTCGGGGTAGGTCTTATTTTCGGGGAAACACGATATATATCCACTTTTATCTCTTCACTTCATAGTATCTTTATACTTTCCATTATATTAAAGATGATTCTATGGTGCTGTAAGCTCTTAATGCTAAAAAGAGGCATACCTAAAAGTAAACCCCATTGACCATAATATGTCTTATCTCTAAACAGAAACTTCACTGCAAAACTTGTAGACTTATTTAAAATATGAATTTGTTTCTTCCCCCTTTTTATTCTTAGAATTTTCAAAATCTACTCAGCTCTGTCAGTCAGTATGGGCCAAGGCAAAATTTGGAAACAAAGAAAGGAGGTCTTCAAGAAAAAAGCGAAAAACTCTTCAAGTTCCAGTAGGTATTAATAGAATTAGAGTTACATGTTGTTAGAGTTTGTGTGTGCTTACAACAGAGCCAGCACACCACACCTCCCCTCCAGTATTTATAGAGAGAAGGCAGCTCAGATCATGCTTTGCTGGCACAAGCACAAAGCTGAAGACACCAGCCTGAAGATGGCGAGTGGGATCTCGTCAAAACTTCGCCAAGATACTCTCAATCTTACACGGGACAAGACCCGAATACACCATGACCTACATATATACATACATGTATACACATGCACACACACTGTACACAGACACACACACACATATATAATATACAGTGTATTAATATACAGTGTGTGTGTATGTATGCATATGTGTACATACATTCATTTATATGCACACACAATAAACACATACATATATACTGTATAATGTATACAGTATATATACACACATATATACACACACATGTGTGTGTGTATACACACAACATATATACATATGTACATACACAAACACACAAACACACACACACACACTTGGCATGGGTGTGTCTGCAGGTGTTTGGGTGTGTGGATCTGCCTGGGTGTGATTAAAACTTCTGCTAATGTCTATTAATTGTTTTCAGACAGTCCATTACTAAAACAAAGGACAAACATTCATAAAAAATAGAAGCTAGTCCTTTAAATAGAGGATGGTTATTTGTAAACTCCAATGCATAGTTATAGTATTTTTTTTAAAAAGCTGTTCATCTCCCCTGAAGATTATTTCAGAGCAGCAGGTTTTGGAGTAGTTAATCCACAGAGATAACTTTTTTGTTCTGTAAATCATATTCCGAATTTTCAAATGTTTGATTAAATGAGTCACCTGGAATTGTAGGATACAATCCACAGGAAAAATACATGTTTTATATAGTACTATTTGTTTAATCACTGGATTTCATCCCATGAATAGAATCCCCCAAAGTATTGTGATTTTTAATCCTACATTTGATGACATTTTTGCCATTTCAACTGATTGGTATATAAGAAAAATAGCTTCTTCCCTGCTGTCAACTACTTGTATTGCATAATGACTACAATGCATGGAGCATGCAAATACTTTTATTTAAATATCTTGATTTGATTTTGGATGAAAATTGGGGCTATGTATATTTTTGTAACTACTCTATTTGATGCATGCAATGTTTTCCCTTAACACTCTAATCTTTGTTTGTATAGGGGTAACAGACATTGCTTTTAGAGCAGGGGTCACCAACCTTTTGGACCTCAGGGACCACCAAACTCATAATTTTAAATCCCGCGGACCACTAATATATATTTTAATTGACAGTGGCTTGCTGACCTTGGTGGGAGAGACAGACAGAAAGAGAGATCCGATCTAACCTCAGCGGGCTGGCGGTTATGTTTTCCCCTCCCCCCTCTCTCTCACACACACACACAACCCCTCACACACCTCCACACCCTCCAAGGCAGCCACATTCCTTCACTAATCTGCTTTTCAGCTCCATTCTCAGGGAGAGAGGGGGTGTGTGGCATCCTGTGATCCCAAATAAAGAACGATCGATCTGTAGGAAAACGGGGTGGGAGATTTTCCTTCACACTTTTTTGGGGAAAATTCCCAAAAAAACTCTGCAGGAAAATTCTCCACCCCGTTTTCCTACCGATGGATCGTTCTTTATTTGGGATCACAGGATACCGTCTCCAGCTCCATTCTCAGGGGCAGAGAGAGACTTTTGGCTTCATGCAAGGAAAGTAGCAGAAGCAGCAGAAGACTTTCTTTCTCTCCCCAAAACTCTGCCAGAAATAAGTCTTTGCCAGTGCAGTGTCTTGGAGCAGGATGCCTTGCAGGGTCCCAAAGACTCATTTCTAACAGAGTTTGGGGGAGAGAAAGAAAGACTTCTGCTACTTTCCTTGCATGCAGTCAAAAGCAGAAGAAGAAAGAAGCAGAAAGAAGCAGCCCGGTGGCCAGGCCAGGCGCATGGGGTGAATGGGGCAAGTTTCTCCCTCCACCCTTCCCCCCTCCCCTTACTACCTCATGTAACTAAGACATGCAAGCCTTGTGTTCCCGCGCAGCCTCAATTAATTGCTTTGGGGGGTGCTTTGGGTGATATTTCTCTGCAAACCACCAAAATTTTCTCGTGGACCACCAGTGGTCCATGGCCCACTGGTTGGTGACCACTGTTTAAGAAGGCCTAAAAATATGACAGCAGTCCAGGTGATATTCAAATGGCTATATTTTTGGAATTTCTACTGATTTTTATTTCCTATTTTCTCTTGGCAGTTGATTACAGTAGATAGTTGCCCTCAGAGCATCCAAGTGAATTTGGAACCACTTGACAGTAAACCTGCTGAAGACAAACAGGAACACAGGGCCAAATGGCTGACAGTGTCTCACTTCAAGCAACTGAGTATGTCACATTAGTATGTAATGAAGATTGCATACAAGACTAAAAGAAAACCATGCATACTGTGGGAAATAATCTCTTAAAGAGAATAAGTTATATCTTTCAATCTTTATTTACTGATTAGCCCTTAGACCATATCAAAGTGCAGAGCTCCAAAAACACAACACCACAAAAATTTGAGAAAAGCAACTCAAAACGAAATAAAATAAAATACAATTCAAAATGGAATTGGGATAGAATACAATGATTTAAGATACAGGTTAAATATGGTTAAAATTATATTACCATGTCACCCCTAAACAATCTTAAAACTACTTTTAAAATTACATTTTTAAATCAAGTGATCTTTCCTACAATCTACCACACTCTGCTGCACCAATTTTGTCCTTATTTCCATCAACTTTACAGCAAATTTGGCAGTCCATTTCACCAACTGCAAATTAGAACCTAACAAACAATGTTGCAAAAAGGGCTCTTTAGACATTTGGGTGCTGGTATAAAAGATCCTTCCCAGCTGATGTTCCCTCAAATCTGAGTACAGGAGGCAATCAAAAATTACATGGGACATTGTTTCAACTTCCCCCGTCCCACATATACAAACTCTTTCGCATGCAGGGATCCCCTTATGAATAAGTTATAAAGATAGGCTAAGAAAGTTCTTGGGAAGAATTACAATATTATGAATTTGAAGAATAATATTAATATTAATATAATTTCACAAGTTGTAGAAAGTTGTAGATCTACCATGATGGACATTATGAACATATTTTTAAATCATAAGTAACAAATTACAGATATAAAATTTACAGCAAATCTTGGGCCCCTGTGGAATGTATGTTTGTTCTACAGAGTTAACAGGGTTTACTACTGAATGTTGACTTGATCATCAGTATAATAATTTCCATTTGTTGTACAGTAAAAAGAAATTGCATGGAACCAGCAAAACTTTCATGAGTTCCAAAGAACAGGATTAGTTAACTTTATTTTGCTAGAAGTTCCACTCTTCTTCCCCCTCCTCTTCCTCCCAAGGAAGCCAAGCACTGATACAACTAGAAAGCTGGTATTTTTAGCCTGTCTTTATTTGTGTAATTTTTAAAATGTAAAATGCATGCCTTAAATATTGCAGGAAGTTAAGACATGCAAATTACCACAACTCTATCCCAGAATCACAGAAAGATTTAAAATATTTAGCACGATTCATCCCCATGCCCAAAATTCTTTGATTTTTCACCTACCTTATCCAGATCATCTTAATAACACATGACTTTCAACTTACAACCACAATTGAGCCCCAAATTTCTGTTGCTAAGTGAAATAGTTGTTAAGTGAGTTTTGCCCCATTTAATGATCTTTTTGCCACCGTTAAGTAAATCACTCCGGCTGTTGTTAGTAACATGGCTGCTAAGTAAATCTGTTTTCCCCGTTGCCTTTGCTTGTTAGAAGATCGCAAAAAGCGGTCACATGACCCCAAGACGTAAATGTCATAAATATGAGTCGGTTGTCAAGTGTCTGAATTTTGATTGCATGACCACAGAGGTGTTGCAAAGGTTGTAAGTATGAAAACCAGTCATAAATCACTTTTTTCAGTGCCATTATAACTTCAAACAGTCACTAAACGAACATTTGTAAGTCGAAGATTACCTTCATTTGATTATATAAATTGTTTATCATCAAACCTGATTATGCAAATTTCCTTTCCCTTACTCTTCAGTCCCTCGATAACAATATTCTAGTGACAGTCAAATAAAGGGTGGGAAAAATAGCTAGTCTGTCATGTCTAAAAAGAGTCCATCATGACACAATCCTCTGTTGACATTGCACAACCTTTATGAAAGCCCTATTTCTCAAAGATAGAGGATAAGAACCACCTTGCTTTAAATTGATTTATTGCTATGGATACTTTCACTTTTTGGGGAACAAGATACTTGCAATAACTTTGAGTATACCGCTCTTACATTTGTTTACTTGGCTAGGTTTAGATCATATCAACTGTATGCATCAGGAAATGAAAAATCAAGAACTGGTGAGGCAAACAGTGCAAATCTGTGACTACCTGAGACAATCGCAAGAGGTAAGACGTGCAAGGTAGATTTTTAGGGTATTTATATTAATTGCTGAATCTCTAGTGAGTAAACTAAAGAACCCTGAATTTTTTTTATTCAGCAAGCGCAGAAGATGCCGGTGAAGAAATAAGTAATTAATCCATAATATTTTTAAAGATCAATGATTAAAAAAAACCTAACTTATCAAAACATAAATCAATGACATAGGAGGAGAATAACTTTAAATGTTGAGGTTTTATATGATTGTGAGTTGTTAAGGAAATAGCATCAATGAGTAAATATAGATTAGTGGCATGCAATCCTTCCAAGGGATCCTTTAGACAGCAGAAAACCTGTGCATAGCATGTCTTCTCAATTTGATAAAGCAGCCATTTTTGTTTTCAGGTTCATATCGCTATTTTGGAAGCTACTTTCCATGGCTGTTCCCAGAAGTACCTTCTGTAGCAGTTATGGAAGGTGGAAAGAAACATGGGGTTATTTTTTTTTAAAGGTTCACACATACTCCAGAATGTTCTGATCAACTCTTTTACACAGTCCTAATATAGTCTGCTGTTGAAATAATTTTATAATTGGTACTTTGGAACTTTCCTAACCAGAATCCAGTTTGCTTTCTTGATACCACCAAACTTGCTAAGCTATAGTACAGGTAGTCCTCAACTTATGACCACAACGGAGCTCAAGATTTCTGTGTTACATTTGTTAAGTGAGTTTTGCCCCATTTTACTACCTTTCCTGCTACAGTTGTTAAGTGAATCCCTGCAGCTGTTAAGTTAGTAACATGGTTGTAAAGTGAATCTGGCTTCCCCATTGACTTTACCTGTCAGAAGGTCGCGAAAGGGGATCACATGACTCCATCATGAATATTAGTCATTTGCCAAGACTCTGAATTTTGATCATGTGAATGTGGGGATGCTGCAACGGTTGTGTGAAAAATGGTCATAAGTTCCTTTTTTTCAATGCCATTGTAACTTCAAATGGTCACTAAACAAACTGGTGTAAGTCGAGAACTCTACTAAATCCAGAAAAAGATTTAATGCTGATTAAATAGTTTAATTAAGTTGAGCTGCTAATTGGAAAACGTCAAGGAAGGATTATGTATGTTTGCAGTCTTAAATTGCTTATATAGCAATACAAGCGGGATAGAAATAAAACATATATATATAATTATGGAAGGCAAAAGTTTGTTTTCTGGTACATTGAATAAATTTACAATAACGAAATATTAAGAACAAAGGTTGTCTTGAAAACATTTTGAGATGAAAACGAGAGGTTTAGCTTTAAATATGGCATATAATCTTAGATGCTCTCTGCCTTTCGGTATCCTTAGTGAAGAACTAATAATATTTGTGTTTGCATATTGCATGAAGTGGTTGATTTTGTTTTAACATGATAAAAAAATACAGCTATTATAACTGGTGAGTCACAAATATGGCTTGATGTTATAAGTGGATCAGTGGTGGGATTCCAATTTTTTTACTATCGGTTCTGTGGGCGTGGCTTTATTTTTTATTTTTTATTTTATTGGACTTATATGCCGCCCCATCTCCGAAGATTCGGGGCGGCTCACAATTAAAACATACAATACAATAATTATTTAAAAAAGAATTAAACAATTTAAGCCCAATAAAACCAAATTAAAATACTTAAAATTATCCCATGGCCCAGGTGAGGTAATCACAGCCCGATTTGGTCAAACAACCAGGTCTTTAAGTCGCGGCGGAAGGTGCGGAGGTCAGGGGCCAGACGGAGGTCCAGAGGCAGTTCATTCCATAAGTCGGGGACCGCTACAGAATAGGCTCGCCGCCGGGGGACCGCCAGCCGACATTGACTTGCCGACGGGACCCCGAGGAGTCCTTGCCTATGTGCCTGCATGGGATGGGTGGCGCTCGATATCGGCAGGAGCCGCTCCCTTAAATATTGTGGACCCATGTCATGTAGGACTTTGAATGTTAAAGTCAGAACCTTGAATCTCACCCGGAGTGCAACCGGTAACCAATGCAGGCCGCGCAGGAGGGGGGTAATATGGGAGAATCGGGTAACTCCCATCACCACCCGCGCGGCCGCATTCTGCACCAGCTGCAACCTCCAGATGGTATGCAAGGGCAGTCCTAAATAGAGAGCATTGCAGTAGTCGAGTCGCGAGGTGACAAGGGCATGAGTGACCGTACGCAGGGCATCTCGGTCCAGAAACGGGCGAAGCTGGCGAACCAGCCGGACCTGGGCAAAGGCCCCCCTGGCGACGGCCCCCACCTGATCCTCCAATTGGAGCCGTGCATCCAGGAGGACCCCCAGGTTCTGCGCCCTATCCACAGGGGGGAAACACCACTCCCCCTATGGTCAACGATGGACACTTGGTGGGTGTGACAGGGGAATGATACTGTAAAATCTCCAGTTAGAGGTGGTATTTGCCAGTTCTCCAAAGTATTCAAAGTTTCCTCTACTGGTTCTCCAGAACTGGTCAGAACCTGCTGAATACCACCTCTGAAGTGGATTCAATAAATTGTAGCTAAAAGAAGCTACAATTTTGTGTAATGTGTGTTCTGTGCTGCTTACAGAGGAAAGAAGATATATGGATATATGAAAGTTACTAATCATAATTTTATTTAAAATGTCTATTTATAAAAAAATAATAGAAACAACAACTTTTCCCCCAGGATTTAAATAACAGCATTGCTTGGACTAGGAAGAATAGAAATAATAATCTGAGCAGAAGCTACTCGTAAGTATTCTTTCCTGTTTGATCACAGGTGGCATTTTTGATGTTATGTTGACCATAATATTTCTATTATCTGACATGCCTTTGTGACCTTTAATCATTTAGCTGATAACCTAATTGAGATGTCCCATTCTAAAAGATTGTCACAAATTGTGAGTTATATTAAATTGTATTTATCTGCATGTGATCCTCATCGAAACTAGTGCCAAAAATGCACAGAAATATATATCTGCATGCACCACTTACAATACTTACAATATATCAAGCAAATAAACGCTGGGTAAAAAATTATAGAGTTTATAATTAAATAGTTTGTCTATCAGTAGTCATGAGATATTAAGAAATACAAGTTAGTGTATAAATGAACCTAGTCTTTATTGTAATTACTATTATATATCTTTTGCAAAATTAAAACGAATGAAAGGTTATGTAAGTTTCCCAATGTAATGAAACATTCTCTGTGTGGGTGCATTTTAATTTAATGATAAAAATCTAACTCCACTCTTTGTTTCAAAAAGGTTGAGAAGTTTAGATGGAGATGGCAGTAAGTTTTTTATTTTATTTTATCTGTAAATACTATAGTCAAATTCATGTTTAGAACAAAGTTAATTTAAAGAGCCTCTCACTACTAACTCACTTTCCTATATGGAAACTTACTATGACTGAGTATCAAATCTGATATCCCCCAGATAGAGATTGTTGAGGTGTTTTGCTTAAAAAGTCATACAACATATGGAAAATAGATAGGGATTGAAAAAGAAAAAAAAGTATAGTGGCATTAGTGCTTAGTTATATATCTGAAAGCCTCCATAAAAATCCAAAGATGTTGAAGACCTAATGTAGGTTCAGCTATTATATCAACAATTACTGAAAATTATGGTTAGTTTCAAACTATAATATCCATTTCTGGATTGCAATTTTTAAAATTATTTTTAATTACATTTATATGCCACCCTTCTCCGAAGACTCAGGGTGGCTTGCAATTTTTTTGGAGCGCAACCCAATGCGCTCAGCAATAGCTTTCATTCCATTGTATATGCCTGCTTATTACTAAGCGGCATTTTTACAAGGTCAGCTAATTGCCCCCAACAATCTTGGGTCCTCAATTTACCTACCCCGAGAGGATGGAAGGCTGAGTCAACCTTGAGCCTGGTGGGATTCGAGCCTACAGTAATTGTAGACAGCTGGATCTTAAGTGCAGGCATTTAACAGCCTGAGCCACCAAGGCCCTTTCAAATAAAAAACTGTCTCTCTAGTTCAGACTAGTTCTACCACCTCACACCACTTTTACTTTGACCTTTACCTTTCACTACATTTTAGTGTATGCTCCACATTTCTGTACTGATACGGCAAAAGATATTCATTGGGGCACATCAAAATACCTTCCCCTCAATTGTTTTAACGAGGAAATGTCATAATGTTCCTTTCCAAGATTATCTCTTTATCTGTTTTAATATTGATATAGATATGGTTACACATATATTCCTGGCCTGTCCAATCTTGGAAAGCAGAATTAACAACACCACTAATTGCAAAATAGTTGATTTGGAGCCAACAGAATACAGTGCATTTTTTAATTAAGTGATTACTGTAGTGAAGGTTCCAGGAAAATAGCAAACTTTAACACTTGTCTCAACTGCTGTCGGTAACCATTAAACTTATATTAAAATTTATCCATTATAAAAGTTACTGTATATTCTATCATTTTCTATTATTTTATTCATCTACCATTCTTTTTTCCCGTTTTCCTTATATTGATTCATAATTTTATTTTGAACTGTATCTGGAAAATCTGTCCTGATATGTTATTTTAAGTGCTAGCCTTTGACCAAATAAAACAGATCTATCTTTATAAAACTTATAATAAATGTTCAAATTCAGAGAAACAGAGTGTTTTTCAACTGAGCAGATTTTCAATTAAATTGAAAAGCATTTTATTATGGTAAATGATTAGCTGTTATTTTAATTTTATTGGTACCTATGACATTGATCATTGACTTTTTAAAATATTATTTTAATTGTATATAAATACAGTTAAGATAATACTTGAAAAAATGCTTGAACCCTGTCCAAAGACTGCTAGGAATAGATGAAGTTATAGGTCTTGTGAAATAAACAAATAATATTATGGTCCCCAGTATAATCATATGCTTTTTACTGATAATTTAATAAAAAGTTAAAATGGATTGTATTTCACTTCCAATCATTTTATGGCAATCTTGACTGCGCGGTGCTTACAACAGTGTATTTTTTTTCCATATTTAACATTAATTTTTAAAAAATATTTCAGATATCTCACTCTCCTTAAAACCCCCTCAAGATTTGCACCATCATTACTCAGGTACGTAGTGAGTATTTAAGTGAGTATGCTGAGTATATTAATTCTTTCCCTCTATCATTTTCTAATTATCTGACTTTGAAGTAGCTCATTATTAAGAGCTGTATATTAAAATAATTCCTAAGAGAGTATCTTGGGGAGATTAGGATAATTTATTATTTTAGCACTGCTTTCTGCATGCCAAGTAGTTGTTGGTAAAATAAATTGGTTACTGGAAAGGATAATAACAGATCTATAATCAAAAGTCATAGAAATAAAATTTATTTTATAATATAATTTCTTTTATAAATATAATTTCTAATATATTTAGGAAATATAATGAAAGGAAGTAGAGGAGATTGAGGATCAGCTAGTTCAGTTTCTGGTCAAATAAATCTGCTTTTAGTATCAATTCCCAGTGAATTCATATCCTAAAAATGATTTCATACTGTATTGGAAGCAATGAACGCATACGAACCTATTAAGCTGCTACATATTCAAAGCTGATGAAATTTGTGAAACCCACCAGCAGATGTCCTTACTGTCACACATTTAAGAACATATGTATATCACAGTCTTTGCAAATATTGTTCAGAGTTAGATTGCTAAATGAAGTATTTGTAGCAGGTAACAATTGTATGATAGCTAGCGGTATTATATTGTTACTGTGATAAGTATGAAAGCTATTATACCGTAAACACATATCAGCACATATGAAAACTGCTGTAGTCAGTTTAGTATATATTAAAAATAGAGCCAAACTGGATTTTCATAAAACTTAAAGAAAATCTATCCAAACCTTACACATTACTATTTTAAATTAATTTTTATTCAATAAATTTTAACAAAGATAAAAACAATAAAAGAAACTTAAGACAATAATAAAAATAGTAAATGGAGGGAAAAAATAGAAAAAGAAATAAAAGAAAAAACGAAAAAAGAAATATATAAATGGCTTCCAATCTCCTTTATAACGGTTATAAATTTATCTCTTTTTTCAACAAAAAGTCCATAAGGAGTTTCTAGTCACTGATAAATGTACTTGTTGATCTGTCACTAATCAAATGATTTTGCCATCTCTGTTAGTTCTGTCACTTTTCCTCCATTGTGATGTTTCAGAGTCTTTCCATGTTTGTGCATATAATAATCTTGCAGTAGTAATAAAAAGAATCTTAATACAGGAGAAATTACAATTGTGATGGTTGGGAAGAATTTTTCTAAGAAAAATGAATATTTTGCCAAAGATAATGTTTTTGTTTCAACCAGTTCTGATAACTGAACAATGGCAGAAAGATATATCAAAATCTATATGGCAAGAAAAAAAGCCAAATATATATTTAAATTTAAATTAAATATATTTTCTGGTAAATGATTCCAGAAAAAATATCTAGAATGTATAAGATAGTTCAAATTTATGTTGGAAATGTGGATAAAGTGAAGGATCATGTTATAACTGGTAAGAGTTTACAAAAATACTCACATAACTTTCTGAAATGCCACTAACCCACCTTGAATGTATATCCAGCAATTATAATATGCTTTGCTATCTGAGAAGAAATATAGAAAGGGATACCTTGAGTTCAGACAAGGTATCAGTAATTTGCCAAAGATCTGAGGGAAACTCAGCTTTAAATCTTGTCAGTACTTTACAGTAAGGCTTTAGATCAGTTGTAGAGTTGAAATGGTATCATCAAATACTGCCCATTTTATTTAAATCAGAAGAATAAATTCAGTGGGTGGCCCTTGAGGGTTGAATAAATGATTTCAACTGGCTTTCTTTTTGAAAGATTTTCTAGTGCTGTATTGTTCATTTAAGTTCCTTTCCATCTTCTAACTCAATCTTTGTCTAGTAGGTTTATTCCTCCATTCAGTATTTTTTGCCCATCCAGCCAGTGGCCAGAAAATAGTAGTGTAAGAAAATTAAAATGCTGAAATTACTCTTTAGATAATATTTTAACAAATTAGTTTTACTTCCATGAATGAAAATAAAACATTATTATAATCACTTCAAATGTTGTACCGTATTCCCAGTCTCCCAGTCAAAGGCCTTCAGTAGGAGCAAGAGCTCTTCAAATTTTCTTTTTTAAAATGGTGGCCAAATTTTTTCAGATCATATGATTAACTTGCTTCTTTGCAGCTGTTGAAAGAAACAATTTAATGAGGCTGGCTCAAACAATCCCTTTCACACCAGTGCAGTTTTTTGGTGAGTACTGGATTTCATTCACAATAATTTAGACTAAAAATGTGCAATAATTCCACTGCCTGATTATTTTTATTAAATCATGGTGCATCTCTCCTTCTCTCATCTATATATCTGTCTTTTGCATTATTTTGTATAATATCAAGAAATAACTAGAAAACATTTTTCATTAAAAACCCTTGCATTTTTCTTCTATTGCTAACTGGGTGGGGTTTTTGGGGGGGTTAATCTCATTGTTTTTCTATTGTCAATCTCAGAATTTTTTTTACAAGATCTCCAATTTATTTATTTATTTGTTCAATTTATTTAGCTGGAGAAGAAGTAACGATTTATAGACTGGAAGAAAGTTCACCTTCGAACCTGGATAAAAGCATGTCCTCTTGGTCCCAGCACGGCATGGCTGCCATGATTCAAGTTTTGTCTCAGGAGGAAATGGATGGAGGGTTGAGGAGAGCCATGAAAGCTCTCTGTACCTGGTCTGAAAATAATGTGCTCAAGTTAGGTGAAGTTTTCATTGTAAAATCTTTCCTTCCTGAAGTTGTTCGGACTTGGCAGAAGATCTTCCATGAAAGCACAGTCCTCCATCTTTGTCTCAGAGTGAGTATAATCTGATCATCAATCCCTACTAATAACTGGAGGCTAGCAACACTCTACAGAAGGAACCCTCACTGTGGTGCACCATGGTCTAAAATGGTGGTTCACAAGAGATCTGTCAAATCCCATTGTTACCTAAATCCCAACTGCAAACAGCCATCTCAGCCCTGCCTCCCCAAAAGTAGCTCTATGCGTGAGAATGGCTAAAATGGATTCATTATAGCATAAAAATAGTCATACCATTAAGTAGCAGTACTCTCAGGTATATATTGTAGTGTATTCAAACTAGTACCAATCTAGAAATAAGGAGAAATTTTACAGTTAAAACAATAAGTGAAACAGCTTGCCTTCAAAAGTTGTGGGTACTTCATCACTGGAAGTTTTTAAGAAGAGATTGGATAGCCATTTGTCTGGAATGGTATAGGGTTTCCTGCATGAGCAGAAAACATCTGCATTGAACTAGAAAACCTTCAAGATCCCCTTCCAAGTGTGTTATTCTGTAGTAGGGATCACACACCTGTTAATATCATTGTAATAGAAACTGGAAAGTGTATTCTTCTTATTTGTCAGTGAAATACAGGTACATGGGATCAGCTCACTCATATTTTGTAAATAATTTTGTGATTTTGTTTTCTAAGAAACTAAATTTTCATCCTGTCCTTTGAATGACACTTATGAGTACTTTTAAGTTTTCCCCACCCAAGCCAATTAATAGTTTTTGATACGATCTCTAAGCTGGGATTTCAGAATTCAGTTCTTACTTCATCTCTGGAAAGAGTCATTGGGCAGACTTAGTCAAATCACATTGTCTCATCACAATCTTAAAAAGGATGGACATACTTAAAATGTGGATAGAAATAGCACTAACTTGTTAAATGTTATTGTAAACATTACTGAAATAATATAGCTAGGGTTTTTTTTGTTATTATGTTTAGGAAATACAGCAGCAAAGGGCAGCTCAGAAATTGATATACACCTTCAATCAAATGAAGCCCCATAGCATTCCATATACTCCCAGGTATGAAAAATGTGTTTCTAGAAATAAAATGTAAAAGAGTAAACCTATTCATTCAATATACTATATGATGATTTAATTATTAATATCTGCAGTTAATAGACAGGCAGATACAATCCTGCACTATAATTACAACAACTATTAGAGGAACAGACAACTATTTATTCATGTGTTTTATATATTATTACAGTCTATATTCCATTGAAATGGAAGCAGTGACAGATTTTATTTTCTTGGGCTCCAAGATCCCTGAAGATGGTGACTGCAGACATGATATTAAAAGACACTTTCCTCCTTAGGAGGAAAGGTATGGCATAGTTTTAAAACCATAGTCAAAGCTATGGTTTCCCAGTATGAGAGTTGGACCATAAGGAAGGGAGAATGCTGAAGAATTGATGCTTTTGAATTATGGTTCTGGAGAAGACTATTGACAGTCCTTTGGACTTCACAGAGGTCAAATGAGTCAATTCTAACGGAAATCAACCCTGATTGTTCTTTGGAAGGACAGAAATTGAAACGGAAGCTCAAAAGCCCTTTATGGCATTGGACCAGGATACATGCGGGAGACCCTGCTGCCGATAACAGCTTCCCAACGTCTGCCTCCCATCGAGAGGGCCTGCTCCAGGTGCCATTGACACAACAATGTTGACTGGCGACCCCCAGGAGTAGGGCCTTCTCGGTGGGAGCACCCACCCTATGGAATCAACTTCCCCTGGAGCTCTGGATGGCTCCTGACCTCCGCTCCTTCCGCCGTGACCTAAAAACTTGGCTATTCCAACTAGCCTACCCGGACTGATGGGGACTGATGGGGACTGAGGGAGGGTGTTAAATATATTTTTAAAATATTCTAATTGACAAAGGAGACCTTGGTTTTTAATGTCCTTTAACATTTATGTAATTGTATTGGGACTGTTTTAATTGTAAGCCGCCCTGAGTCCCTCAGGAGATAGGGCAGCATATAAGCCTAATAAATAAATAAATAAATAAATAAATAAATAAATAAATAAATAAATAAATAAATAAGTAGATACATACTTTGGTCACTTAATGAGAAGTGAGGACTAATTGGAAAAGATTCCGAGGTTGTGGAAAAAAATGAAGGCAAAAGGAGAAGGGGACAGTAGAGGATGAGATAGTTAGATAGTGTCATTGACACAAAGAACATGAATTTGGGCAAATTCCAGGAGACAGTGAAGGAGAGAGTGTGCCATGGTTCATCTGTTCACAAAGAGTCAGACATGACTTAATGACTGAACAGCAACAATATTCCATCATTCCTCTCCTTCCATCTCTTTATATAATGACCACCAAAACCTGACATTACAAACAAGATACCGCTTTTCAGGTCTGTGATGAATCCTAAAGGGATGATCCACCATATTAGATATTTATTCAGAGAATACAGTTAATTTGGGGCTTATTCCAACTCTCTGTCTCTCTCTCTTTGTCTTTCTGTCTCTGTCTCTGTCTCTCTCTCTCTCACACACACACATCATACACACACACACACACACACTCTATCTTATATATCTATCTATCTTGTTCCTTTTGTTCAGTTCAGTGCTGATAAAATTGCTCAAGTCAGATAACAGTATGGCAGGAGAAAATCCTTTTAAATATGTACATTATTTTTTTCCTGACATTACTTCAAGCTCCTCCATTCATTTGAATTCATTTAATGATCAATATCAAAACTTCATTCTTAATATTTAAAATGAAGATTTATTTGATTTACAAGATAATAAGAAATACAAGACACGCTTTTAATTCTGAGAATAGCAATTTCATTTGAGTATCCAACTTCAGAATTAGCAAAAAAGACTGCATTGGATTAAGCCCTGTAGAAAGTAACCATGCAGAATTAACAAAAATATCAGAAAACTGCTGATTATTGGGGGAAAAGGGGGGTGGGACATGCTAGTGGCTTTGTGAGAGCCAATGGCTTCTTATATGTTTAGCTGGGAATCACAAGTGAACCTTCTAGGATGCAATTATTATATTTTTATTCTGTTGTTAAATTGCCTGTGGTGACTTGCCTCTGTAATTTGTTTGCCAGGATTATGATAATAGATTTTCTCAAAGTGGTGCTCAACTTTCCCATCAAACTTGGAGATTTTATGAAACTCTATCTGAAAATTAGGTCCTCATTAAGATTAATTACCTCAGGACATCTTTTTGGTTATAGTCCTAAACTTACTTTTCAGGAATAAATGTCATTTAATTCAATTAGGTTTATATCTGCCTAGAAACGGATAGGATAATATTACATTTTAACTTGCATTCTGCACATACTTATGTTCTTGAATGTTCTTGAATATATGATATTGATGAAAATTTTACATGAGATGAGTACCCTTTATTCATCAAAAGCAGCTTGAATAACACCTCCTGAAAAGGTACTATTCTTTCTTTTTAGATTCCTTGAAGTCTTTTTAATTTATTGCCATTCAGCCAATCAGTGGCTGACAATAGAGAAATACATGACAGGAGAATTCCGCAAGTACAATAACAACAATGGGGATGAAATCACACCTAGCAATTTGCTGGAAGAAGTTATGCTGGCTTTTTCTCACTGGAGTTATGAATATACCCGAGGAGAACTTCTTGTATTAGATTTGCAAGGTGAGTAAAAAAGACTGTACCATGAAAATTAGGAAAATCAAAGTTAGAAAAATGGCATATGATACTTGAATGGGTAACACATCTATTTGGGTGTCAGCATTTGTGGACTATAGTATAGTTTATCAGAAACAAGAAAAGTTCTACAAATACAGTCCATAATATACATATGTGTGCGCGCACACACACAAATGCACAGGCACACAAACACCCATCTATTGTTAGTGGTTGAATGATTAACACTGACTTCTAGGCTTGTGTATGTGTTCATCTACAGAAGATTGTGCAACCATGCCACAGGTTCTGTCCTTTTTTTGCTGTATGAGCAACATGATATTGCATTTCTGCTTTCAGCATTCTACCTTCTTTCCTTCCATCTTTGCAAATGCCACGGAGGCCTATATGAATTAGTTCTGATTCACCTTGAATATTTGAGATTTGGAATAAATATGATTTGTTTTAAGGCCTGGCTTAGAAATTTGAGGACAAATCCATTTGATCTGAGCTGTTTCTTTAAATTATAATGGGAAGGCCTCAATACTTCCTTTTGAAATCTCCCCCCCTCTTCATCCCTTTTAAGGTTGAGATCATATGCCTGAGACTCAATAGGCATCAGCACTTGTCTGAATTTGTCTTAGCTCAAAGCAAGGTAAGATTAGGCCTGGTTAATACTTCGATGTAGGCTCATCTGGAAGTTGCAAAAAACTATTTCTTTCCAGAAAAAGGGCATGACGAACTCCTTTCATGCTGATGCCAAGCAAATGGATTAGAAATGCTCCAAGAGTAAATCATCAGGTATTGCCTAATTATCATCAAAATATCTTAAAAAGTATGAAGAAAGGAGAGCTCCCATTTTTTTAGGAAGGAAGAAAGTTGTGATCATTGAATTAAAGCTTGTAGGCCACACTGAAAGTAAAAATAAATAAATAAAACCCTACAAAATATATGCAAGTAATTTTTCAGTTGCTTTCTTGGAGTGCAGGGCTTGGCATTGCATCGCTACTCGTGTCAGAAGCACCAAGGCATTTCTGGATGGAAAGGATTAGCTGGTGACATCACCATTATCTGGGGGACACCTGGTTAGGGTTCCTTTCTTGTCCCTGTTCTTGTGCCCAACAAAGTGGTACCTATTTATCTACTTGCGTTTGTATTCTTTCAAACTGATAGATGGGCAGGAGCTGGAGCAAATGACAGGAGTCCACCCCATCACACAGTCTCATACACAGCCTCGTCAAGTCAGATTCTAACCATGTGAAACACCATTTTTCCTGACTTGGCACAATACTAAGTAATTATTGAGTTCTCCTTAACTAGCAGGAAAATGTTGCTGCCTTTGATCACTAGTTTTCAGGGATAACTAAAACTAATTAACTAACTTAAACTTTGCGTCCTTGGTGGCTTTGGTGAGGTGAAGTGAGTGCAGGGTTGGGTTGGGTTTGGATGGCAAGCACACAGACAAAGCTTGACCTCTTGCTGATATGGGGAAATATGATGACACAGAGATCATTTGGCACAAGTAAGGTAGCAGTCATTGCCTTGCCACATCTGCATTCTTGAAGTAGTGAAATTTGGAGCA
Organism: Naja naja; assembly: GCA_009733165.1. Classification (NCBI taxonomy): domain Eukaryota; kingdom Metazoa; phylum Chordata; class Lepidosauria; order Squamata; family Elapidae; genus Naja; species Naja naja. Next base: position 235,912,581 of record CM019149.1, on the reverse strand, counting down.
CTTGTGTTAACCTGGCAAGTTCATGCTATAGTATATGTACCAGTATGAATCTTTTGAGTACTGAAAAACTCTATTTTGCCACAGCATACCACCATTACCTATCTCTTAGGAAAATGAAAGTGTGGTTGCTTGGTATAGAACACGTTTCAAAAAAAGCACAGGTTAGATGCATCTATTGTTCTCATGCTACCTTTCTTTAATGGAATTGTACAGTTGTGTGCTTCTGGCAGTTCCCACTAATCTGGTTGCTTTTAAGTATTTCCTGTCTATTTTATTTTTGATATATTAGTGTATTAGAACTTGCATGTGTATTTCTGCACTTACCTGGATCAGGAAGAACTAAATATTGATTCTACACATTTGGGCTCCACATTCTACACATTTGGGATCCAGTTAATTTCTAAGTGTACATCGGTGTGGTTATTCAAGAACAAAGTTGCCTATACTGCAGATCCCTCTATAATTAGCTGATAATAAATTCTATTTCTACATGAAATTGGTCTGTCAAAATATATAATTCACAGTGAGCACAGAGAATAGTAAATTTGGCAGAAGGAGGTTGCTAGTATAGGAGAGAGAGGCCCGGTGTGGGCAACCATGGAAACTATGGATACTTATAGAATCTAGTTCATTATGCTGGCATAGGTAGTTCACTCTCAGGGCTAATTTGTGCGGATGTATCACAAGTTTTTAACAGAATAAAGAATTTGGTTAAAAAAGAAGAACTAATATTAAGCATCTAAATCAGGGGTCTCCAAGCTTGGCAACTTTAAACCTGAAGGACTTCAACTCCCAGGATTCCCCAGCCAGCTTTGCATTGAAGTTGAAAGTCCTCCAGGCTTAAAATTGCCAAGGTTGGAGACCCAAATCTAAATCTATCACTTATACACAATATAATAGAATCAGAGATTCCTGATCCATGTTTACCTAACAGTTCTGTCTTCTTAATAATACAGTTTCAATTTACACCACTTTAAAAAAAACTGTTTTAAAGGAAATTGACTTGTTCCAAAGCAAAGCATCAACCTCTAGGGCTTCATGAATGAGGTCCCACAGAGATCATCAAGGAAGCATCCTTGAGGACTAGTTTGCCTTCTGATAAATGGATGTTTTGTGACTGGCCACACAATAGTAATTTTGTAACTAGGGAAGTCATCTATGGAAGCTTTCGCAATTCCAGAATGGCCCATAAAAGTTATCCAACTTTGACATAAATAAATGAAACATTAATATGCTTGATGTAAGCTATTGTTTCAGGAGAGCAAAGCAAGCCTACACAATAGATTAAATATGAGGATCCAAATTTCATCCTTGATCTAGATATTCTGGAGCATTTGAAGGTTTCAGTGCTGGAATACGTCTATGGTGTTTATCTATTTTATTCAGAGTAGGGAAATTTCCTTGCACTGGATGGAAAGTATTCTTATCTTAGTTTTCTCTGATGTTGAAACTTATATTCTATTTACACATAGTTCCAGCAATATACATATGGATCCACAAAATATTTTTGAATTATAGCCTTTATATTGTTTGCTTTATATTTAAATGAAAACATGTTTTAAAAAGTAGCTGAGTATGCAACATAGTCTAATGCAATTTATAATTTTAATATTGCTTTTTCATTTTACTCTGTAAACCAAAAGATTAGATAACTAAATAATAATTGCACAGGTTATAATTTCACAAATGGTTTTTAAGAAGACAATTACCTTCTAATAACCATTATAAATTTGAATTCTGTAGGTGTTGGAGAAAATCTCACAGATCCATCTGTTATTAAACCTGAAGACAAACAGTAAGTACCACATGTAAATTTATCATATAAAATGTGACATATATTCCATTATTCAATTAATCTTCAGTGTTAGCTATAATGCACATATGCTGACAGTGATATTCTTTTTGGTTAAATTTTGCACAATTTTGTATGTGTATCTTTTTAAATGGCTGATTAAGAATAATGTAATGCATTGACCAAAAGGTAACTGAAGGTAACTTAATAAAGCTATAAATGCAGATATTTACTAAAAAACTTGGCAACAGAAGATAAATATTTGACTTGTATTGAGTGGAAATAACTGGTTTCCAAGTTCATTATGTTGTTTCTTGTGGGTTAAATAGGCCTTTTAATCCTAGAAATGCACAAGAAATGGACTACAGTTAATGAAATGTTATCTAACCACAGTTTCTCATAAGTAATGCTCATGACACCAGTTGAAGGATTAGGTTTTACCCTCCAGCTACTTTGCAAAGTGGTATCTGTGTCAAACTCGATTGTGACTATGAGTTTAGAACATTAATTTTTAATAAGCGCTACATCCTCTGGGCTAATAGAAACTCACACAGTGAAGCATTTCTTATTCCATTCCTCCTGTACTCATCCTCCAATCTGTTTAGGCAGATCCCCCCAAAACCGGACATCCAACTAAGCGTATTGGTGATATGCAGGTGGAAAAGGTGTATACAGCTATTGTGACATTAATTATTCTTTTATTATTTTCAAACTCTAGAGAGATGGCCTTTGGACCGGCAAACCTTGGAGAAGAAGCCTTCAAAAACTTCATTTCAAAGCACTGCTGCAATTCTTGTTGCAGGAAACTCAAACTTCCTGGTATGCAGCAGCAAACTCTGAACAAATCTGGCCTTAGAGCTAATCCCTGAATCTAAGACTGAGCTCATTGTATTGGCATTGGTAACAAAGTATTCCAAGAAGGAGTTGTACAAATGAACATTTTCCATTCGTATTTTGAGGGTCTGCGCAATACTAACATATGCCTAGGGGAAAAAAAGCAATACTAAGCCTTATTTATTGGTTTGGTATTTCAAATCTGGATGTGGCAAACTTTAAATATGGGGTGCACTTTTTTTTTAATGCCAAAAGTCTCACTTGGCTTTTCATGATCCATTCCAAAGATGGTAGATACAAGAAAAGGAATGAATAAAAAGGAAAAAAATAATAATTTATATTACATTGCATTCCTTATAATCACATTAAAATTGGCCATTTTTGTAGAAGGCCCCAAGGTCTTGGACCTGTGCACTAACATGTCATATTAAACACACAATCATGTCCTTTCTCTAAATATGATATTAGATTAGCTTTTTTTAGTAGAGTGACTAAAGCAGTAGATTTAAGCAGCCTTTCACTTCTTTTCTTTTTACAATCTGGATTATATATAGGAAAGAAGTAATAATAAAAGTATCTATTTTCATCCTGTATAATTAGTATATTATATGAAGATGTCCTGCTTAGTTGAAGATATATCTCTTCAGTTACTAATATTAATACATATTACCAAAATCCATTTGGATGATGGCTGTGATGTAATTCTTTTGGAACTCTACCTACTTAGATTTTTTTTTAAAATTACATTTATATTACATTTATATATATATATATATTGGGCCCTGCAGCAAACTTCAGAATGATAACATTGTTCTTAAAAGATATCTTTCCTATGACCAAGGTTGCTGCTGTTAAGATGATAAGAGTGCTGAGTTACAAAGTTGGAATCTCCATGGTGAACCTAGATTTTGTTTCTGGGCAAATGTGGGAATAACCTTCCCTGTTCATATTAGAGGACTTCACTCTTCACGTACTATAGGTGGGATCCGAGAGTCATGATTTCCACTGCTTGAATCAGGGGCTTGTCTCAGATAATCTCTGCCTCACACACATGACAACATAGGTTAGATGTTGATTTTGTCCCATAAACAACTTTGTGTGCTGTTATACAATGCCTTACACTTTAGTCCAGGGGTCTTCGAACTTGACAACTTTAAGACTTGTGGACTTCAACTCCCAGAATTCCTTCTCCAGTCACGTTAGCTCAAGAATTCTGGGAGTTGAAGTCCACAAGTCTTAAACTTGCCAAGGCTAGAGACCCTTGCTTAGTCCCTTGCTGTGGCCTCATATATCTTATTTTAGATGGGATTGCCACCCAGGACTTTTCTGAAGAAGTCCACAGTAACTGATGGATCTGGAAGGGATTTGAAAAGTGTTTGGGGAGTTTTCCCAATATCTGGTGATTAGGTAATTTGATTTAGGTTTGATTTAGGTAATTAACTTCTGGTAACAGGAAGTGGCTTGGAAGGTTGATGTTCTGAAGTGGATTTTTTTTTCTATTGGTACATTTTAAGGAGCTCTGAGGAGCACTGGGGACAAAGCAGCAGACATTATTATTATTAGTAATAGTAGTACTGGATATTTTAATGTTGTATATTGCATGTGTGTTTGTTATTGTTGGAATCCTTGGAAATTACAGCAGCATGCAAATGTAATAAAGATGTATTATCTAAGATAAAGCTTTTTTCTGTTTTCTTTTCATAGATTTGAAAAGAAATGATTATGCATCTGGGAGGGTCAATCCAGCTTTTGAAATTGAAACTGAAGTACCAATGGCAGCAGAAGATGAGGCTGCAAACAATAGGAACAATGAACCACTGGAATATTATACTCGGCTGTGAAGCAAGAGCAGCTAATTTTAGCATTAGAATTTTTTCCCCCTGAAGGGCCAACTCCGAGGAGCCCCTATGCCTCCAGTATTTTCTCGAATAAAGAAATAAAAACCAATAATGTGAAAGTGTTTTCAAATGAATTCTTTCTAAAATAAGGAATCTCCTCTGTTTTTAAAGGATATTCATCAAAGTCACTGGAGTAATTGAAAATATGCCAATGTTTCAATTTATGAATGTTTAAAAGTGTCATTTAAAATAAGAAAAGTTCCAATGGTTTTGAGAAATTGGAAGATTTCCTAGAAACAAATTCAAAGAAATCTTCCAGATGGCAACCAGAAATATTCAGTCCTAGTCAAAGGGGGTCAAACATGTTGACAAAATGGCCAGATAAAAATTGAGGCTCCAATTTTCCAAGAAAAGGAGTTCCAAAGTCCAGGAGCTACATCAGAAAAGGTCACTTGCATTTATATTTTATGAATGTTTTTTCATCTTTTTACTTTAATGGAGTATCCTATAATTATGGCTGGAAATTTTAAGAAAGTTTTGAGTGTTTGGGTTGACCATGTATGTATGTATGATCACATACACTGAAAATATTTATTAAATTTAATCTGGTGGGTATCTGTTAACATTTGAACTCATTCCAATGAGAATGTACTTAACTTCCCAGTTTCCCATCAGACCTGTTCCTAACATTTTTTGTACCTAGATTTTCATTGTTTATGTGTGAGTCTATGTAAATAAACCAGTTCTTGTATAAATGTGTTGTAAGTTACTTTGGATTTGATAAAACTTTAAATTAGGATGACTGAAAAATGATATCCATATCCATACCTAACTTGGAAATACAAGGTACAGGATCTTATTACAAGTCAGATTTATGATTTAAGTTAATTTCCCGTTTTTTTATCCTGAGCTGGAATCAAATTCTCAGGACTTCAGGCATAGATTATTCCTACAGACACAAAGCAGACTGAACAAAGATCTTTTCTCACAAAATCATGTGAGCTCCCACTAAACTACAGCCCTTCCCAACAACAACAACAACAACAACAACAACAACAAAAAGAACGGAATGTTAGTACTGAAATAGTATGAGGTGTTTCAGACAGACCACAAGCTCTGAATGACTACCATGTTGCCCTAAAATAAAATTATAAGAAGAAAGATAGCTAAATCTCCTACATGAATGTATCTGATAGATGTTTTCCTGTTTTTATGAAGGTTAGAGTAACTTAAAAAAAGAAGTAGAAATGTACCATAGACATAACACTGTGTTATGCAAATTTAACACTTGACAATATTAATTGTCAACATTTATCAGACATGCCTTGTTACCTGAAGAGCTAGTATAATTTAGCTCTTAGAATAGTCCTTTAATTTCACTTGAGTCCTCCAGCTTTTAGGAATCTATGCAAGGAAAGAAAATATCACACAAAGAATACATCTGTTTGTGCAATTTTTCTCTCCCTCCCTCTCTATCTTTGTCACTCTCTCTTTCTCTCCCTCCCTTCCCCCTTCCTCCCTCCTCCCTCCCCCTCTCTCTTTCTCTCTGTAGAGAGAGGACAGATGAGAAATAGAAATATTTAACATGAAGTGCCATCATTGCATGGAAATAAATACATTATGTGGAAGTAACTATCTTTATAATCTGTGTGCTCAAAGACAAAACAAAAGCGAATTGGCAATTCAATGCTTTAGGGAAGAGGAGAGATATTTGGGTAGGATGAGGGATTGTTTGCATCCCCTGACATTTTCTAGCATTTTTACCATTATTGAAATCACTACAGCTTAATACCATAGTTTTGTTACCAGATATATAACTTTCTGGAGAACTTTTTATCCTGTTTTTAATATCCATCTCTGACTCTTATCTCTCATTCATCTGCTCATCTGTCCATCAGTCCCTCCCTCCCTCCCTCCATTCCTCCATCCATCATGCTTTGTTTGCATTTCTTGTTACAAATACATGCCAGGAAGATCCCCTTAGCACCACTGAAGAAATGCCTCCTGTGAAATTGTACATTTTGTGGTCACTTTATTACTTTAGGTTCAACTCAACAGCAGGCAGATAAACAACCATGAAGTAACTCTTTACATAAGTAGTGTTTTAATCTTAATATACACTGCACCAGTAAAGGCCCCATGGAGATTTTTAATTCATTGCTTGCACTGCTGGGTGATCATAAATGCTACAAATTGTAGCCATGTCAACAGCAAACATTGACATAGCGGAGATGTTACAGTTGATGTGATCAAATTCAAACCTTCCTTTAATCTAAGAGCAGGAATAAGTCTTTGATTTTCAGATTTTGATATTGATTCTATGATGGATCCACCACAATGATTCTGGATTCAGTTGCTTATATTTCATACAGGAGCCAGAATGTTCTAGTCCATATTATTAGTACTGTTATTTCTTTGGAGTCATGATAATAAATGAGATTCTTCTGGTGGAAGATCAGAAACTGTCTCAACCTTGGCCTAGGTGTGGTGCTAGGTGGAGTAGGGCACAAGGGCAATCTTTGAAGACTTGTTGATGCAGTTGGCTGTATCTGAAGGGCCACTTGCTAGCAATAGTCTAAGTTAGGTGATTAGCAGAAACTGCAGAAACAATGCTGAACTGGTCAGAGAACTGAGATCCCAGTTGAACCTCCCACTTGAAATGGCAGGACAAGTACAGAAGTATAATGTTCCATTAGCACCGAGTTCTCCAAATGTAGTAACTTAGCTGGCTGGAGAATTCTGGGAATTGAAGTCCACAAGTCTTGAAGTTGCCAAGCTTGGGGACTTCTGCATTAGCACAAGAGAAGGCAACAATAAAAGCTATTGGCTTGCCATATCAAGCATATTGAGAACTGAGGAATGAATAAAATCCAAAGGAGGATTAACCTTGCCACTCTAACAAAGTGTTATTGATACAGCTAAATGAAATAATAAAACTTTCTGGCTTCCCACTCAAATTAACATCAGTGTTCTCTTCATACCACTCAACTTTCATCTTTATGTCTATATCTACAAATGAATAATAATAACAACAACAACTGGAGCATCACTTGAACACCCATTGGCATTGACAAATTCACCATCAGTTGATTGCAAAAAATGGCTTTACTGGGAACAGCTTCCATCCTGCGACGATATCTGTAACATCATAACCTATTGACAATTTGACAAAATCTCCAGTGATGAAGCACTCACAACCTCTGGGAGTTCCACACATCTTAAAGTTGAAACATTGCCCTACATTATGCTGCCTTTATTTACTCCAGAATTGGTTTGTGCACCACAATTGAAGTAATGTCTAAAACAGAAGAGAGGAAGTTTGAATCTTTGAAGTTCAGAACTGCAAATATTGAGTTACACCACTACTTGCAAAGTGCTCTTCTCTTTCTTCCCTGGCAGCACTTCTTCCATTTTGATATTCAAGATCACCAATAGAAACTTGACTGATTTATTACTGAGACAGCTTATCAGCCTCTTGTGAAAGAGTCAGTATCTCTTTAATAACAATGGCAATGTTTGTCTGATTCCTTTCAACAATGGCCACATGATAACAGCCACAAATTTATTCCATCATGGCTCCATGTTAGCTGGCACATTTCAAAGCAAAAGTTATATAAAAATTTGTATTTTTGCATTCAAGAAACCTTGAATGATTTGTGCATGTTTTCCTCACGTATCCATATTTTTGCAAATGATTTCTTCTTAGCTGGGTTGCCCTTAATAGACTTTTTAAAATCCCCTTTTCTCTAATGTACTTTAAAAAAAATCAGAGAATGGCTTATAAAATTCAAGGAATTGTAAAATTCTGAGAAGTGCAAAGGCCAATTGTATCTAAGTTAATTTGGAAAGTGTGACTTAGGTCAGTTCTTATTAAAACGTAAACCTTTTCCAGCCTTGTTTTTAATATGAATGCCTTAAGATCACAATCTTTCCCCAACATATGAATACCGATGTTCATCCACATGCCAGCTCCTCAGTCCAAACCAAAAGAATGAAATTGATTCTTGGCATTGAAGAATTCCAAAATAAACTCGTCTTGTAATGAATAAACAATTAAAGGAGATAATCAGGATAATCAACCAGCCTGCAGGAATGTTAAAGGAGCTCACCTCCATCCCCAGCTACGTTAATCAGGCTCAGACTATTTTCCCTCTTGCTGCAAATCACCAGAGTTTTCAACTAACAAGAATGGGTTGCCCTACTTGATCTGACAACCCCCGTAAGAGAGGCACTTAGCATAACATTACCATCATTACATCCCCAGGTTAAAGGCAATGAAACTCCAGGAGTGGCAAAGTCAAATCAGTTCAATTGTCTGATTGTTCATGCTCACCAAGTAGGAAGGCCGGCAGGGTTCCAGCATAAAACTTTGGGGTTTTATCGAAGAGCTCCTTTAAGGTAATTCATTGCCCTCTGCAGTCACTTTAAATCAGAGAGAATGGAAGGGTCACGATGAACGTGGCTCTCTCTGTTCTTGGAAAGCTGTGGAGCAGATAGCCAGCTGCTAGGCCAGATGTCAAAGGTGCATTTGGAGCATTTGCTTTGGATCCCTCCTGCTCTGGAGAAGCCTTGTGGACTTGGCTCGAAGTCCTCCAAATGATAAAAGATGGTGATTAATGAAGCAGCACAACTTAATACTGCAGGATGACTTCTGTTCCTTCTCCCAGGCGCTTCCTCGTCCACAAAGCAGTTCTTTTACTTACCAGCAGGGACATGTAAAAATGTTAATCATCAATCTGTGGGCCATTAATGAAGTTGCTTTCCCACTCACAACTTGGAAAAAAAAACCAGGGGGAGAAACGATAATAGGTTTGCTTAACAGAGCTCTTCAGATAATGGAAAATGTGCAGAGGGAGCCCTGGTAGAGTCAACGAGGGAGGAGGGCACATTTATCCAGCTTTCCCGGAGGATCTGGTAATTCAAAACTCTGGGCCTTGAAACTCAAGTCAAAGATTCAGTTCCATCCATTTGGGTCACTTAATAAAACCCTGGAATTTCTACCCATGGAATAGAGAGAATTATATCGGTGCCATCTGGGATTAACTGGCAACCCTAATGGCTGCTACTTGGCTTTATAGGTGTCATCTCTTTATATGGAGTCTATCTAACTTTCTAAGCAGCAGCAGTCCTCTGGTTAGCTTAGGTGCTGAAGTTCTTCAGCTGAAGATGAGAGGCATGTGAAAACATTGGACATGTATATGACCAAGTATGATCTTTGGTTTCTCTCACTCAATTGAGGACCTGAAATAACAAAGATGCAGCTTTATAGCACAATAGCCCTTTCCCCCCGCCCCTCTTTTGATTCATAAACTCCCTCAGGATTTTCACAGTCCTCTCCTCGTTTTAATTGTAGGGTAATTCAACCATTCATCGTTTTCTCTTGATAGCAGAAAAGGATAAGCTTCAGGATGGAAGAATCCAATGAAATGAAATTCTCTAAAGCTCAATTTCATGACCCAGGTCATGATCTTACTCTCTTAATATGATCTTTGACCTAAAACATATCTTGTGACACTGGGATGCTGTCATACATAGGTTTATAAACTCTTTTGGTTTATTTGTCTTTTATAATTTGTGCAAACAATGGACTAACGAGTTGGAAAATCTACAGCAATTTGATGGCACTGTGGAGGAAAATTAAAAGACAGTATTCATGAAAGAAAAGGCATTTTCGAGAGTCAAGTGGAGTTTTATTTATTTGAAGGAAATTAAAACTTAGCATAATTTTATGCAAGTACAGGATCCCTCCCCCAAAATCTTTCCTGACCAGTACATGATCTTACAGCAGGGGTGTCAAACTCGCGTCATCAAGGTAGCGTCACATGATGTATTGGGACTTTCCCACCCCTTTGCTAAACTAGGTGTGGGCATGGTCAGCGTGTGACGCATCTGGCCCATGGGCCACAAGTTTAACAGCCCTGTCTAACAGGCATTTAATACAACTTATGTGCCATTCTTTAAACTATATACTGTATATAGCATATTAAATTAGTATTTTGATTAAATAAGCACTATATTAAATATTAACACTGGGCATTAAAAAGATATACCCAAGAAAAGTTTTATGACAATTTATTTCACTTAGGATCTTTTTTTTAAACCTCCTTTCACATTATTAAGATCCATGAGACAGATAGGATGGCAATGAAGCACCGTATATGAAAGACTCCACTACTGTATTTGGATAGTTTCCATTGAAAGAATTACACTATCCAATTTATGATTATTGAAAAGTTTATAAATAATATACAGGAAGTATATTACTCGTTTATTTAACATATGCTTCCCATCTCTCCCAGAGGTGACTGTAGGCAGCAATAAAAGCAACAAGGAAAAACATTCAAACATTAAAATAATATTAACACTAAGAGTGAGTTACAAATATGATGGCAGGGAAAGGAGCAAAATGTACACAAGGAGGAGATGAATTATTATCACAGGCCATTAATCCCCTGACATGCCCCATCATTGGCCCCAGGCCAATTGGCATAGCCAGAACTTCAGGCCCTTTCATAAGACCAAAAGGGTAGGTATGGGTCTCATCTTGGGGGAGGGGGGCAATGGTGTTCCAGAATGTGGGAGCCACTGCCAAAAAGGCTCTCCTTCCTGACCCCACCAGCTGCAATTCCTTGAATAAAGGGTTCCAAAGGATGTCCCCTTTGCTGGCATTGGTGGGGCAGGCCAATTCCACTGGGGTGAGAGGATTTATTTATTTATTTAATCTATTTATTTGTCAAGCGATTATAAGATAACAGGTATAAGTATAAACATAGTTATGAATACATGAAATGGATACATATAAGAAAAGTAAAAAGTACTATGTTCTGAAGTTCCCCCTCTGGTCCGGCTTCCATCAGGGGGCGCCCAGCCGCAACCTGATTGGCTGATAGTTTGACAGCCGACTATATAAGGAGCTGTCAAACAGACCAACAGCTGTTGCCTCACGGCTGAGCGATTTATTCGCTGCTAGCACGTGAATTCAATAAAGCCTGAGCAACCAATTTAGCCACCTCGCCTCATTCTGTTGTGCGTTCATTCCCAGTATGAAGCACTGGCAACAAAGGTGGGATTTCCACCCTCGAGGCATCAGGTGAGCTTGAAGTCCATGAGGGCAACCAAAAGAGCTGATCACTGTGGCAGAGAGAGCCAAACAAGCCAGAAGGGCATTCAAAAGAGCGAAGTCACACTGAGGGAGCTCGATAAAGTCCACCAGCCACCTGCCTAAGGAACAAGGGTCTGTGGAGCTGTTCAGAATGTCAGCGTTAAATTCATTTGTGCCATTTGATGCTTCCACAGAAACTTGGGAGTCACATATTGAGCGTTTTGACTGTTTCCTAGAGGCAAACAATCTGGTGGATTTGTCAGGCAGCCGGTGAAGGACGCTGTTCCTAAATTTCTGTGGCAAACAAATGTTTGACACAGCCAGAGCTCTGTTAGAACCTTAGCCTCTGAATTCTGTCACTTGGGAGGCGTTAATGGACAAACTTAAGAACCAATATGCTCCCACTCCCTCATGAATTGCCTGAAGGAACGTATTTCACCAGTGCGAGCAAGCTGAGGGGGAAAATGTAAATCAATTTATGGCGGGTCTCTGAAAAGCTGCTCTCCACTGCGAGTTTAAAGAGCTGGATGATGCCTTGCTGGATCAGTTAGTCTGTGGGCTAAAAGACCTCTGAATCCAGTGCAGACTACTAGCAAAGCCTGACCTGATGCTACAATCGACATTGGATGAAGCCTGTGCTGTGGAGCTGTCCAACCAATCAACGGTAGAGATCCATGGAGTGAGCAGCCCAGTTTTGGGAAGAAAAACCTTAGCTGTCCACCAAGAAGAGGCTACAGAGGAAGATGTCGATCTACCAGGGGATGACGACATCCACCGGCTGAAGACTGAGTCAGGTAATAATTGGCAATCCACAAAAACAGCCCAGGCACAATCCTGCATAGGATCCTGAGGTAACCATCCGCGAGCAGCCTGCAGGTTTAGAACTGCAAACTGTCAGCACTGCAGAATGAGGGGCCATTTAGCTAGGAAGTGCAGGGCTATCCTGTCTGATGACAGAGTCCAGGCAAAACAAGGGCAAATGAAGGGGACCCCTAGAAAAGTTCCTAGATTGAGGGAAGAGTGTTTCACCATCCAAAGGGATAATTGCCAATTCAATGGCAGAGTAGGGCAAACAAACTTATCACTAAAGAAATTTTTTTTTCTTTCAGTAAAAATTGAGGGACAGGATTGTCAAATGGAGATTGACACAGGATCTTCTTTGTCATTGGTGAGCTGGAGCACAATCAAAAGATTGGTGTCCAAACTGGCAAAGAAAAGATTCCTTCACATTAAGAGACTATCAAGGGAATACAATTCCCATTTTGGGTCTTACTAAAGTGACAGTAGTTTTCAAACAATTTAAGGGTCGCCTCCCATTAATAGTAGTGGAAAGGGCTTTGCCAAGCTTGCTGGGCCTGGACCGGTTCGAATCCCTAGGTCTGGCCATAAGTGGCGTGCATGCCACAAATGGACAAGGGCCTTGGTGGTGCAGGCTGCTAAATGCCTAGCACTTAAGTTCCAGCTGCCTGCAATTATTGTAGGCTCGAATCCCACCAGGCTCAAGGTTGACTCAGCCTTCCATCCTCTCAGGATAGGTAAATTGAGGACCCAAGATTGTTGGGGGCAATAAGATGACTTTGTAAAAATGCCGCTTAGTAATAAGCAGGCATATACAATGGAATGAAGGCTATTGCTGAGCACATTGGGTTGTATCCCCCCAAAATTGTAAAGCTGCCCTGAGTCTTCGGAGAAGGGCGGCATATAAATCTAATTTTAAAAAAAAGTACTGACACCATAGACACACTGGCAAAGGAATTTGCTAGTGTGTTTGACAATGACCTAGGTAAATATACAGGTAAACCTATTTTGCTGAATTTAGACCCCACAGTTATGCCTAGGAGATTAAAAGCCAGGTGAGTGCCTTTCGCACTTCGCCCAAAAATCGATGCGGAACTCAATAAACTTATATCACAAGGGGTATTAGAGCCAATAGATCATGCACCCTGGGGGACTCCAATTGTCACGCCACTCAAGGCTGACAGATCAGTCAGGGTGCACACAGACTATAAGGCAACCCTGAATTTAGCATTACAGCAAAGCGCGTACCCAGTTCCTGTGGTGCAACATATGTTGCATTCACTGGGTAACAGAAATTTTTTTGCAAAGCTTGACATGGCTCAAGCGTATCAACAGCTGCCAGTGGACTCTGCCACCGCAGAAGCTCAAACTATAGTAACACATAGAGGAGCATTCAGATGTAATAGGCTGCAATTTGGCATTAGTGCGCCCCTGGCATATTCCAGTTCCTAATGGAACAACTCTTACAAGGTATCCCTGTAGTCATTCCATACTTTGATGACATTATTGTGTCAGCTAGAGATGAAAAGTCACTATTAGACAGCCTAAGGAAAGTTTTCAAGAGGTTCCAGGCAACAGGTTTGAAACTAAAAAAGAGCAAGTGCCAATTGGGCGTACCTAAGGTGGAGTTCCTGGGGCTCCTGATCAATGCTGCTGGAATTCATCCCAAGACAGCTAAGGTCCAGGCCATAAAAAGCGCTCCCACTCCAAACAACAAAACGAACTTCAGGCTTTCCTAAGCCTCCTGAATTTCTATGCCATTTTCATTCCTCACAAGACATCAGTAGCCGAACCCCTTCACAGACTTTTAGACAAAAAGATCTCCTTGGGTGTGGGGCAAGAAAGAGGCTAGCTATTTTAAGGCTGTGAAGGACTTGTTAACTTCAGACTCTGTTCTCATACCGTTCAATGAATGTTTACCATTAGTGTTGGTATGCGATGCTTCTCCATATGGAGTAGGGGAAGTTTTGAATCACAGACTGCCTAATGGCTCTGAGGCCCCTATAGTGTTCTTCTCTAGGACCCTATCTCTGGCGGAACGCAATTACAACCAAATAGGTCATGAGGCCCTTGCTGCCATTACTGGCATTAAACGTTTCCATGAGTATGTTTATGGACGTAAGTTTGAACTGATAACAGATCATAAGCCCTTACTAGGCTTATTCGCTGGGGATAAACAGACTTCTCAAATACTCTCCCCTCAGATGACAAGGTGGGGTTTTTTTTTGGCAGCATACTCTTACACACTGACATATTGCCTGGGCAAACACCTCAGTCATGCTGATGCCCTCAGCAGGTGCCCACTTCCAGCTGCAGCAGAGGACCAGGAGGCTGAGGAATCCATCCTCCTCATTGCCCATCATCAGGATTTCCTATTGACTGCTGCAGACATTGCTGCCCATTCAGATAAAGACAGACTCTTAAGGCAGATTTTGGACTGGGTGAAGAGGGTCTGTGCCTGTTGATTGTCGTCTTTTCAAAATAAGGCAACAAGAGCTGTCTTGTAGCAAGGGTTGTTTACTATGGGGGAGCAGAGTGGTAATTCCCTCATCATTGCAAAAGCATGTACTGGAGGTGCTCCACAAGGATCACCCAGGCATAGTTCGTATGAAGTCCTTAGGCCGAAGTTATGTGTGGTGGCCAGGGATGGATCAAGCAATATCTGAGTTGGTGTCAGGGTGTCAGCAGTGTCAAAAAACTAGGTCATTACCCCCAAAAGCCCCAGTAAGAGAGTGGGAAACCCCCAGAGGTCCTTGGTCATGCCTACATATTGATTTCGTGAGCCCCTTCCAAGGCCAGACCTTCCTCCTCTTAGTAGATGCTTTCTCCAAATGGGTTGAGGTAGTTTTAATGACCTCCACAACATCTGAAGCTGTTAGCTTGGCTTTACAAAAGGTGTTCGCCACCCATGGGCTTCCAGATATAATTGTATCTGATAATGGGCCACAATTTACTTCAAGGAGTTTTGAGCTGTTTCTCATTGGTTTAGGCATAAGACACACATTAATTGTCCCCTTCAATCCCATGAGTAATGGTATGGCAGAATGAGGGGTAAGATCTGCAAAAGAGGCTCTAGCAAAGATGGGCCCAGGGCCATGGCCTATTAGAGTAGCCCAGTATCTGCTAAGTCAGCATTCTACCCCATGCCCATCCACAAATCATAGCCCAGCAGAATTGTTAATGGGCCGAAGACTTAGAACAGTTTTGGATAGACTGCATTCCTGCCTTTACACCAGACAAGCCCCTTGACTCACATAGCAACACCAGGGAGTTTGTTGTGGGAGACCAGGTATTCGCTAGAAATTACACTGGAAATCCCTTGTGGCTACCAGCGTCCATAACTAGCATAACTGAGCCATGTTCATACATTGTAATGCTGAAGGATGGCTGGACCTGGAGGTGCCACATTAATCAGCTAAAGGGGCGAAGGAACCTGAGGCCAGGAGCTGCATTATCTAGGGAGAATGATGAGTTCCCAGGAACCGATCCAAGACCGTCTGCACCAACAACACGCCAGCAGCCGCACTCACCTAAAGGGTCATCGGTCGAGGAATCACCAGCGGAGGTCCAATTGCAGCAGTCAGAGGTTCCACTTGCAGAGGTTCCAGCCGAAGAGGCTTCCGCCGCATCCAACAAGCCAGTGCTACGCAGATCAACTAGGATCTGGCACTGCCTGGGCTACCTCAAAGACTACGCATGCGCTGTCAAGGTGGGAAGGGGTGCTATGTTCTGAAGTTCCCCTCTGGTACAGTTTCCAGCAGGGGGCGCCCAGCCGCAACCAGATTGGCCGATAGTTTGACAGCCGACTATATAAGGAGCTGTCAAACAGGCCAACAGCTGTTGCCTCACGGCTGAGCGATTTATTCACTGTTAGCGTGCGAATTCAATAAAGCCTGAGCAACCAATTTAGCCACCTTGCCTCATTCTGTTGTGCGTTCGTTCCCAGCACGAAGCAAAAAGAAACAATAGGACAGGGATGGTAGGCACGTTGGTGCGCTTATGCACACCCCCTACAGACCTCTTAGGAAAGGGGTGAGGTCAATAGCAGACAGTCTAAGGTTAAAGTTTTTGGGGTTTGGGGAAGAAACCACAGAGTCAGGTAGAGTATTCCAGACATTGACTACTCTGTTGCTGAAGTCGTATTTCCTGCAATCAAGTTTGGTGAAGTTTACCTTGAGTTTGTATCTATTGTGTGCTCTTGTATTGTTATGGTTGAAGCTGAAGTATTCATTGACCGGTAGGACATTGCAATGAATAATTTTATATACTATACTTAGTTCGGACCGAAGGTGGTGTAGTTCTAGTTTTCTAGGTCTAGAATTTCAAGCCGGGTGGCATAAGGTATTCTGCAACGAGTAGAGGAGTGGAGAACTCTTCTTCTGAAATATTTCTGGACTTTCTGAACTGTGTTAATATCAGATACATAATGCAGATTCCAGACTGATGAGCTATATTCAAGTATTGGTCTAGCAAATGTTTTGTATGCTCTAGTTAGTAGTGTGATATTACCAGAGAAAAAGCTATGTAGGATTAGGTTAACAACTCTTAATGCCTTTTTGGCTATGTAGTTACAGTGGGCTCTAGCACTTAGAACATTAGAGATGAGTACTCCAAGGTCCTTGACAGAGTTTGGATTCTTCAAATAAATACAATACCTTGCATTTGCTGTTTCCAATTAATATCCAGCTAGCAAACGAATCTCCTTATGCTTATAGGTCTTTACCATGAGCAGCTGTGGAACACTCTGACCACTGCATGATTCGCCTTGTACCTGCCTACAAAGACTTAAAACCATGAAACCAACAATTAAATCAGTGAGGACTTGGTCTGATGAGGCAAAGCTGAAGCTCCAGGCTTGCCTTGATTGCACTGATTGGAATGTTTTTGAAGATACCTCTGCAGACCTAGATGAGCTCACAGATACTGTAACATCATATGTCAGTTTCTGCGAAGACTTATGTGTACCAACAAGGAATCTGCAAATATATAGTAACAATAAACCTTGGTTCACAGCTAAATTTAAGCAGCTACATTGTTCCAAAGAGGAAGCCTATAGAAAAGGTGACAGAATGCTATACAATCAGGCCAGAAACATATTAACAAGAGAGATCAGAGCAGCAAAAAGAAGCTACTCTGAAAAGTTAAGGAATCAGTTCTCAACAAATGAACCAGCAAACATGTGGAAAACACTTAAAAACATCACTGGCTACAGCAAACCTCCTTCCCAGGCAGAAGGAAATCAACAACTAGCAGATGACCTGAATGTGTTTTACTGCAGGTTTGAAAGGAAACTACAGCCACCTATCTCCACAAGCCCCATCTCAAACACACTAACAACAGCCATGCCTCCTATAACTGGCCTCAACCCATTGGGTTCACAACCTCTGGTGATCACAGAAAAAGAAGTGCAAGATATTTCACAGACAAAAGCCAGGAAAAGCACCAGGGCCAGACAAGATAACTCCTTCTTGCTTAAAAGTCTGTGCTGAACAATTGGCCCCCATCTTCTCCCGAATCTTCAATAGATCACCAGAGATATACTATGTTCCTTCCTGCTTCAAATGCTCTACTATCATCCCAGTGCCAAAGAAGCCCTCCATCAAGGAACTGAATGACTACAGACCAGTTGCTCTAACATCTGTAGTTATGAAAATCTTTGAAAGGCTTGTGCTGTCCCATCTGAAAACCACCATGGATCTGCTGTTAGATCTCATGCAGTTTGCATACCGAGCAAATAGATCGACAGATGATGCTGTTAATATGGCTCTGCATTACATCCTTCAACACCTTGAATCTCCAAATACCTACGCAAGGGTCCTCTTTGTAGACTTCAGTTCAGCATTCAATACCATCAGTCCAGACATTCTTCTAAGTAAATTAAACCAACTAGCGGTACCTGAACACACTTGTAAGTGGATCATAAGCTTCCTAACAGACAGGAAGCAGCAGGTGAAGCTAGGCAGAAATACCTCTGATACCTGTACAATTAGCACAGGGGCCCCCAAGGCTGTGTGCTTTCTCCACTTCTCTTCTCCCTGTATACCAATGACTGTATCTCAAATGATCCATCTGTTAAAATACTGAAGTTTGCAGATGACACAACAGTGATTGGTCTTATTCAAGACAACGATGAATCTGCATACAGACAGGAGGTTATACAACTTGTCTTGTGGTGTAACTGGAACAATCTGGAACTGAACACACTCAAAACCATAGAAATAGTGGTAGACTTCAGAAGAAACTCTCCCATACTACCACCTCTTACAATACTAGACAACACAGTATCAACAGTAGAGACCTTCAAATTTCTAGGTTCTACTATATCACATGACCTAAAATGAACACCTAACATCAAAAACGTCATCAAAAAAGCACAACAAAGAATGTTCCTTCTGTGCCAACTCAGAAAACTCAAACTGCCCAAGGAGCTGCTGAAGAGGAATGATTTACAAATGATTGAGTCTATCATCTGCACCTCTATAACTGTCTGGTTTGGTTCTGCAACCCAACAGGACAGACACAGACTTCAGAGGATAATTAGGACTGCAGAAAAAACAATTACTACCAACCTGCCTTCAATCGAGGACCTGTATACTGCACGAGTCAAAAAGAGGGCTGTGAAAATATTTACAGACCCCTCACATCCCCATAAACTGTTTCAACTCCTTCCCTCAAAACAATACTATAGAGCATTGCACACCAGAACAACTAGACACAAGAACATTTTTCCCCGAAAGCCATCACTCTGCTAAACAAATAATTCCCTCAACACTGTTCAACTATCACGAAGTCTGCACTACTATTACTGTTAATCTTCTCATCACTCCTTATCACCCATCCCCTCCCACTTGTGACTGTATGACTGTAACTTTGTCATTTGTATACTTATGATTTATATTGGCTGTTTCCTAGTATGATTTGATTGCTTATTGTACCCTATGACTATTATTAAGTGTCGTACCTTATGATTCTTGATGAATGTA
This sequence comes from Naja naja, assembly GCA_009733165.1. Classification (NCBI taxonomy): domain Eukaryota; kingdom Metazoa; phylum Chordata; class Lepidosauria; order Squamata; family Elapidae; genus Naja; species Naja naja. The sequence goes on along the minus strand of CM019149.1, from coordinate 235,893,234 downwards.
TCTTTTCTTTTATATATACTGAGAGTATCTACACCAAGACAAATTTCTTGTGTGTCCAACCACACTTGGCCAATAAAGAATTCTATTCTATTCTATTCTAGCCTCAGCATTTCACTTCAGTGAGAAGATCCTAATTTTATGCAAATTGTTGTCCTTTTTCATCTTTTTCTATGTGCTATTATTTAAGCTTCATTGTCTTCATTATTATTGTTTCTCTTCATGCTTTTTTAAAATGCTACTTGGAATCTCTTTATGGTGGACTTGCCTCTAGAATAAAATAGAATTATTTATTGGCCAAGTGTGATTGGACACAAGGAATTTGTCTTGGTGCAAATACTCTCAGTATACATAAAAGAAAAGATACATCTTTTCTAAATACGTTACAAGCCCAAATTGTCTTGTGGTTTGCCACAAACTTTGTATTTTTTTAAAATGGGAGTTCCTGATAGTTGCGATTTGTGATTTGAACAACTCTATGTTTTTACCTCCTTTCTGACTGAATAGTTATACATGGGACTACTTAAAGCTAAAAAAATGGGGGTGAGACAGTTTACATTCTTTACTTTCCCTTAAAAAACAACAACAAAGTTTGACTTCGTCTCTTCTGTCAAGGTAGAAGGATGAAAAATGGTTGACTCCCATAGTTTCATACCTCAATATTTCAAGATCAGGAGATGCAGAATTTACTTCATTTTTTTTCCAATTTCTCATAAAACTGTCTCTGCAGGAATCCAGGAATAGGGGGAAGGTAGTAGGGGAGATGCACCCTGGTAGTGAGAGCTACCAAGCCACCACTACCTCAAAGAACAAGAGGTGATCAGGATATGAAGATCCAGAACTCTAAAAGAGATAATACTGGAGCGTCTCGTTCTTCTAACCTTTGGGCTTAGTTATGGCCCTATGCTTTTCAAAGACTACACCAAATCTTGTGATTAGGTTATTTTATAATGTAATAAGGTATTCTTATTGCTGTGTAAAATGCTGTGACCTGTTTCTGTAATCTTGATGAAACTGCTGGGAAAGAAAACACTTAGAGACCCGTGTGTGCCACATTTACCATTGTGCCAGCTCCTATTAAAATGCTTGTTCTGTAACACGCCATACATGGAGAATCTGTTTAGGTGCTCCTGAAAGTTAATGGGCTGTCAAATCTGAAGTCAAAGAAAATGCAACACCTCTGCTATATGGCAACGCGCGGAGAAAGTGACCTGGAGCACGGCTATTTAAAGGCAGGCAGACTGAAATAATTAGAATCACACAGAGAGAGAATCTTAAGTGGTAACAATCAAAGGAGCACAATGGTGCTAACAAAATCATGAAGCCTGACCCCTCCCCCCAAAAAGCAGCTCAGCTGGGGTTTTGAATTGGAATCTGGATCTAAACTTCTCTAAAGTCCTTTGCATTAACTCAGACTCTTCATTGAAGCCTGATGCACTCAGAAAAACTTGAGCTTTCAGAACGACCTTGGCTTCACCCACTCAGTTGGTGCAGTAACTCTTTCTGCTTCTTTCTTTTGTATAATTTGCAGTTATTTACAATAACTTTTGCAGCTCCTGGAGAAATTGGAAAGCAAAAGATTAAATGTAAAATACTCCTTGCAAATTATAGCCCAGAGTGATGCAACTCTATCAAAGCTTTTAATTAAAAAAAAGTGTTGTGCCAATCCACAAAAGATGTATGAAAAGTGTTCATATAAATCGAAAGGATGCAGTGGTGGCAGGTCTTCTCTTTCCCATGGTCCCTATTTATGCTTTTCTGCTATACTGTATTCAGGGGTATCAAATTCAAGGCCCATGGGCTGCATCTGGCCTGCAGGGTGCTTAGATCTGGCCCACAGTGCTGCCCTGGAAACAATGAAGAACCACGGCCTGCGGTGCTTCTGCCAGCGAAAACAGGCTCCCAATCTTTGTTTTTGGCTGGGCTAGCCTCAGAGGTGGTATTCAGCAGGTTCTGACCAGTTCTGAAGAACTGGTAACGGAAATTTTGCGTAGTTCGGAGAACCGGTAACAGAAATTTTTTGTAGTTCAGAATACCACCTCTGACTGGCCACACCCCCATCTATTTTCTGCCTCTGAAGTCCTAACTGATAGGCTGGGTCTTCTTCTGTTGTCCTGCACAGGAGAACGGAGCTGGAAAGCAGGTTAGTGGGGTGGGGAAAAAATGGGGATTTTACAGTATCCTTCCCCTGGAGTGGAGTGGGAATGGAGATTTTGCAGTATCCCTTCCCTGCCACGGCCACCAAGCCATGTCCACCAAGCCACGCCCACAGAACTGGTAGTAAAAAAAATTGAATCCCACCACTGAACAGCCTCCTGTAACCCTCTGCCAGTAAAAATGGAGCTCTGGAGGCCCTCCAGAGTTCTGTTTTTGCTGGCAGAGAGTTGCAGGAGGCCATCCCAGACGAAAATGGACATTGGGACCTTGTGTTCACTGGCAGAAGCACCGCGGGCCACCACAGGCGCCTCTGACATGAGTGACATCAAGCTGGCCACACCCACCCTGGCCATACCTAACTGCCCCCACCCCAAAGGGCCTTGGTGGCTCAGGCTGTTAAATGCCTGTGCTTAAGTTCCAGCTGCCTACAATTAATGTAGGCTCGAATCCCACCAGGCTCAAGGTTGACTCACCCTTCCATCCTCCCGGGGTAGGTAAATTGAGGACCCAAGATTGTTGGGGGCAATAAGCTGACTTTGTAAAAATGCCGCTTAGTAATAAGCAGGCATGTACAATGGAATGAAGGCTATTGCTGAGCACACTGGGTTGTATCCCAAAAAATTGTAAGCCACCCTGAGTCTTCGGAGAAGGGCGGCATATAAATGTAATTAAAAAAAAAAGTCAAACACAACCCTGATGTGGCCCTCAATGAAATTGAGTTTGACAATCCTGCTGTATTCTATGGCTAAATGAGCTCTTAGCATTGGTTACAAAATTCAAACATAACTATAGTTGAAAGTACTGAAAATATAAACAATAGATTAAGCTTCAAGAGAGTTATGACAGAATTGTGGTGAAAGTGTATTTATGATGAGTGTAATTTTCAACTTTCCAGAGAAAGTGCGGAATGAATGCCTAAATAAATAAATAAAGTTGGATTTGAGTTCATTTCCTTTTCAAATAATCATTAAAAAAATCATAAGCAACTAACATATGCAATGACATCCGGTAAATGTCAAGTACAAATAATAAATAATGTTCAGATACAAACTGATGGAGATAAAGGCTGAAATTTTTTAAAATACAAATTTTCCCTAGTACGATACAAAGAAGATAAATAGATGAAAATTAAAGAATAACGTGAGAAGTAATTTCAAAGACTTACCCTTTAGAACTATTAATTTTTTTAAAAAAATCTGAAAACGTACTAAAAAAAATTCTCTCTCCTTTTATTTTTACATTCAATTGCATAAAAACACCACAGTTCAGCCTATAATTTGTAGCTGTACCCAAGATTCTCTATGGCAGGACTGTCAAATTCAGGACCTGCTGGCTGGATGTGTCACGCGCTGGCCACGCCCATGCCCGGTTTAGCAATGGGGAAAAAAGTCCCGACATTTCATGTGACGCTGCCATGATGACATGAGTTTAACACCCCTGCTTTATGGATTACTTAACTAATCTCGAAATCCCTAACCACCGGAGATGCAATGTCACAGGAAGATCCCCTACCTGAAGAGACAAGGTCCCTGTGACTCTGGATACCCAGAAACAATAGAACATGTACTTCTCCAGGGCCCATACTGTATTATAGGGACATTATAGAGATTTTGTGCTAGTCTCATCTCACCATTATTGAATAAATATCCAGGATGCATAGGACAATTCTGTATCTTTCTGCTGCTCTCAGATACCAACCTTGAAAAAGAAAAAAAAAATCCTGGTGCTGCATAGGAATACTTAAAATCCATCAGAAGATGCCCTCTACCATTAACTAGACTTAATGGCTCCTAGTTTATTATTATAGATTGCTCTGCTTTGTTGATATATTTACTCTGCCTAATGCTAACCTCTACAGTCTCATACATCCACCTAATGCTTCTACACCTCCTTTTAGATTCCTTTTAGATGTTTGTTTTTTTTATATGCAAGTTTGTTTTATATCTTTATCCATAGCCTTTTTAAATGTTTAGACTTTGATGTATTTTCTTACGCTTTTTAATTGGCTGTACCCCTCCCACCTTATGCTGGTCTTTGACCATAATAAACATTTGATTTGATTAGCCAAGATACTCCTAATCACTCACTTCAGCTTTTAGCTGCCTCATTGTGCCCTGCCCTTCCCCTTTCTTATCCTGTGGCATCCTCTACAAACCACCACAATGTCAAAATGATCGTGGTGTCAACACAGCAATGATACCCTTACAGGGTCTTAGGCTACATTAATGGATGATAGAATCAAGATCACGTGAAGTGTTAATGCCACTTTACAATGCGTTGATAAAACCACATTTGGAATATTGCATCCAGTTTTGGTCACCATGATATGAAAAAAATGAGACTCTAGGAAGAGTGCAGAAAAGATCAACACAGATGATTAGGGGACTGAAGGTTAAAACATATGAAGAACGGTTGCAAGAATTGGGTATGTCTAGCTTAATGAAAAGAAGGACTAGAGGTGACTGATAGCATTCTAATATGTTTGGGGCTGCCACAAAAAAGAGAGGGTCAATTTACTTTCCAGAGATCCTGAATGCAGAACAAGAACCAGCAGATGGAAACTAATCAAGGAGAGAAGCAACCTAGAACTAAGGAGAAATTTCCTGACAATGAGAACAATTAATCAATGGAAAAACTTGCCTCCAGAAGTTGTGGGTGCTCCAACAGTGGAGTTTTTAAAGAAGAGATTGGACAGCCATTTGTCTGAAATGGTATAGGGGTTCAGCAGGGGTTGAACTAGAAGACCTTTAAGGTTCCTTTCAACTGTTATTCTGTTATTTCTGGTAATGCCAGATCTGTGAGGTAAATAAGGAAATAATTAGATTTCCTTGATGAAGTCATCATACATGTTTCATTTCTCCACTTTGCCTCCTGCAGAGATCCAGGACTCCTTACTAATAGAATCTATGAGATTGCAAATTGGAGGCTTCCTGACTGTCATAAAGGCATACTTTGCTAATTTATTGTGCATTTGTGACTGTCTGAATGTTTAGCGGATCAAAATCATTATGAAGGATGCCCTTTATTTTATTATTAGATTGATTTCCTACCCACTTGGGCCATATTAATGTACAAGCATCAGAACCAATGTCATAAACTAATGAAGGTTATCTAATTATGTAATATATTTTTGAGAACAATTGAGTACATCTTGATAAGTAGACGTTGCTCCATCTCAACACATAAATAGGCCAAATGATGCATGACACTAATCATTTGCATAACTCTACCATCTACCGGTAGCACTAAAGTGTTGTGGACTCTAATAGGTCACACAGCTTTGCAGAAGAAGCAATGATATTACTAATGTTGACCACAGCCAACGAACCTCTTGGAAATTTACTGTTTTAAATAGAATGGATTGGAATGAATCATTAAACAGGAGTGAAACTCTGCAACTTTCAGTGTTTATGGAAGGGGAGCAAAAATGACCAACACCTCTTTGATAGCCTCTTGTGCCCCTGGGATCCACATCCCACCTGTCTTTTAATGGGAAGCTGGCATGTACATCCATCTCCTGTATCATTGATATTTCTATAAATTTCTCTGGGTCTCCTGGGACAAAGTCTATTCATTTAAGTGCCTCCATGTGAGTGACTATCGATAGGAGGTGTGACTCCCTTGGAGAGAATTGCCAACTAGTCCCTTCCTACACTGAAATGTGTATCTTCCTGAACTCATGCAGCTACCTGAAAAATTCAGGAGAAGATATAGCTTCTTTAAGGAACAATCAAGAGGGTTCTTATGCTGGAGCTGAACCTCTGCCTTGAATCCAAACACTGCACACAGCTATAACACTAGGATGATTAAAAAACTGGAGATTAAAATACATGAAGAACGGTTGCACAGACTGGATGTTAGTCCAGAGAAAAGAAGGACTAGGGGAGACATGGGTCCCCAATATCTGAGGGAGCGGCTTCTTCCAATAGCTAGTGCCGGCCGCCCTGTGCGGGCTCATAGGCAAGGACTCCTCGGGGTTCCATCGGCAGGTCAATGCCGGTTGGTACTTCCCCGATGACGAGCCTTCTCTGTTGCGGCCCCCGACCTCTGGAATCAACTGCCTCTGGAGCTCCGTCTGGCCCCTGATCTCCGCACCTTCCACCGCGAATTAAAGACCTGGTTGTTTGACCAACCCGGGCCGTGACCCTTCCTTGGGGGGAGGAATGGGTTTTTAATGTATTCTATTGTTGTGTTTTATATTTGGGCTTGTTGGTTTAATGTTTTTTTAAATATTTATTGTCCTGTGTTTTTAGTTGTGAGCTGCCCCGAGTCTTCAGAGATGGGGTGGCATACAAGTTCAAATATAAATAAAATAAATAAATAAATCCAAGTATTTGAGGAGCTGCCACAAAGCAATTCTTTCCAAAGCATCCGAAGGCAAGAAAAGGAACAATAGATGGAAACTAATCAAGGAGAGAAGCAATCTGGAACCAAGGAGAAATTTCCTACCAGTGAGAACAATTAACCAGTGGAACAGCTTGCCTTCAGAAGTTGTGGGTGCTTCATCACTGGAGATTTTTTTAAAAAAGAAACTGGACAGACACTTGTGTTAAATTGTATAGGATCTCCTGCTTGAGCAGAGAGTTGGGTTAGAACAGGGGTCTCCAACCTTTAAGCCTGGCAGACTTCAACTCCCAGAATTCCCCAGCCAGCAAAGGAATTCTGGGAGTTGAAGTCCACCAGGCTTAAAGTGGCCAAGGTTGGAGGCCCCTGGATTAGAACTTCCAAAGTCCCTTCCAGCTCTATTCTGATTGATTGAAGAATTACAAAATAGGTCTCCGCCTTGCTCTGTTGCAATCCTTGTGATCCAATCGATCCTTGGAAACTGGGAGGTGTTCAGCATTCCCAAAGCCACAGGTTTTTACATCCCTTTTTCAAATACACCAAGATGGTTTCGAAGAGATCTTCTTCTGATTTGTATTAAATATTTTAGATACAAAAAAAGAAAGAAAAAAAAAGAAAAACAAAATAGGTCTATAATTGTTGTAATGAAAGGATTGAAGTTTATATATTTCTTCTCTTTATGATTTTTTTGTCTTTCTTGGCTTTTATTTCTTACCAACCTTTTTTCCATATGTTTAATTTGTATTAGTTTCTACTATTGGAATCAAAATCCTTAATAAAGTTATGTACCCAAATTGTAGTTTGAAGGATATATTCTTCTTAACAGAATAAAACAAAGTTATAATTTTATTTCATTTGTAAGTATTGGGATGGAAGAAAGTAAGGGACACATACTTTAAACTGCACATACTCGGTGAGTTGTTGTGGAGTTTTATATTGGTTGCTATGGTAATCAACAATTGCTAGAAAACCAATGATTGAATTTTAAACGCTGAACAGCTTGGTTTATGTAAATTGAATATCTATAAATTATACAGAGTATAATATTTTTTATGGCTTCAAACACATTCTGTTTCAGGATTTTACTCCCCTTCTATATAGTCATTTTTCTATTTTTTAAAAAGCTAAGAACTACATTTTTTTCCTATCCAATTGCAAGAGATTTTGTTACAAATAAAAGGGTTATGTTCACTATGTAATTATACATTCTTAGATAACACATAGTATCGTATACTTATATATGGACGTGCCTGTTTTAAATGCTTTTAAGAGTCAAATTGCATATTATTTTGAAAGCATAAAAAACACTGGTCACTTCTCTTCCCCCTTTCCTTATCCCCTCCCCTACCGCCACCTTCTCCTCCTCTTTCCCCCAGCTACAGCTATCCCAAGGTAAAGAAGAGTGTGAAGTCATATCTAGCAACATCTGGAGAGCTAATTCACTCTTCATATTTTAAATTAGTTGATGCAATGGGAACAAAAGCAGGACTCCTGAAATAATCAGTTATTAAACTGATGTCGGCTGGCAACCCCTAGTGGTAGGGCCTTCTCTGTGGGAGCACCCACCCTATGGAACCAGCTGCCCCTGGAGCTCCGGGTGACCCCTGACCTCCGGTCCTTCTGTTGGGGCCTGAAAACATGGTTGTTCCAACTCGCCGACCTGGACTTGGAGGGGTATGGGTTTTTTAATGAATTGGTTTTAATGAATTGTTTATGGTTTTAATTTGATTATTGAGTTTCATGTGTAATCTCTTTTTAATTGTATAGTATTTGTATTGTTTTATGATTGTACGCCATCCTGAGTCCTTAGGGAGATGGGGCAGCACAGAAATCCAATAAATAAATAAATAAAGGTCTTTATTTCCTTCCAAGCTGATCTCCCTTTTCCTTCAGATTTCATAGTGTCTAGCAGTACCTGAGGGATCTACACTGTTATGTATGTAGGTTTGAATGTCATTGGTTTAGTTTGAATTGTTCTTGTAAAATGTCAAATAGGATTGGTTTAAAAAGCGCGGGAAAACCCTGCACTCTGATTGGCTGGCAACTACGGCTGCTGGCTATAAGTAGCAGCCGTAGCCCAGCCAAGTTGGGTCCATTCGAGCTGTAGTCACTAAATAAACTTTTCACTGAAGCTCTTCACGTCTGACTCTTCATGCAAACTTAACACTGGCGATGAGGATGGGATTCCCCTGAAGAGAAGACGACGTGGAAGACAAGCAGAAGAGCGAGATGGCTGCGCTGAACACCCCCCCAGCCCCATTCGATCAGGCGGCAGAAGACTGGGAATCATATGCGGATCGCTTCCAAATGTATTTGGAAGGAAACGACCTCACTGACATCTCCGAGAAGCGGAAGAGGGCGGTCTTCCTTACGCACTGCGGTCCGGCAGTCTTCCAGATGGCGAAGGCATTGGCGGGAGCTGCAGACGTGAAAGTAAGGGAATGGCCTGATTTAGAAAAGCTTTTAAGAGCCCATTACGCCCCACAAGTATCATACCTCATTAAGAGACACAAATTTTACTGTCGGGATCAAGGGGAAAGCAAAAACGTTAACGACTTCATGGCAAGCTTAAGAGACATTGGGGGTGCATGCGAGTTTAACAGCTTGGAGGAGGCCATGCGCGATCGATTTGTTCTAGGCCTCAAAGACAAGGTGCTTCAGAGCAAATTATTATTAAAACCTAAGATCACGTTAGGCCATAGAAGAGGCCTCCTCAGCAGAAGCCACTAAGTCCTCAGTGGCAGCCATGAAGAAAATTAACAAGGCCTCAAGCCATCCTGATGTGGAAAAGTCCACAACAACTCATTGCGAGCAGATAGATTCTGAATCAGACTGTAGTGAGGTGGAGGAAGGAATTTATAGACTCAGAATGGAAAAGAAAAAGAAAGACCTGGGAAGAAAAAGGCAAGACTTTTATTGCAGAGGTTGTGGGGGCCACCCCACTGAATGCAAGTTTCTTGACACCATCTGCCTTCGTTGTGAAAAAAGAGGTCATTTAGCAAGAGTCTGCAAATCATCCAGAACTCCTCCACACAGAAGAAAGTTTCCTGACAAAGATTTCAAGCATAACAACTTCAGTGAGAAAATGGGGCGCAACTCAGAAGCAAATGGGAAGAATGAAACTCATCAAACAGTCACCATTGGTCATTCTTCACCCTTGAGAAGCAGAAAAGTACATGTGAAGGTACTCATTGAAGGAAGGCCTTGCCAAATGGAAGTGGACTCAGGCTCCTATTTATCTATGGTGTCATGGGACACTATTCACAGGCTACTTCCCAACATTCAGAAGAAACATTTCCAGAAGCAAGCACTGACTCTTAAAGACTACCAAGGGAACAAGATTCCAGTAGTTGGAACAAGAGAATTCAACGTGAAGTTTAAAGGCCACACCAAATGTTTGCCCCTGACCATCGTGGACAAGGACCACCCAAGCTTGCTGGGACTTGAGTGGTTCAATCCACTAGGCATCGAGGTGACTGGCATCAATCACGTGAGCAACTCTGAATGGGAGGAGGCCTTGAAGTCTGAGTTTCCAGAGGTCTTCAGCGAAGGATTGGGCAAGTATATGGGGACCCCTATCACTTTCAACCTAGATCCCAGGGTGCCCCCAATTCGTTTAAAGCCCAGAAGGGTCCCATTTGCTTTAAAGGAAACAATTGATGCACAATTAGATAAATTAATAGCTCAAGGGGTTTTAGAGCCTACTGACCACTCCAGATGGGAGACACCCATAGTCACACCGGTCAAGACTGATGGGTCAGTAAGAATCTGTTGAGACTATAAGGGGACACTGAACCATGTGCTGCAGCAGAGCGCATACCCAGTTCCAGTGGTGCATCATTTATTACATTCACTTGGCAGGGGTACAGTCTTTGCCAAATTGGATCTGGCCCAGGCATATCAACAACTAACAGTTGATGATGCCACTGCAGAGGCCCAAACCATTGTGACTCATAGAGGTGCCTTCAAATGTAAAAGGTTACAATTTGGAGTAAGCGTGGCACCAGGCATCTTTCAAAGCCTTATGGAAAGGATGCTCCAAGGACTGCCAGGGGTAGTGCCTTACTTTGATGATGTGTTAATCTCTGCTGAAAATGACACTCAGTTACAAGAAAGACTCAGAGAAGTCCTTACCAGATTCAGGAAAGCGGGGTTAAAAGTCAAGGAAGAAAAATGCACTCTTAAAACTGACAAGGTTGAGTTCCTGGGCTATATGATTGACAAGCATGGCATCCACCCTACCGATGCCAAGGTTCAAGCAATGAAAGAAGCCCCTAGACCTAAATGCAAAACAGATTTGCAAGCCTTCCTTGGACTCATTAACTTTTATCACATGTTCCTACCTCAGAAGGCAACCATTGCAGAACCATTGCATAGATTACTTGACAAAAAGTCTGTTTGGGTCTGGGGGAGGAAGGAACAGTCAGCATTTAACAGTATTAAAAGACTAATCACATCTGATGCTGTACTCATACAGTTCTCTGAGAATTTGCCTGTTGTACTGACTTGTGATGCATCCCACTTTGGAGTGGGGGGGGGGGGTTGAGCCACAGGCTTCCCAGCGGGAGAGAAGCCCCTATTGCATTTTACTCTCGCACTTTGACTAAAGCAGAGAGGAATTACAGCCAATTGGACAAGGAAGCATTGGCAATTGTTGCAGCTGTTAAGAAATTTCATGAATATCTGTACAGGAGAACATTTACCATTGTTACAGATCACAAACCTTTGTTAGACATTGTGGCAGGAGACAAACCTACACCTACTATCCTGTCACCAAGAATGCTGAGATGGACTGAATTTCTTGCTGCTTATTCATACAAACTTATCCACAAGCCTGGCAAGGACATTGGACATGCTGATGCACTGAGTCGTTGCCCACTGCCTTGCCACAAGGAGGACTTTGAACCTGAAACACACACCTTTTTCCTAGAAACTGTTGCCAAGCTTCCAGTGCATGCTGCTGAAATTGCCAGAGAGACTGCCAAAGACACTTTATTGGCTCCTGTTATAGGCTGGATTAAGAAAGGTTGGCCTTTTCAAGATCTACCACACCTGGCTCAACCTTTTAAGTCCAGGCAAACTGAATTATCTGTATTAAGAGGATGTATTTTGTGGGGTAACAGGGTGGTTATTCCTGCAAAACTGCAAAGAGAGGTTTTGGAAATGTTACATGAGGGTCATCCTGGTATTGTAAGGATGAAGGGATTGGCCAGGAGTTATGTATGGTGGCCAGGTATTGACAAAATGGTTGAAAACTGGGTTGCATCTTGTCCCAACTGTCAGGTAGTCAGGCCTGCCCCACCTCTTGCCCCCAAACAGGAATGGGAATGTCCTAGGGGCCCATGGTCTAGGATTCATATTGATTTCGCAGGCCCTACCAGAGGGCACACCTTTCTTATTATAGTAGATGCATATTCCAAATGGCTAGAGGTAATCCTTATGGCATCCACCACAACTGATGCTGTCATCAAGCAGCTCAAAACTTTTGTAACCCACGGGTTACCTGATGTCCTTGTCTCTGATAATGGCCCTCAATTTACATCCAACCTTTTGAATCCTATTTAGCACAACAGGGTATCAGACATGCCCTCACTGCCCCTGGGCACCCTTCGGCTAATGGCCAGGCTGAATGCATGGTACGTTTTACCAAGGAGAAGCTTCAGCAACTGGGTCCTGGGGACATCACTGAGAAAGTTGAAAAACTTCTTAGTGTTCAGCACATCACTCCTAACCCATCTAATAACTTATCCCCAGCAGAGTTGTTGATGGGTAGGAAACTTAGGTCTTCCCTTGACCGCCTTCATCCCACTTACGCACCCAACGCACCACTAGATTCCACTTCCAAAGTTCGCACATTCAGTGTGGGTGATTCTGTTTATGCTAAGAACCTTATGGGTGAACCTTTGTGGATTCCTGCTGAGATAACTCTGATCACAGGCCCTCGTTCTTACAGGGTGCAAACAGAAGATGGACTCCTATGGAGCAGGCACATTGATCAACTTAGATCCAGGTTCTCTCACGAACATCGCACTTGTTCCTCTCTAGTTCTCTCAGCTGATGTCAATTCTAGGGGGGAAGGGGAGGAACAGGAGGATAATCAGCAAGCAAGAATCCACCCCATGTGTAACGAGCCATTACAACAGGAACCATTCCAAAACCTGTCACAATGCCAAAACCCATCCTTAGAAGTGGAAGATTGTACATCACTACCTGACTTGGGTGCTGACATTGGTTTGGAGATGGGTTGGGAGGAGAGACCAGATTCTAACCATCAAACAGGGTCTTCTTTCACAGGAAGTCCCAGTGGGGAAATGTCAGCAGACACATTTCCTCTCTCACTGGGTGAGAATGTTAAAACTTCTGAACCACGAAGGTCTCAACGTACACGTAAGAGCCCCACCTATTTAAAAGAATACATTAGATAGGTTGGGGTTTGGTATGGACTGAACCTAGTGGAGAGGGGTGTTATGTATGTAGGTTTGAATGTCATTGGTTTAGTTTGAATTGTTCTTGTAAAATGTCAAATAGGATTGGTTTAAAAAGTGCGGGAAAACCCTGCACTCTGATTGGCTGGCAACTACGGCTGCTGGCTATAAGTAGCAGCCGTAGCACAGCCAAGTTGGGTCCATTCGAGCTGTAGTCACTAAATAAACTTTTCACTGAAGCTCTTCGCGTCTGACTCTTCATGCAAACTTAACATACACTCTCCCCATTCCTATTTCACAACTATATGAAATTGTTTGGTGAGGTCATCCATCAGCATGGAATATAGTATCATCAACAACATTCTAATGATACCCAGCCATATATCTCTGCCATGATGTAGAGATAGATCAGAGTAGAATACCTAAAGTTATGAATTCTAATTCTACTTTTATTATATACTCATAGTAACAAAACCTTGGAAGCCTAAAAATGCTTCTTCCCTGCCTTCTTTTTTACTTTGTGAAAACTAGGGAGGATCAAGTCTGAGATGTTTTCTCAAACTTCAAATACATCTGGGCTAACCAAGTGAGGCCTTTATAGTTTTTCCCCCAGTGTCAGGAGACTGTTGGAGTTTGGATGGGGAAGAAGAAGCTTCAGATGAAGCCTGTGGTAGAGTAAAGTGAAACATGGTCTTGAATTGTTGCTATGTAGGAAGTAGCACAGACAAGATCTTCCTTAATTCTCATTGCTGTTATCAGAAAGTTATACAGTGTGCTTTAGCCTGGCAAAATTCTGTCTATTGGTGAATAGCAGTAAAATTATTTTCTGTATTTATATGTGTTGTTGTTGGTTTCCCATGCCTGATAGGCCTGTTAAGATTAAGTAACTATAGAGTTTATAGTCCCTTGGATCCAGAAACTTTTCATCTTTAACTCTGTAGTGGCATTTCCCCAGTGAAAGTAGATGCACAATTTGGACCCCTCCTGGACTTATGACTTCTGTTTAAAGAGAGCCCTTGAATAGGTTAATCTGGCATGGCAGTTCTGCCCATTTTGGAACTGGGGAGCCCTATTCACTATTTCTTTCTTTCTTTTCTTTCTTTCTTTCTTTCTTTCTTTCTTTCTTTCTTTCTTTCTTTCTTTCTTTCTTTCATTACTGATGTGCAGTCTACATGAGGCTGCCCTTGAAAATATTCAGAAGTTGCAACTGATGCAGTGGTATCAAAGGGTTAAACCCATGTAACACCACAAGCTTCAGAGGGCTTCCAGGTGTGATTCATGATGCTGGTTGTTACTTAAAAGGCTCTACATGGCATAGGGTCAGACTTTGCAGGGCTGCTTTCTCCCATCATTTCTGCTTGTCCCATCAAGATTGTTCTGGATCCCTTTCATTAAACTGTCATCTTATTAGATCCTGGAGTCATGGCTTCTCTGTGAGAATGCCTGCCCTGTATAATAGCATCTATCTGGAAATCCAGATGCCCCCACCTTGTAATATTTTTTAAAAAACTTGAGTGTTTGGCTGGATAGTTATGAGTTTCGCTAGATAATGGAGTATGAGTTAGGGTTGTTTTTGTTATTGAATGTTATGGTTGGTTTACCAAATTGCTGTATTTAATCCTTGTAGGGAGCTCAGAGTCACACTTGGGAGATTGTTTATATAAATAAACAAATAAATATTGAATAATATGTTCTGATAAGCTCCTTTTTGCAGCTTTTAATATTTGAATATTATTTATCTTTGGAGGATGTTTTTATTTGTCTTAATTCCAAATACTTTAAATTCTATGTGCAACTTAACCCTTACTTATTCTTCCCTTATGAATCTTGATGAAAATGACTGAGTACTTTAGTTGGAATTAATAAAGTAAAACATCATTAATTCAGAATAGGAAATAAGCATCATTCTTTGAATAGGCTTTGTCTGGGTTCATCATCCAAAAGTGTCCCCTTGTGATATTTTCATAGTAAAACACCAGCAGTGCTGATCTCAGTGTCCCTAAGCTGACTGAAATGACTTGAGGTCTCTTCAGTTGTATCCAAATAGGGCACTTCAAGCAAAGTCCCTGATAATATGTTAAAATTTAATCACATTCAAATAAATGTAGACAAAACTAGTCTACATTTATCCTTCAAAACTATTTGTTCAGTGCAGAAAAGCCAGCGTAAGTGCAAGCAAAGATACTGTAAATGGAACATGGCTAAACACCGAACAAAGCTTTGTAGCATGTTTTAGTTGTCTTTGTTTTGAAATGAAGAAGCAACATTTCAGAAGTTTAGCCCTGAGGAATTCTTTTCCCTTTTAAATTGCTCTTTGACATGGGATGGAAGCTGTGGTGAGTGGGCCTTGATCTGCCCTTGCCTCACTAAAGTCCTGTTTAAAGAGAGGGAATTAGCTAAAGCCAACAAGCAGACAGTTGTGGTCTTGATCAACTTCCCAGAAATTGGGGAATCCTTGGTGATCTCTGAGTTTTCTTGCAGACCTTTCTTTGCAAATTAGATAACATCATTACTACTGGTAGGAAATGGAGTTTGCTCTCATTTTATATGCTAGTATAGAAACTACCATAGTTTAGTATATAAAATAGAAGCAAACCTCATTCCCTACAAGCACCAATGTTGTTACTTAGTTTGGTTCTTTTCTTGCACATATTTCATTACCAAACTCAGAGAGCACCAAGAACGCCACTGTTCAACTCTGAGCTACGTATATTCTCTTCTATCATTCCTAGGACTGAAAACAAAATGATCTTTATAATGTTATAATTATTATAAGAATAATTGTCTTTATAATTGTCTTTTACAAATCTAGCTGTAGTTGCCCCTTTATTTGTTAGTGAATTTCGCTAACTTCTGCTTTTTGATCATGCAAACAAACAAAAAGAATTTCAATCTATAGTAGGCACAAACTGTTTTATCTGAAAGATAAGGCTCGAGTTAATCACAAAGCACACTTATTCCAGAGTATTTTCTTATATAGTTTTTTTTTAATTTTGTTCAGCATTAAAGAAAGAAACTTCATTAACATTGATTGTCATTTACAGAAAACATTCAAAAATCATGAGTGCATTATTATGGAATGCTAACAGTATGGAACTAATAACTTACAGGACATAAAATAAGACAAGAAGCTAATACATTCTAAAGAAATATAAAATCTTTTAAAAACTTCAGTGGGGGAGGGTAGGGGATGCTGGTCCTAAAACATTTGTAAGAAAAAAAATGGTCACTTTCTAAATAAATCAGGCTGTAGTTTGCTTGTTTTTTTTATTACCCACGTTCACATAAATATTAAACAAGGGAGGAAGCAAAGAGAGAGAGAGAGAGAGAAAGAGGTCAGAAAAAAACTGCAGATATCAAACAAATGTTATGTCACCTGTTTATTCTGCATCCACAGGCCAATAAGTATTATCAGTATTACACAATTAAATTTCATGGGCAAAATTAATGTTGAGATTATGAAGTGCATTCCTCTAGATTTTTTTTCCTGTGCCAATTTTTAGGCAACAATACAAATTTGATAGTTTTTTTTTTCTTTTTGCCCCAAACAGTGGCAATTAATGTTTGATCAAAACAGAGAAATATCCAAACAGGAAGATAACGTAAACCTACAACAATGATAGCTACATCCAAGCACCAAATAATTTTTGGCTCCAACAGCACAATCAGAGATGTTAATATCTCACTTTGCTTTAATAAAAGTTACCAGAAATAGAATAAAAAATATTAAAGTTCTGAAACTTGGAAGTATATGAAAATCAGTTTTATCTCATCATTCTAAAAGCAAGGAAGCATTTCAAGGGATTTTTTTTTCCAAAAAATATTAGAAAGTTTTATTTAAATCTAAATATATTTTTTAAAACAAATTGGTCATCATAAAATGCTACCCATGAAAATTCAATTTAGGTAACCGGCAAAGGCAGCCTAAATCATTTGTATTTTTGATCCCATCTGTTTTCTTTCACAGCTGTTTAGACCCCCAGAGGTATTTTCCCCATTAAGATCCTTCAAATATTATTTGGAGAAGGTCAGTTATGGCTTCATCTTGCAGTTACAGTGTGATCTGACCTCATACTGAAGTAACAAATGAAAAATGTACAAAAATATTTTAGTTCATTTGAGAGAAAACTTCATTTCAGCTAATTTACACTGGAAGGGTTTGTGGAAAGACAGGAACTGTCATCCGTGAGAAGGTTTTCCTGTCCGAATACAAATCGGCCCAGGAATTGAGTGTTCAAACTCTCTTTGTGTCAGCTATATCTCTGTAGGAAAACTCCCCAGAGGATTTGCCCATTGAGTATACTGTCTAGAAATATAAGTCAGCAATTATTTTGCAAATGGGATTTTCTATTCCACTAGGTATTTTCCAGTTTGCATTCTTACTTGATATAGGATTTACTGACAACTCTTCCCGCCCTCCCTGTTATAAAACAGGAATATGACACTAAACACCAAGACTGTTCAAAAGGCTTTATCTATTACAATCAGTTTCCATAAAAAAACTGAGAAGTACATTACACTCATAGGAAGCAAGTACATAATTTGCTCTTTGATGTTATTTTTTCCTTAAAAAAGCATTACAAAGTCTTATGCTTAAACACAGACATAGAAAAAAAAAATCCCAACAGTGTATTTAACTGTCTCAAAGATTATTTACAGGAAAAAATTAGAGACAGCATACATAGTATTAGATCTTCTGCCAGTATATATTAAAAGTAATTCCATTTGAAAAAATATTGTATTTGTCTTCTATATTTCTACAATACATACTCAGGCTTTATTGTTGTATATGTGTGTGATTTTTTTTTCAGTGTTGAACAAATGAGTCAGATATTAAAAGTTGGATGATAAGCACAGAGTTTCTGCAGATATTTAAATTCCTGATGTATGTAAATTGCCTCTCATGTACAGCCAAATAGCTTTTTGCATTATTTTTTTCAACAGTTCCCTTTCGGGTGATGCCCATGCCTGGGGAAAAAATCTTTTTAAGGGAAAGCTGAATTAAAAAAAAAACAAAACAAAAAAACAACAGTTGAAATGGCAAAGCTATCATGGAAATTTTTTGGGAGATCAATGGTTTTGTTGTGAATACTCTCATGTGCCAGAAAAGCTCTCATAAGTCCTGGTTCAGCCACATTTCAAAGGAAACCCAGTAATGACATGTCATGTTTTATGACTGTCAAAAGGCAGAACCTGACTTGAACGAAAAGATGGCATGGTATTACTGCCAAAATCAATAAAAGAAAATGTCCCTGAATAATATTACATAATCTGAATTAGGGGAAAAATGGGTTATACCACTTCAGGATCGCCAACGAGGCCTGAATCTAAGAATATATGTATTCATTAAGTAGTTCATTGGATAGATTACAGAGATCATATTGGACTCTAAGCAATGGTGAATTCTCTCAACACTGTGGATTCAAGCCCATTTTACAGAGCAAAATGTAACCATAATAGTGGTTAACCATTTGTTAACCATCTCAACTTGTTTATTAGTATGCGTTGAAAGAATGCATGGCTTTTCAATAAGAAAGGGATATAGCCTTCAGATTTAGGCATGTGTCTGATGCAAAGGCTATCAAAATAGTAAAACAACTACTTTTTAAAAATTGCATGACTTCTGAATCAATCTAACCCAGAGAAGGAACTCAAACCCACTATGTTGACTAGCCCTGGCAGAGTCCACTACCAGCAGAATATTGTTAATTATTCCTTTTCTGTGCAATAGAAAATCTGGCTTAGGGCAAATATGAATGCCTCAGAAAAATAATGCAAAAAACTGTCCTAGGGAAAAAAATGATATTCTAAAGCATCACACCATTCCTACCCAGTGTTTTAAATGGGATCCAGAAAACTCAATATATTTCAGTTGTGCTTTATTTATAATGGCTACAAGTGCAATCATTGTATCTCTATGTCTCCTGTAGACTTATGGGTCGTGCTATGAGATAAAGAGAAATATATCTGCTATGCCATTTGATGGCTTTCCAGAATAAGTGCAGGAACAGATTCCCATTGCCAAAAGAGGAATGCTTGGCTTGCTTGATGGAACTTCAAAAGATTGTAGAACATCTTATGACACAGGTTTTGCCTGATTCAGACTTTGAACACATTGAAAAGACACAATCATAGTGCATTTGAGCCGTAGAAGTTGGCATACTAATCTATTTTGCTTTGATTCTTTAGGTCAGGAATTTAATCAAAGACAAATATAAGTGCTTTTCTTTTTAAAAAATAGGCTGTTTTAATAAGATAAAATCTTTGAATTTTATCTTCAGGATAAAATCTGTTCTTTACACCAACCTAACTTTATCAATTCGGATTTCTGCTTCTGGAATAACAAAGAATCCAATGAAGCAATATAATTTAAAAATATCCAAGATAATAACTTCTTAAGTTATTCCTTTTCCTGCTGAGCATGTTTGAATTGCCATTTTTTACTTACATAAAACTTCTCTGTCTTTCTAGAAAGAAGCATACATTCCCCCCTCAACCAACAGGAGTATCTTCATCATATTAACAGTCCCATCTTTCAAAAATGACCTAACAGGATGCCAAAATAACAACAAACCAATACAGATATAACTACAGTAGATGGTTTTTTTTTCTCTCTCACTGAAAGTTTACAGAAGACAACGTGCAAAACAAACATTTTCTGCAAATATGCTTACAAAAAAGAAATTTCAGATTTTATTGCTGCTATATCCATTTTTTTTACTCATCCTATGAGTGGTGATACCACCGGGATGAGGAAAATAAACAAAATATTACATTTTAGGGTACTAAATTCACTGTACGCAGTTCTAGCCTCATGGCCTGTAAAGTGATTGCTGGAAAAGAATTTTTGAAAACAACTAAAATCATAAGTCATCAAGAAGGTATTTTGTGTTTCTTTCCTTTTATTCTTTTTAAGACATGACTGAATCAGTGAAGGTTTAGAAGATTGTAATTGTGTATTTCCTTCCTTCCTTCCTTCCTTCCTTCCTTCCTTCCTTCCTTCCTTCCTTCCTTCCTTCCTCCTCCCTCCCTCCCTCCCTCCCTCCCTTCAAAATTACTTAATGACATCATGTTCATCTTGCTCTATATTTACCTCATTTAAATATAAAACTGAGTAGTAGCAACCGAATGCATTTGCTTTCTTTATCCTTCTTTCATGTTGAACTTTGTTTTTTAGAACAGGGTTAGTTGCGAGGAATATACTAAGTGGATTTGAGGGAAGGGGGTGTTAAAGTTCTATTTTATTTACATAAGAGACATGGTAAGCTATTAAAATAAGGACATTTTAAAATAATGGATGCTATTATGTTTACAATATT
Source organism: Naja naja (assembly GCA_009733165.1). NCBI lineage: Eukaryota > Metazoa > Chordata > Lepidosauria > Squamata > Elapidae > Naja > Naja naja. The sequence goes on along the minus strand of CM019149.1, from coordinate 235,872,992 downwards.
TTTATATGATATGTGGAATTCCACATTTAAGAACACATTTTACATTATTTCCCTACTGAGGTTCTATCACCTGTGTTAAAATGTACCGTCATTTATTTTGTTTCTTAGATTTATATCCCACTTGGTCAGACCAAGAGAGAACGAGCCCAATCAATTTGCTATACCCAGGATAAACTTGAAGCTGGGCTTGTTTGAATGTAGTCCAACAAATTAATGAGTATATCATGGGAGTTACACTCTTGAAAGTTATTAACTAACTGACTACTTAAAATAATAGGCGAATTGTATAGGATAGCCAATCAATACTGAAGGCCCATTCACCTTTTATCATTCATATTACTGTTGGTAAAAGTTCACAAAGACAAGATAGCAGGGGTAGGATTCTACCGGTTTGGACTGGTTCAGGCGAACCAGATGCAAATTTAACATCTGGTTAAATAAACCGGTATTTGAACTGACCGGCTGGCCCTGCCCACCCAGGAGTCTCCATGCAGCCCATTTTCTATGCAGGTAAGTGCAGGGTCTGCATGGAGGCTCTGGGATGGGGAAAAAAAAGGTCTTCCGGAAGTCTGGAAACTGTTTTTGGCTTCCGGGAGGCTTCCGGAGACCGGGGAGGCCATTTTCGCCCTCCCAGAGGCCCAAGGCAAGCTTCTGGACCCTTGGGAAGGTGAAAAACGGCCCTTACGGAAGTTCCAGTAGGCCACGCCCACCATGGCCACGCCCACCCAGCAACTGGGCAGCAAACTGGTTGCTGGGATTTTTGAATCCCTCCCCTGCAAGATAGTTTAAAGGAGTTGATGAGTAAATGTAGCAATAGTTATTTGTGATCCAACCTAGATTAAATTATGGGCTGCAGAAAGGAAAAGGAAATATCCTGGAATATAGGAAGCTAGGAAGGAGATCACTGTTTCATTTATCCCAGCATTCTCAATTACAGTCCTTATGGCTTTAGACAACAATTTCTCCATTTTTTCTTGATGATCTATCAGGTGTTTAGTGTTGTAACACCCCCTGCCCTGCTATATATGAACTGCACCAAAAATATGCCAGTAATTCATATTACTATCGTTAGCCCAGAATATATTTGGTATTAAAAGTAATTTTGTGAATATGTTTTATAAGCTCATGGAAAATGTTGGATTGCCAACACAATTCATGAAAGGGCTCTTTTAAAATAAGAAAGAACTATGGATACCTCCTGCTTCCACTTTTTCTAGCATTATCCTATATATTTCTCCATGTGGCAAATCAGCAAAACTATGGCAGTTAACTGTTAATACATTGAAATGTTCAGAGCCCAAGACATTGATTCTAACTCATTGATCCAGATTAAATCCCAAGTCTCATTTATAGATGATGTATATTCAAGTAAGTGCATATACAATAGCAGTGCAATAAATCCATCTTTCTCCATCTTTCAAATCAATATTTTTTGCCAAATGATTTGAAATTTTTGCCTATATGCACAACAATTTGATTCCAAAGGATATACTTTAAATTTAAAATATGTGTTTTGTGCTCCAAAGGAAAATGTACAACCAGGGGTTGAAGGATGCTCAAGAACAGGGGTCCTCAAACTTGGCAATTTTAAGACTTGTGGACTTCAACTCCCAGAATTCCTCAGCCAGCTATGCTGAGGAATTCTGGGAGTTGAAGTCCACAAGTCTTAAAGTTACCAAGTTTGGAGACCTCTGCTCAAGAAGAACTACAGTGAATTCAGTTTCTAACCATTCATTTCTACAGCTGGCTTGAAAGCCTTGTCTGGGTTTTCCACATTTTGGCATCTCAATTTGTGCCTTTCAACACATTTCTAATAGTTTGTTTTTCTTTCATATTAATGTCATCATATATTATTTTTTTAATAAGGTAATAATATCCCTGAGTGGCATACAGTGCAACATCTGCTTTAAGCAGTGATTGTCAATTACAAAGAGTGAAAGTTTCATGAGAAAGAAGATGACGGCGCTAGCATTTGTGGTACATCATGTGTATTGATTAGCTTATAGAAATGAGGCAAAATGGCTGGGTCATCACAGTCATACGTGCAATTAAGTGTCTAGAAAAATCTCAGGTTTCAACGTTTCAAAGTCCATGTGCATTTCACCACTGCTCCCATAATTGCCATGTCGGGGTGATAAATGCACCCCAATCTACAGTTCCACATTTGTTTCATGAGGTACATGGGCTTCTCCTGTTGTTTCAAAATGGAGATGCCAAACCCTTTTGTGTGAAGGAATCACTACATGAATTTACCTTTATGTCATCAGTCTGATTCTCCATAAAGACTTGCTGAAGAAGGCAAACTTTTAACGGACCCTATACTTGATCTGGGCCCCTGGCATTTTCCAATTTTATCAATTAACCAATTTAACTAATTAAAAAAACAAGCCCTTCCTTCCTTCCTTCCTTCCTTCCTTCCTTCCTTCCTTCCTTCCTTCCTTCCTTCCTTCCAACATATTGGCGGAGTGCAGAGAAATGGGATTAAAGGAATGATTAACTTGACCAGCTATTTGTGTATATGTAGCTCTCAGAATAAAACAAATTTAAGGGAAGCTGCCCAATGTTTCTATAGTATAAAATCAAGACTAAGAGTAAAAAGAAGGAAATCAAGAAGATTGTGTTAAATGAGAGTTGGAAGAGCTCAAGACCTCCCAGCCTCAAGTCCTGCAAGGTCCCTAATGCAAACCAATCATCAAATATATATTGCATTTGGAAACAGCCTGGTTTAATTGAGTGTCTTCTATTACCCTGTTTTCCTAGCAATTGGTAAAGTAATCTTTCCATTAGAAGGAAATATGACTCTTGGAATTAATTCTTTATACAGAGAGCCAGCAGGAGTGACATTTATACAAAATTAAGTCCCTGTAGAAGTGTAACAAGCAGTCTACATCTGTCTGCTCAGACACTGAGAATAAAGTGGCTCAGTGCTTGTACATTATCAGAATACAATATAAAGTGGTTATTGCTGTCTTGGTTCCAGAACAGAAAAATCAACTAAAGAAAAAAAAGGATATCATTTACTGGGACAGTGTCTCTTGTCAATCCCATTCCTTGAAGAGGAAAAGCAGTAGAGTTTAAAACAAAACAAAATAAGATGTGGCACACATTGACCCAAGAAATATTTTTTTTATTTAGTTGCGTGTCACACATGATTGGTTTTTTCTTTTTGTTTTTTGGTAAGAATGGCAATATTGTGATAGTGGCTAAGGTGGAGCTTCTGCCTATCTTTAAGAGGCACAAGGGCCTTAGAAGAAAAAGCAACAGATGTCAAAATTAAACAGTTGGAAATTAATTGTGGTAGTGATATTTGTGTGTGTGTGTGTGAGAGAGAGAGAGAGAAAGAGAGACAGAGAGAGAAGGAAGGAAATAGTATGTTGCTCTTCATTTCATCCTTTTGTAACAGATGACAAACACCTCTAAATTAGGAGTATTAGCTAATTAATCCCTTCCAGCAAAAAGCTTCTGTTAGCAGAAACAAGGGTTGTAATTTTCAATCCCCACTGACATTTAGAGCACTTTCAAAACCTGTAATGGATGATTTAGGGACTAACTAGCAAATTCTGAGGGCTTGTATAAGAGAGAGGAGCTAGATTATATGAGTGGGAGTTTGCTTATGTACCTCCTGTTTCATCTTCTTTAGATTTCTCACTACATTGTTCAGAGCTCAATGGATTAATTTAACACTTTAGGAAAGGATAGCTTCAAGAGGACTGTAAGATAATGTATTTCTGGTTCGGAAAATCAGAGGTAGAGATGTTGAATACTTTTCAAAAAAACACTATTTGTACTACAGCTCTGCTATATATTTCTAAAGGAAAACCTGGAGGGCAGAATGCTGTGTGTATAAAGCAATTTTAAAAGAATAGCATTGAACATTGTAATCCGTAAAGAGCGTTAATGTCAGAAGCTCAAAAGAATGACTTTGCAGGGTGGCAAAGTTCTGAATGCAGGTAGAATGCAAAATAATGGAAGTATTCTACAGTTCTCCCAATTTCTAAGAAGGTAAGACAGAGCAATAATGAAGGCCCAATCATGAAGTATGGGAGAACTTGTGTCTTTGTAAGACCTTTAATAACTGTACATGCATACCTCTGAAGCATGAATCTGAATCCTAAAGGAGTAATTCAAAAATATAGGTTTGATGAACCCAAAGAGAAAGATAATGACAGTAGGGAGAAGACAATTTTATTGTGTCTGTTTATGAATTCCCCTTTACATTCTTGGGAGATGGAAGAACATTTTAATAGAAAGTCTCCTGGAACTAAGGAATAAAATTACATAGGACAACTGTTTTTCTATTAACTGAGATTCATTTGTAATGGGGGAGGAAAAAGACCTAAAGGCTGATCTTCAACTTTATTCAACTTTATTAGAAACTAATCAACTAGAGCTCTGGATGTGAAATGCACCAATGAAAAAGCTGTTGATCCAAAGGTTGCAGTATAGTTATATAATGGTGATGCACAAGAGAAGTTTGCACTCTCACAAAAGATCCTAGCCGATGACTGGATGGCCTTGTGACTTTTACTTCATTCTTCAAAGCTTCTCATACTGGACCTGCTCTGATGGCCCTTGAAGGATATAACAGAGCAAATTGAATCTCTAATTGTTCATGTTTCAGGAAAGATGAATAAAATAAATTATCTGGTCCACACAAAACAAATGTACTGTTTGGGATGCTGTATGTTGTACTCTGCAATTTAAACACTTGATTGGTAATATATTTGATAATAGTATGTTTAGTATAGACTTCAGCACTATCACTGATGAAAAGAAAAATCTCCCGTTAATTTTCTCTCTGTCCATTTGAATTATCCAGACAAGGCTTTGGCACCAATTACACAAATCTGACTTTCTCATTCACTGGCTGAGTACGCATAAACATTATATACAACTTGATCAGAAACATTACCATCTTGTCATTATATATGGATGGCAGAGCAAAATTCTACTTGCCCAACATAAACCTAACACATTACAAAGAGAAATTTAAAAACACAGGGAAATTTAAAAAATAGGGATCTTATTTTATGCTACAAGTGTGCATGTGTGTGTGTGTACATTCCATACATATACATATACATATACATATATATATATAAGTGTATAGTATTTGGTACATTTCAGGGATGGCTAACAGTTGATTCATAAAGCAATTTTATCCTCTCTCTGGTGGTATGATCAAATATGAATTCAATTTTGATTAAAACATTTCCTGCAATTTTATTCAAAGAGGAAAAAAATGGTTGTTCAAATGAAGTTTAGGTGGTGTCCCCATGTGTATGAGAGATTTCATATTGCATCTCTTTTTTTTTGCATTTTATAAATATTAGTGTTTCAGAAACTTGACCATTTCTAGGGGTATGGACTTCAACTGCCAGCATTCTTATCAATGGCCATGCTTGCAGGGAATTCTGGGAGTTGAAGTCCACTTACCTAGAAATGGCCAATGTTTGGAAACACTGCCCTGGATGATTCAGTTTTATTAGAATTTATAACGGAGAGGTGATGGAATGGTGCATAAAATATTTTCCTGATTCTAAACATGGTCTAAAGGATAGAACAGGTTCAAAAGTATGAGTGTTGGCCTTCCCTGATATATACTGCTCATAGACAGACAGGACATGAAGTTTCCCCATGTGTCAGAAAATCCATATGGGACTTCAGTATTCCAGATTTTCCCTTATTCCCCCACCCCAGGTTAACACAAAGGGTAATGGACAGTTCCCAACCCTCTTTGTATAGTGAGTAGGGAAAAAGCAATTGGGCAAGACATGAAATACTCACTCTACTGCTTTGAAATGTGCTTTGTCCACTCTTGTGCCAAGAATTCAGGGAAAGCAGGGCCTTTTAAAGTCTGTACGAAGCCCTCAATGCATTGATGCCACACACACAAAGGGGAATTCCATGACTTTTTGCATACACATACACACCTGCTTCCAAGACAGCTACAAATTGCCACATGCATTTAACTAGCTAAAACATAGAAATAGGTAAGCCTAGTTTAGTGGATTTTCCTTAAATTATATTTGACTAAACAGAGTAATGTTGCAAATTACTCCTCTGCTTTCTTTTATATCTACAATAAACATCTATAAACAGTGGTCTCCCAGAACATAGCCCCAATAAAATAAAAATAAACAATAAAGATCACACCCAGTATTCTAGTCTTGCAATTTTCTGGTCGGTTAAAAATTAAAAAAGGAAAAAAATTAACAAAAAGAAGAGAAACCAAAAAAGCTCCAGTCAGGATTGCATATTTACATTCTTCAAACTGTAGCGGTGAAAAATAATTCTATTAAGTGCAGGACATTCCTAGGTTTGCAGTAGTGACAAGTTTTAAAGAAAGTCTTCATGACAACAATTCCTTTGTCTGATCAGCGATGCATTCCAAGAGCTTTCACTTTCCTTTCACTTGCAACCAGTAGAATCTGGATTGAACAGTTCCTTGTATAACGGAGGAAAAAGTGTGTTCACTATATCAGGATGAGATTGTTTAAATACCTGCAGTTTTTCTCCATGCAGGTTGCAAAGTGCAGTAATGGTTGGTGTCTTGGCTACTAACTGGAAGGCAGACAGAGAAAGATGAACTAAGAATTTTTTTTATTCCAAATCAAAGAGTGCATAAATGCATACTTTCAAATTCTTCCAACATCGTTATTATTATTATTTTTACTTTTAAAAACATGGCTTAATAAAATTGCTGACTTTTCTTTGCCAACTGAAGCTAAAGCCATACATTAAACAGTTCACAAACAAAACACACATTGCTTAAAAATGTTTAAATCACTAAAATAAATTTTAGGGAGCCAAAGATTAGCTAAAGTCAATTTTAGGAAAGAAAAAGTGACTAGCTAGAAAGACAAAACCAGAACTTCTGTGACAGACATCTTGTCAATTAAATTAAATCAGTTAAGGCCTTCTTAATACACTTGAGAAGCTTAAGCAGGAAAAAAACTCAAATGGAAACCCCGCATTTTATGGTGAATGTCTGTTTCTCCCATGAGAGGGTAGCTCTGCATGCTTCCATTCAGCAGGAGAAAATTTGCAGCAGTGATATCATCAGTTCTGAAGGGAGCCAGATGACTTTTGGGGACCCTCTTGCCTGGCTGGTGCTTACTCAACTTTCAATACTTTGGTTTTTTCCCCACGTGCATAATTTTCTCCTCTTCCTCTTTGTTTACCTCACTCTTTTCACCTGTCAAGAAGGTGAGGTAAAGCCTACCAGCTTATCTAACTGTAAAACAATACACTTACACTGCAGTCAAGGCTGCTTCTTTGAACAGCTTTTGAAAGCAACTTTCCCTTCGAACTTTAGTAGTAAGCTTAACCAATCAAACACTGCCTCTGGTAGAGGGGAGCCAATGAAAGCATTGGTTAGAGAGAGGATCTTCTCTGCAACTCGTGGTTTGACTCCTGTGGGTGCAGAGGAATTCCAGCAACACATTTACAGCTATGTCATCTGCTCTTCCACATGAACCTATTGGAGGCCCATAAACATAGTGGGAAATAGCAGTGGTAAGATTCAAATTTTTTTACTACTGGTTCTGTGGGTGTGGCTTGGTGGGCATGGCAGGGGAAGGATACTGCAAAATCCCATTCCCTCCAGCTCCGTTCTCCTGTGCAGGGCAACATAAGAAGACCCAGCTGATCAGTTGGGACTCGGGAGGCAGAGAATAGATGGGGGCGGGGCCAGTCAGAGGTGGTATTTGCTGGTTCTTCGAACTACTCAAATTTCCGCTACTGGTTCTCCAGAACTGTCAGAACCTGCTGAATACCAGCTCTGGGAAATAGCTTGTTAGAGGTGAGGAACAGTGTTCCAGGAAAAACTAGCTTCTGCCAGAAATGGGCCCAAAATCCAATTGAGGTATTATGTCTAAATTAACCTGCTGTTTAAGGAAGCTTCCCCACCGAAGTCTATATACCTTCAGGCCTGCACTTTCCTTTGATGTCATTGACAGTGCTTTTCCGAGTAACTCTGGGAATCATTAGATCTGAGTAACTGTTTTCTTTACTGGGGAAAACTGCCATTACAAATGAGGAAAAGCAAATATTCTGGTATAGTTGTATTTCTAGAGATTGTTTTCTCTATCAATGTCATTTTGTATTGATGCTCTACCTTTGCCAAAGTCTCATCATCAAGATGATTCTTCTGAATCACATGTTGAAGTGCAAAATAAATCTTTTCCTGAAGTTTCTGGACCTTCCTTGGTTCTAAGAGCCAAGCTCGATCTGCCCAAAGAAGACAACAAAGTTAAAACAAGCACAAACATACGTCATTAGAAGGTAGAAAGGAGATTCATGGTAATTACTTTAATTTTCAGCAAGGTAATATCTCTAGTTTGTGAAGGAAGTGCATTCTTTCAGTTTCAAATCAAAATCTAATTACTTTGAATTAAACGATGGCTTTCTGTTTTGCTGTGAAATCCTCAATGCACTTCTCTAATGGACCAATGTATTAATGCCATAGATATGCCAAGCAATGTTATCTTTTCTAAAGGAATATAGTTTATGATTCAGAAGTTGATCTATAAATTTAAAGGGCACTGAATTTAAAGAATTTTCCAAGGAAATGGAGGTACTGACAAGCTACCTCCAGGTAACAATCTGTCCAGTTCACTCACTCATCTCTGATGTTGAGGGTTCCTGAGCTATAAGAAAAGAGATCTGTGGGGCACTCAGCAATGACATTTTTTCTGGTTGTAGCTTCTGAATTTATAACTTATACCTCACTGAAAACAAAACACAAAACTAATTACATCAATTCAGCCTTCCTTGATTAAATTAATATGCCTACATGGGTGACATGCTACAGCAGGGATGTCAAACACAAGACCCGTGGGCCACATCTGGCCTGTGATGTGGTCAGATCTGGCCCATGGGACCATCCTGGAAAATATTAGGAGCTGGCTGGCATGGCTGCAGCCTGGTCTACTCAATGCAAAGAGGAAACATCAGGCCAGCATGGCTTCAACCTGGTCTACCCAATGCGAAGAGAAAACATTGGGCCAGCATGTCTTCGGCCCCATCTACCCAGTGCAAAAAGGAAACATGTCAGTGGTTTGGGGAGTGGCGTCAAACTGGCCAAGCCCACCCAGTCAGCTACGCCCACCCAGTCGGCCATGCCAAGCTAGTGGTATCAAGCTGGCCATGCCCACCCAGTTGGCCACACCCACCCAGTCAGCCACATCCACCCGGCCCTTCAAGGTCAACCACAACCCTGATGTGGCCATCAATGAAATTGAGTAGATTTTGAATGCAGGATGAGTTTTTTTTTTAAAGGAAAATCAGTTGCATGAAATCACCTGGTGATATCAGAACAGCAGATGAAAACAAAGCAATTTCTTCTTCGGTCAACTGCAATGAACACAAATTCTTTGCAAAGTCAAATGCTTCATTCACAAGGTCATCAGAACCTAGAGATGACACAGATAACCAAATCAAGATCTAGAAATACCTTCTGAGTGTGCATAAGATTTATACAGCTCAACAACCAATATTAAGCACTGTTGTCAAGTTATTATCCAGCCTCCTACATGAAGTTTCTGGGTATGGCTTTGATAGTAGCAAAATAGTAGCAAGAATGAATATCACACTCACATGCTTCAATTGGTTAAGCTTTATACTTTATGGTTGAAGAGATCTAGGCTTCCATTCAGCTCTATCAACAGCTCAGTCGTTCTCAGTCCTGGCTCCACTCAAGGGAGTCACATGAACCATGAGAACAATACTTGTGGACTTTCCTGTCATTTGCCTATCAATTCTGCATGCCGCTGTCTTAAACACCCATCTCAACTTCAGAGATGGAATACCTGAAAGAGGAACTTTAATGAACAGTTATCAGGTTTGTAATGGAGCAGCTAGTCATTCACCTATCTAAACTACTTAGGGCTATGAAGACAAACTGTGACCTGTCACTTAATTACTTATTATAAATCTAATGTGCTCATTCAGTTAATATAATTTATGTAGAAGTAATTTCCCCTTTCAGGTTAGGTATCCTTAAAAAACTGAAGTTACTTTTTAAAACTTTCTGAACACAGTAGAATTTGAGACTTCACAAAATGACCCCTGCCCTTCCCGACTTCTATCCTAAGGTCAGACATAAAAGCTGAGTCATGGATTTGCATCATGATGTTATGATACATGTTTGATCAACCTGTCCTCGTCTTTCCTGCTATGAATGCCTTGGCTCCCTCACCCTAAATCTTTACATTCTTCCTTCAATATCTATGTTTACTACCTTATACTTTAATCTTATTCTGATCTAAAATCCAAACTTGTACCTTTTCCAAATCTAGTACATGTTTTCAGCCTGTATTTTAAAAATAATTCTGCTTATCCAGATGACATGGCAAAAGCTTGTAAAATGATTACTGAATAAACAGATTCAAGAACAAGAAAGTTGGTTTTCTGCTATTATATGGGGCATAAGCAGAATATCCCGATAGGAATTGAACTTTAATTCTCATCTGAGAAAATAGATCTAGAAGATTCTTGGTCCACTAAATATTGCAAATGGTGAAATGTATTTTTATCCCAATTATTTAGCCCAATTATTCAGCCCAATTATTTACAAGCAACGCAACCTGCCTACCCAAAGCCTTGAACATTTGCATTCCTCCATATTTTCCTTCAAACAAGACAGTGTTGTTGAGTGGGTTGAAGGCACGGCACATTCTCACTAGAACAACTTCCAAGCAGCCTGAAATGATAACAAAAATCCTTAGATATTACACAGAAATATCCCAACAAGAAGGTATAGCCAGTTCTGTATTGTAAAAATACTATATCTTGTATTTGATGAATGTTGTAAGAGAAGGTATATTCAAGCTTTATTTTAGAAGAATATTGAATCACATATTATTTTAAACTTTGTCCCACTAGGATGATGATTGTTTTATTTATTAATCAATTACATTTATATGCTGCTCATCTCACTGTTGAATGACTGGGAGCGGCTTACAACATCATACTTTCAATCACTTTTATGTGCAACTAAACATATAACATTAGTGTTTCCACATGATAGGCACTGTGCAATTTTCTATTTTGCATACTGGTATAGAAAAAGAAATAATGGTAAGAATGTGTAATTTTTTTTACTAAGCATAACAGATCCCGTATCTTTATCTTCTTTTGTTGATCAAATATTGATGCTGGTTAAGTATTGTTAGACTGTAATATAATTTCCTCCACAAACCTGATTTGAGAAGTAGAATCTGATCATTCTGACAGAGTTCCATGAACCCCGTTATCCGTTTTGCAAACTCCACCACATACTGAATTGCATGTGTGATCTGGATTGCGCACTGCTGCCATAATGCTTCTCTTGACTTCAAGAAGAAGTCACATGAAAAGGAAGGAAACCAGAGAGAGAGAATGTTTCTTTTAGGTCAGAGATTATTCTGTTGAAAATTGGTAACAGATTGGCAAACATCTAATATTTAATGCATCTGGCTAAGGTCTCGCCCTAAAACTCAGTTCCCCTCCTGCTCTGCCTCATTCACTCACCACATGGATCCCACTGGAGAATCTGTTTACCCTTTTGCAATAATGGCATTGTCCCATTCATTGTGGCTCTTGGTCATTTAAAAAAAAATTCTCATTTCCATTCTCAATATTCTCAAATGGGCAAGCTCCATAAAATTTGTCCACCTTTGATTTAGATTATGATAATCATGAAATGATTTGCCCCCTTGGATGTTTAATAGGCCCCTGGTTTTTGTTTAATTAAGGTGTCAACTTCACTGTCATTATATCCCTAGAACTTTGATTCCAATCATCATCTTCTCTAGGAGGGTAGACCCGTAACAAAAAAGGACCTGTATTAGGAATATAATTAATTAAACACAGGAATGGTTTTTGAACAAGTCTGGGTTTTAGAATATGCAGATAATACCTTAGTTCTGCCAAGTTCCTAACTCAATCAAATTATCTGATTCCACTTTTGATATCTCTCTAATGAAATTAGATGAAGATTGGGAAGTTTGCTCCACCTTTTAATTTTGCAATCCATCCTTATTCAGTTTTGCAATCACTGTAGTTATAATCATGAATTCAGAGAGGCAACACAGAGAATGGTTCTTTACGGTAAGGAAAAAAAGAAAACATTTTATTGGATTTTTTTTTTTGTACCTTGCTCTGGTATATTTTGATTTCTTCGTATGTGTGGGTTTGCCAGGCTAGCTGGTGTAGTTCCTCCATTGTATACTGACACGTCTCCAAATGGGACTTAATTATATTCTGTGCAATTCGATCTAAGAGACAGGAACAAATGGGATATAGCTCATAACATTTGATTTACAAATGTAGTTTTATATATCAGATCTCAGGAACAACATCAGAGCTGTCAGTTCAGAAGAGTGCAATACTAGGAACAGCTAAGATCCTGTGCAAAACCCCCAAGACAGAATACAAATAAAAATATTAAGTAATAATTTTATGAAATCTATAGGTGGATGGCTAGAATCACTGTATTTCACCTAAATGTTTCTAGCAGTAGTTCATTGCAATGACCCAAAGGTGTTTTTTCAAGAGACAGTTGGACTTTCTGGTTTTTCTTTCAAGATGTTTCACTTCTCATCTAAAAAAATATATCAGAAAATCCACTTGCCTCTTGAAAAAGCACCTGGATGACTGAGAGTTTCAGTAGACATTCATTGTAATTACTTCATTTAGTGAAATGTTACACTGACAGTCCAAGGTGATGTAAGACCTTGAAGTTGGCTCATTGTGCTATCCATTCATGTATAAGTTTTGGAAAGGCATTCAAGTTAGAAACGTACAATTTTGCAATCAACAGAGAATGTGATTATCATTCCCCCTTTGAAATGCAAGGATTATGAGAGGATTGAAGCACTGCAACAAACCTTCCCCCCAATAGCAGATACAGAAAAGCTATTACTGCACACAAATAGTAGGACCTGGGATGCTGAGTTGCCTATTACATGATATTGCTTTTTCAGCCATTTTGAATTATGGAAGAAGATCTTCCTGGTTTAAGAACTGATGCTGACAGGTAAGGAGTAAGATATGACAAAAGTCACACAGCAGTCTTGACTGAATGTTTGATTGAAACAGCAATGATTTAAATGATCCATTAATTTTCATTCTTGCTATGCCATGTGTAAATAGGTAGCTGGGTAGATGTTTCAGTATTTGACCCCTTTGCATGGTGAGTTATTGAATTTTGCTGCTACTACTGAATTTTTACTATTTATGATAAAAGAATTTGAGCTTTTGGGGGCCAGAAAGATCTTTTCATCTGGATTTGAGAAACAATTTACTTCTTTGTTTTATTGAACTTGGCAAAACAGATGACAGTGAATTCACCCTTTAGAAATGTATGCTGTGCATTCAACATACAATTACAGAATTGGAGAGGTCTTTATAAGTCAATAGTGTAAGACAAGTAATCCAGGAACAATAAATCTGTCAATTTCTGCAGGGTAAAACAAGGCTTTGCTCAAGACAAATGTCAGTACAATCTGTTAAGTTTGCATGAAGAGTCAGACGCGAGGAGTTCCAGCAAAAGACTTTATTAATGACAACAGCTCGAATGGACCCGTCCGGGTAAGGCTACGGCTGCTTCTTATAGCCGGCAGCCGTAGCTGCTAGCCAATGGGAGTGCAGGGTTTCTTCCCGCACTATTTAAACCAATACCATTTGACATTTTACAAGACCAATTCAAATAAACCAATAACATTTAAACCTACATACATAACACCCCTCCCCACTAGGTTCAGTCCATACCAAACCCCAACCTATCTAATGTATTCCTTTAAATAGGTGGGGCTCTTACGTGTCGTTGAGACCTTCGTGGTTCAGAATCTTTATTGTTCTCACCCAGTGAGAGGGGAAATGTGTCTGCTGACATTTCCCTGTTAGGACTTCCTGTGAAAGAAGACCCTGTTAGACTGTTAGAATCTGGTCTCTCCTCCCAACCCATCTCCATTCCAATGTCAACACCCAAGTCTGGTAGTGATGTACAATCTTCCACTTCTAAGGATGGATCTAGGCATTGTGACAGGGTTCGGGATGGTTCCTGTCGTAATGACTCTACTTCTAAGGATGGATCTTGGCATTGTGACAGGGTTCGGGATGGTTCCTGCCGCAATGGCTCGTTACACAAAGGGTTGATTCCTGTTTGCTGATATTCCTCCTGTTCCTCCCCTTCCCCTAGAAGAGACATCAGGTGAGGGACCTAGAGAGAGACAGGGCGATGTTCCTGAGTGAACCGGGATCTAAGTTGGTCAATGTGCCTGCTCCAGAGGAGGCCATCCTCTGTTTGAACCCTGTAAGAAAGAGGGCCAGTGATGTGAGTTATTTCAGCAGGAATCCACAAAGGTTCACCTGTAAGGTTCCTAGCATAGACAGAATCTCCCACACTGAAAGAACGAACTTTGGAAGTGGAATCCAGTGGTGTATTGGGTGCATAAGTGGGATGAAGTCGGTCAAGGGAAGACCTAAGTTTCCTGCCCATTAACAACTCTGCTGGGGACAAGTTAGTTGATGGGCTAGGAGTGATGTGCTGAACACTAAGAAGCTTTTCAAGCTTCTCAGAGATGTCCCCAGGACCCAGCTGCTGAAGCTTTTCTTTGGTAAAGCGTACCATACGTTCAGCCCGACCGTTGGCCGAAGGGTGCCCAGGGGCTGTAAGGGCATGTCTGATGCCCTGTTGAGCTAGAAAGGATTCAAAAATGTTAGACGTGAATTGAGGGCCATTGTCAGAGACCAGGACATCTGGTAACCCATGGGTTACAAAGAGCTTTTTGAGCTGTTTGATAACAGCCTCAGTAGTAGTAGAAGTCATGAGAATAACCTCTAGCCATTTGGAGTATGCATCTACAATTACTAGAAACGTGTGCCCTCTTGTAGGGCCTGCAAAATCAATGTGGATTCTAGACCATGGGCCCCTAGGACATTCCCATTCCTGTGTGGGGGCGTGAGGTGGGGCAGGCCTGACTACCTGGCAATTGGGACAAGAGGCAACCCAGTTTTCAACCATTTTGTCAATACCTGGCCACCATACATAACTCCTGGCCAAACCTTTCATCCTTACAATCCCAGGATGACCCTCATGTAACATTTCCAAAACCTCCCTTTGCAGTTTTGCAGGAATAACCACCCTGTTACCCCACAAAATGCATCCTCTTAATACAGATAATTCAGTTTGCCTGGATTTGAAAGGTTGGGCAAAGTGAGGTAGATCTTGAAGAGGCCAACCTTTCTTAATCCAGCCCATAACAGGTGCCAACACAGCATCTTTGGCAGATTCTCTGGCAATCTCAGCAGCATGGACTGGAAGCTTAGCAACGGTCTCCAGGAAAAAGGTGTGAGTCTCAAGTTCACAGTCCTCCTTGTGGCAAGGTAGTGGGCAACGACTCAGTGCATCAGCATGTCCAATGTCCTTGCCAGGCCTGTGAATCAGTTTGTAGGAGTAGGCTGCAAGAAATTCAGTCCACCTCAGCATTCTTGGTGACAGGATAATAGGTGTAGGTTTGTCTCCTGCCACGATGCCAAGCAAAGGTTTGTGATCTGTAACAATGGTGAATGACCTGCCATACAGATATTCATGAAATTTCTTAACAGCTGCAACAACTGCTAAGGCCTCCTTGTCCAATTGGCTGTAGTTCCTCTCTGCTTTGGACAGCGTGCGAGAGTAGAATGCAATTGGGGCTTCCGGCCATTGGGAAGCCTGTGGCTCAAAACCCCTCCCACTCCAAAGGGGATGCATCACAAGTCAGAACAACAGGTAAATTCTCAGAGAATTGAATCAACACAGCATCAGACGTGATTAGTCTCTTAATACTGTTAAATGCTGACTGTTCCTTCCGCCCCAGATCCAAGCAGCCTTCTTATCAAGTAAACGATGTAAGGGTTCAGCAATAGATGCTTTGTGAGGTAGAAACATGTGATAAAAGTTAATAAGGCCAAGGAAGGCTTGCAGATCTGACTTGCAACGAGGTTTAGGGGCTTCCTTGATCGCTTTAACCTTGGCATCGTGGGGTGGATGCCCTGTTTATCAATCATGTACCCCAGGAATTCAACTCTGTCTGTTTTGAGAGTGCATTTATCTTCCTTGACTTTCAAACCTGCTTTTCTGAATCTGGTAAGGACTTCTCTGAGTCTCTCTTGAAGCTGAGTGTCATTCTCAGCAGAGATTAACACATCATCAAAATAAGGCACTACCCCTGGCAGTCCTTGCAACATTCTTTCCATAAGACTTTGAAAAATGCCAGGTGCCACGCTTACTCCAAATTGTAGTCTTTTACATTTGAAGGCACCTCTATGAGTCACAATTGTTTGTGCCTCTGCAGTGGCATCATCAACTGTTAATTGTTGATATGCCTGAGCTAAGTCCAGTTTAGCAAATACTGTACCCCTGCCAAGTGAATGGAGCAGATGATGCACAACAGGTACAGGGTATGCGCTCTGCTGCAGCGCATGGTTAAGTGTCCCTTGTAGTCACCACAGATTCTCACTGACCCATCAGCCTTGACTGGTGTGACTATGGGTGTTTCCCATCTGGAGTGGTCAGTAGGTTCCAAAACCCCTTGGGCGATAAGCTTATCTAATTGTGCATCAATTTTTTCCTTTAAAGCAAATGGAACCCTCCTGGGCTTTAAACGAATTGGGGGCACCTTGGGGTCTAAACTGAAAGCAATAGGGGTCCCCATATACTTGCCCAGTCCTTCGCTGAAGACCTCTGGAAACTCAGACTTCAAGGACTCTTCCCAGTCAGAACTGCTCACGTGATGGATGCCAGTCACCTCGATGCCAAGTGGCTTGAACCACTCAAGTCCCAGCAAACTTGGCGATCCTTGTCCACGATGGTCAGTGGCAAACGTTTGGTGTGGCCTTTAAACTGCACGTTGAATTCCCTCGCTCCAACTACTGGAATCTTGTTCCCTTGGTAGTCTTTGAGGGTCAGTGCTTGCTTCTGGAAATGTTTTTCTGAATTCTTGGAAAGAGTCTGTGTATAGTGTCCCATGACACCATAGATAAATAAGAGCCTGAGTCCACTTCCATGTGGCACGGTCTCCCTTCAATAAACACCTTCACATGTACTTTTCTGCTATTTAAATGTGAAGAATGACCAATGGATATTGTTTGGTGAGTTTCACTCTTGCCATTTGCTTTTGAATTTCGCCCCATTTTCCAATTAAATTGTTGGGCTTAAAATCTTCCTCAGGAAGTTTCTTCCTGAATGGTGGAGTTCTGGATGATTTGCAGA
This sequence comes from Naja naja, assembly GCA_009733165.1. Classification (NCBI taxonomy): domain Eukaryota; kingdom Metazoa; phylum Chordata; class Lepidosauria; order Squamata; family Elapidae; genus Naja; species Naja naja. The sequence continues at coordinate 235,855,753 of CM019149.1, read as the reverse complement.
CTCTGGCTATATGACCCGTTTCTCTATAGCAAATGGAGTCAAAGAACTTGCTTCAGTAGGCAAAAACGAATCCTTGCCTGTTTTTTCAGAGTCTTTTCTTTTCTTCTCCATTCTGAGCTTAAAATCCCCTCTTCTTCCTCACTGCTATCCGAATCAGAGTCTATTTGTTTGCAATGAGTTGTTGAGGATTTTTCCCCATCAGAATGGCTTGAGGCCTGGCTCGAGGCCTTGTTAATCTTTTCATGGCCGCAGCTGAGGACTTGGTGGCTTCTGCTGAAACAGCCTCTTCAATAGCCTCTTTAAGCGTGATTTTGGTTTCATTAACAGTTTGCTTTGTAAGATCTTATCTTTAAGGCCCAAAACAAACCGATCACGCATGGCCTCTTCTACGTTGGTAAAGTCACAAGCACCCCAATGTCCCTTAAGCTTGCCACGAAGTCATTAACACTCTCGCTATCCCTTGATCCCGGCGGTAAAATTCGTGTCTCTTAATGAGGCACGATACTTGTGGGCGTAATGGGCTCTTAAAAGTCTTTCTAATTCGGGCCATTCTATTACCTTCAATTCTGCTGCTCCGCCAACGCCGCCATTTTGAAGACTGCGGACCGCAGTGTGTGAGAAAGACCGCCCTCTTCCGTCTCTCGGGGATGCGGCGAGATCGTTCCCTTCCAGGAACATGTGGAACCGGTCTGCATCGATTCCCAGTCTTCCGTCGCGGATCGAACGGTGCTGGGGGTGTTCAGCGCAGCCATCTCGCTCAGTTGCTTGTTCGTGCATCGTCTTCTCTTCAGGGAAATCCCACCTTCGTCGCCAGTGTTAAGTTTGCATGAAGAGTCAGGCGAGGAGTTCCAGCAAAAGACTTTATTAATGACAACAGCTCGAATGGACCCGTCCGGGTAAGGCTACGGCTGCTTCTTATAGCCGGCAGCCGTAGCTGCTAGCCAATGGGAGTGCAGGGTTTCTTCCCGCACTATTTAAACCAATACCATTTGACATTTTACAAGACCAATTCAAATAAACCAATAACATTTAAACCTACATACATAACACAATCATCAATCTTGATTATGATCTCCCTTTAGAAGTGTACACATTAAATAAAAGGTACAAACATTTGTACTTCCATCTACTTGTGAATCAAGATCACTTGAGCTGTTGTGGTTAGCATGTGGCTGGTGATTAAAGGGGTTTTGTTTGTTTGTTTCTACAGGTTAGTCTTGATTCTGTGCAACTTCCTGGACAAGTCCCTGTGGTTTTCTCAGCAACATATTTGGAAATGGTTTGCTATTGTCTTCTTCTTAGGCATTAGAGTGATTGACTCAAAATCATGAAGCTGGCTTCATGCCTAAGGCAGGACTAGAATCCTATATCCTAATTTCTAGTTTTATGCCTAAACCACTATACCAAACTGGCTCTCAATGCTTAAAGTACACGTACATAATAGTGTCCAGTCCACGTAGATAGAACATTTCTCAGATATGTGTCTTCACAGTGCATTATAAGGAAGTTTCTCAGGTAAATGTCAATTAATACCAAGACTATATGCATCTGCCAGGAGCGTTTACAAGTTGTGAAATGCATATTAACTAGATATTTGTATTGTAATAGGAGTAGGAGGTATCTAAAGCTTTTGATAGGTCTCTTACTTGGGATACTGGCTATTGTTTGAACTGCCAGAGGGTTTAGCATACAACCTACTTTTGTTGCAATTGTGTCATAGAAATGACTTCCTTGAAAAGTGTTCTCTTACAGTTTAACAGGCATTACACAATGTAATTGTATAGCAAATGTCACTTTACAATATTAAAAAGGCATCTATTGTCCAATTCACTTTGTGATTTGTTACATTTCCAATGATCGCTAAAATTTACACTTTATTTTATAAGGGCGGCTTCATTAATAATAATATGATTTGCTAGGGGAAATGGCAGGGGGTCACTTACAGTGCTGATATCACAAAGGTGGAATTAGGGAGCACATAATTTTCAAAATAACTCATCTCTCCTCTGATTTCCATATTTTCTTTTTCTGATACTACAATACTTATTTTTAAGCTGTGGCATACTTTTCAAAACAGAAGTAATTTATGACTATGTTATAAATATTTTTGGAGCTTTAAATAATGCTTAGAAACATTGGAGTGGTAGAATCAGTTAGATCAGTTAGATCCATGGACCTGCATTGGGCTGTGGCATATGCAAACAGGCAAAGCTCTAGCCATGGGACGCAGGTAGCATACGTAACCATGCACCCTCCGGTCTGTGGAAAACCTCTCTCCACGGTACTGTTCCCGGTGCCCAAAAGATTGGGAGCCGCTAAGTTACACTTTAAAGTATTGTGAAATAGATTTTTTTAAAAAAATTCATATTTATATGCCGCCCTTCTCCGGAGACTCAGGGTGGCTTACAATTTTTGGAGCGCAACCCAATGCACTCAGCAATAGCCTTCCTTCCATTGTATATGCCTGCTTATTACTAAGCGGCATTTTTACAAGGTCAGCTTATTGCCCCCAACAATCTTGGGTCCTCAATTTACCTACCCCGAGAGGATGGAAGGCTGAGTCAACCTTGAGCCTGGTGGGATTCGAGCCTGCAGTAATTGCAGGCAGCTGGAACTTAAGTGCTAGGCATTTAATAGCCTGCGCCACCAATATTGTTAGTTTAGTGTGGGGAATCTTGATCCATAATGTTCCTTATATCTCTTTTCTATATTTCACTTTTCTCGTTTATTGGCTTTATGATGTATCAGCTACTCATTTCTCAGTTTTCTCATTTTTTAATTCTTAAGAACTGTGAATGGTTTTGCCAAAGATAGTTTCTTTGTTACAAGCCTAGGAAGTAACTGAGATGCTTTTCTTAAATGAGTAATAATATCTCTTTTACAATCTTAAACTAGAAAACCAACATGATCACATGGGCATGGGTGGAAAAAATCCACATTAAATAGAGTTCCATATAAACAACATAAGCCTAGTCAGATTTTGAAATGAAAAGAAAGAGGCTGAATAGAGCAAGGTTACAGAATTCCTTCCTTCCAACATTTATCTGATTTTTTTGCTGGCTACTTTAAGAATGCAGAGAATTGAGCTATGCAGGTGAAAAAATTCTAGCTGAAAACAAATACATGAAAAAAATGCCATAATGAGAGCATTATTTGCTTTCTGTCTCACTGTCATCATCTTGCATAGTATGATATATATATATATGTTTTCGTAGATTTTCACGGGTAAAGGTATGTAGGTCTTGGTGTATTCGGGTCATATATATATATGTAGGTCTTGGTGTATTCGGGTCTTGTCCCGTGTAAGATTGAGAATACCTTGGCAACGTTTCGACAAAATCTCATCCATCATCTTCAGGCTGGTGTCTTCAGCTTCGTTCTTCTGGGAGAAGTGTGTGATAGTGGCTGTTTTTCCCTTTTAAACTCCAGAGTTGGCTGTGTTGTTACTTCTTGATTGAGTTGATGGAGTTGATGTATGCAGATTGGATGGCTTTTTCCTGAGACCCTGTGTGGCTGAGGTGCTGGCTGTGTGTCTCTCAGCCTTTTGTGTTGTAACGACCTGGGTAATGGGCTGTGTGATGACCTTCTGAGTTCTATTGTTGTGACATCCTGGGTGTGGTGCTGTAATCTCCTGGGTCGTTGTCTGTGTTGCAACCTTCTGATGTTTTGTGTTGTAATCTCCTGAGTTCTGTGATGTAGTGTCCTGGGTGGAAGGCTGTGATGTGCCTTCACATCTATATACATATATATATATATATATATATATATATATATATATATATGGTCTTGGTGTATTCGGGTCTTGTCCGTGTAAATTGAGAATACCTTGGAGCGTTTGACGAATCCCATCTGTCATCTTCAGGCTGGTGTCTTCAGCTTCGTTCCCAGGAGAACGAAGCTGAAGACACCAGCCTGAAGATGACGGATGGATTCCGAAAAGGTATTCTCAATCTTACACGGGACAAGACCCACACCAAGATGAAAATCTACAAAATATATATATATATATATATATATATATATATATATATATATATATTTTCATAGATTTTCACGGGTAAAGGTATGAGCTCTGTATGTTGAAGTCATTATTTCAGTATATGTCTATCTTATTTCCTGTCATACATTCCCTAACATTTATCAAATGCCTTTCATTTATCTTATTTTTTTCCTCAATTCAGACTATACACTGAAAGTTGTAGAAACTTTCTAAATTAAGAAATCTAGATAGTTTATAACTTTTAAAGAAAATTAAATTAAATTATCCTGATTTTTCAACCATTTTGTTTTATTTTTTAATCATTGTTAACTGTTGGCTGCAATTTAATTCGATTTGATACATCCATTTTAAATTTGTAATCATGAAGTATAGGGAGGAGATTTAGCTATGACCAACTGAAAAAAATTAAATGAAATTTCTGATGTGTCAGAGTACAGTTATTTTTAGAAAACACAGAATGGAACTAAACTCCTGGAAACATTTGGTGAAAAAAGGGACAAATTTAAAATGTGGGGATTATAATTTTTAACAATGGTAGATTCAATTGGCCATGGCTCCACCTCTTCTGAAGTGAATGGGATCATGCCATATCCCTCTACAGAATGGAATACAAGCTTAAATAATACTTTTAAAATTGAGAAAAGACACACGAAACTTTTATGGTGGTATCTAGCAATTTGGTCAATATGTGTTGTTTCCCCTTTATTACGCTTTCCTTTAAAGCATTACAATTAACAGAAAATCAGGAAGTCTTTAAAATATTGCAAACAATTTAGCAGCTAGATACCAGCTCTAGACCTACCCATCCACACAGTGGTGCAGAGTCTGGGGAAAGCGTCAATTTAATACTGCTTTAGGTGTGATGTAGATGAAACTATCACAAAGCTAGGTCACTGATGTTTTTTTCTTAAAGTACTACAATTTATTCCCTCAGTATTAGAAATTCCATGCCACCTCTGGTTTTCCAAATGGCAGCAACTCTTTCTCTCACTTGCTCTTTCTTTTTAAAGCTTTTTATTTTAGGAAATATAATTGTAGGTCAGATTCACATAGAGGCTGGTTTTTTTGAGGGAGTAAGGAGTCAAATAGGTTGATAAATTATTGCAATATCCAATTTAGTTTGCACCCAGCAGTCAGTTATTATATACTGAGCAGAGTGTGGACACATATCCCTTCAATTTTAGCAGAAATATAGCTGATATTTATTTATTCAACACCAGTAAATGTCAACACAACTAACTGGCAAAACTGGGATAAAAGACAGGCAAAGAAGGGAGAAAGTAAACTTGCAAAAATTAACATTTAGATCTGTTAAAAAGCACAGAACTTTCCAGAACCAAGGTCATTCCTGAGTGAGATGTCTGTCTTAGCGTGTTTCTGATCTTTTTTCCCCTGAAGCACAATTTTGAATCAATCAATAGTTTGTCAAGTCCAACTTGAGAATTATTTCATATTCATTTTATTCTGTTTCATCTAAGCTATCCTGGTTTGGACTTCCTCTACATGTGGCACCTCTGAAATTGAAAGGACACGCTTGTCAAACAGTGCCTCCAACTTCCAGTTTGAGATGCTATTATTCCTTCCCATCTTTACCCAGAAGATTTTTTGGTCCCAGTGGCAATGCCCTTTTCAACCGCTTTATGTCAGCCTTGTGGATGCGAACCAATTGCTTCTCAGGATGGTTTAATTCCTGAACAGTATCCATAATGTCCAGCCTTTGAATGCTGGTCCATTGGTATGCTTTGCGAAATGTCTGAACATAAATTGAGATGTTTTCTGATATAGAGTCTCTGGTGGTGGTGGGATTCAAAAAAAAATTACTACTGGTTCTGTGGGCATGGCTTGGTGGGCATGGTTTGGTGGGTGTGGCAGGGGGAGAATACTGCAAAATCTTGATTCCCACCCCACTTCAGGGGAAGGATACTGCAAAATCCCATTCCCACTCCACCCCACTCCAGCTCTGTTCTCCTGTGCAGGGCAACAAAAGAAGACCCAGCTAATCAGCTGGGACTCAGGAGGCAGAGAATAGATGGGGGCAGGGCCAGTCAGAGGTGGTATTTGCCGGTTCTCTGAACTACTCAAAATTTCCACTACTGGTTCTCCAGAACTGGTCAGAACCTGCTGAACACTACCTCTACTCTAGGTGCTCTGTCTCCCTGCTGGGCCCATAGCTATTTTGCTGAAAAATAACTATGGACAGTTTTCAATTCTAGCACACACACACATACACCCTAAAGTCAACCCATATCTCCAGATCAGAGCAAGCACACATGTCCCTCCGATCAGTTAGCAGATATACAGCTTGATGCTTATTAATAACATCAAACCCAGTTAACTGACAAAGCAGGATGAAAGGTGGACAAAATCAGGAAGAAAGAGGGAGACATGAACAAGCAAAATTTTACATTATTTTACATCTACAGCTGTATCTATATCTATTTCAAAAGAGACTGAACTTTCCAAAGCTACTGGAAACATCATTGTGGGTAAATAGCATGGATATTCCCCAAGGGCCTGGCCTTCAGTTATTCTAATCTTAATTTTTTTGTTTTTTAATTACATTTATATGCCGCCCTTCTCCGAAGACTCAGGGCAACTTACAATTTTTGGGATACAACCCAGTGTGCTCAGCAATAGCCTTCATTCCATTGTATATGCCTGCTTATTACTAAGCAGCATTTTTACAAAGTCAGCTTATCGCCCCCAACAATCTTGGGTCCTCAGTTTACCTACCCCGAGAGGATGGAAGGCTGAGTCAACCTTGAGCCTGGTGGGATTCACGCCTACAGTAATTGTAGGCAGCTAGAACTTAAATGCAGGCATTTAACAGCCTGAGCCACCAAGGCTCTTATGTATGTAATAGTAGCTGAATAGAAATGATATGGGATCTACCCTGCATTTTTGCACCAGAAAGGAACCAATTTGTTGTACAGGATGGATGTGTCCATAAAATGTGAAAGAGCCCTTTGTTGTTTTTTTTCACAGGTCACTAGTAGGACCTTCAGGAGAAGAAAAAGATAACTGACTCTAAGAGTGAGGGAGAGAGAATAAATTTCTCTCATAATGCAATTGGCCCTAGGATCACGATGTCTTTTAATTATTGTTTTTGTCCCACTAAAGAATAAACAGATACTATCAGTAGTATGCTAAAAGCTCCTCTGAAGCACTTTCTCTTTAATCGGTTTTGTTTTCCTCTTGAGAGAATCTTGCCTTCTTAACATCCACTTCATATCCACAGGGAAGAGCAGAAGTTTGAAGTAGACCAATAAAAATGCTGATAATCACCTTAGTTAAAATTGGTAATGAATTTTAATTGACTATTACCCATAGGATATGGTTACACTGCTAAAAGTAATTTCAGCGTAAGGTAGTCCTCAACTTATGATCACAATTGAGCCCTAAATTTCTGTTGCTAACAAGCATTTGTTAACTGAGTTTTGCCCCATTTTATTCTTCTTCCTACCATATAGTTGTTAAGTGAATCACTGCAGTTGGTAAATTAATAACACTGTTGTTAAGTGTCATGCCCCTGTCACAGTCTGAGTCTGAGGAGGAAGTTGAACAGCTGACAGGGAGTGGGAGTGTGGTTCCGTTGGCTGTGGAGGAAACTGGGGAAGGGCAAAGTCTGGTTAAGCAGAACAGGGGAGAGATAGAAGAAGGGAGGGGGAGTTCAGAGGAAGACCAAGGCCCACTCTCTCTTCATCCTAGGGCATGCAGGGAAGAATGGAGAAGAGAGCAACCTAGGATGCGTGACTTATGGGGGAGGAAAGGGCCCTGATTCCCTTCATTGACCACAACTGGGAAGACAGTTTAAAAGAGATGCATGCTGAGTGCAGCAGCTTCTGGGAGCAAATGTGAGTTTATCTTGTGTTGACTTTGGTTATCTGGGTTCCTGGCATCTTCCCAACCATATTGAGTTATTGCTGTGCCTCCACGTCTGGAATTATTGCTCCTGCCCTGCCGAACTAATTACCTCATTTTGCCTTGATTGGACTTATAGTTAAAGTTTTTGTTGACCACGTTTTGGACTTGATTCTCTGCAGCCAAAGGCTGTTCCTAGGAGAGTTTTTCTCCAGCCAGAAGGTAACCAGGACATTGGAGGCAAAGTTGGATCCAATAAAGGGACTCCTACTGATTATTTGACTGTGTTGCCTTTGTGCCATGTCCTGGGTCATCACATTAAGTGAAACTGGCTTCCCCACTGATTTTGTCTGTCAGAAGTTCACAAAAGATGATCACATGACTCCCTGAACACTGCAACAGTCATAAATAAGAATCAATCACCAAGCACCGCAATTTTGATCATGTGACCATGGGGATGCTGCTTTTTACCTCTAAATAATAATCTAAATTGTTTTATATACATGAACACCTACCTTCCTTGGTGTTCAAAGGCATATACTCAATAAATAATGTCTTTTTAAAATAAAATCTATCCAAGAAGCAATCCAAAATTCTATGCAATTTAATATACATTTCTAGAGCTTCCAGTAAGCTTTAAGATAGACGGTTCAAGATTAGCTCTTGAATTTATTTATTTGTTACAGAACACTCTAAATAAGTAGGGTATGTGCACACAACTCCATCTATTACAACTCTGAAGGTTTATATGTGTACATGTTTATAACAGCTATCACCAACGTGACTATTTAAAGATTTGGTAAAAAAAATACTATGCTGAGAATCAAATTTTCTAAAAGTAGAACCAGGATGGTGCAGTAGTTAAGGCATTAGGCTAGAAACTGGGAGTTTGTGAGTTCTATTTCTGCCTTAAATACAAAGCTAGCTGGATGACTTTCGGCCAATTACTCAGTCCTCTCAAATCATTTCTCAGGGTTGAACTGTGGAGCCCTCGGTGTTTTCTGGGCTTGTTTGCTTGCAAACAATTCATTAATGTCTGCAAACAAACAACAGAGCCGAGAGATCATCAAGGACTGCATATAAATGTACTTTCAAATTGACACTTGTTTAGACCCCATACATGCAGAATCTCTTCAAGTGTTTTTAGAGTGTTTTTTAAATCAATACTCTGCTAAAACCTGTTTTATAGTCTCTTAGACGAATTGAATGAGTTTCTGTTTTTTCCATTTGACTATTTAAGAGTTTCTTCTGGTGGTGGTTTGAGCTACTTTATTCTTACAAACGATGAGGTATGTGCTGCTGCTTCTTTACTTTCTACTACACATCCTTCCATCACTTTGACTTTTCCCCCTTTCATTTCCCAAACTGAAAATACCGTAAGAGGAGGATTCTCATGATGATGTCTTTTCTTGGGATTGATGTCTGAAGCTGCATTTATGACTCAGCCATTTGCTTATTGAGTGCAAGAACATCACATTCCCATTATGACTACTTGAAGCCTGTTAAATATTTCCATACAGAGTGAAGCAACTCAAATCCCAGGGTAGTTCTCTGTTCTTCTGATCTCTAGAGATTATGCTTCTATGCTTCATGCCAAACAATTCAATTCCTTAGACAAATTCCCTTTCTCTTTCCAATAAAACTGGCTTTGTTATAAAATTCACAGATTATATTTATCATTTTTTTCTTCTCAAAATTTTCTAAGTTTACATTTTAGGGTAAAGAATGTCTCCCAATTTAACCAGATAAAGATATTCTTCTTTATCCTGGGTGTGCAAAACAATCATTTTTTAAAAAAAATCTTAAAAGTTGAAAAGTTTTTTGTTTTTGTTTTTGAAACAAAAAATTGGAATTTCTGGATTTCCTAAAATCCAAGGGAGCTAAGAAAAAATAAAAATCTACTTATCCATTTATTTTATTTATTCAATTTCTATAGCACCCATTTTAGTCAATGACTCTAGGCAGCTAACATTTTTTTATATTTCCCCAACTTTTAACTCTTCATCATCTTGACTAAGCATTGGATTTATTTTTGTCACCATTCTAGGTACTTCAATATAATTACAATATTCATTTTACTAAAAATTATAAGACAAAAAATCAATTTACTGTAAAGATTATGTTCCATATTTTCCCCCAAAATGCTGTAACTGTTTATAAATATTTTTTTTAATGTGTCAGCTGAAATTACGTCAGCCACAACAGCTGAAATGAAGAGACATGGGGATGAAGTCCATTTATTTGGACTGAAGTGACAAAATTTTCTCTATTTCCAGGATAAATATTTTACAATCTCATCATCCAGAATGAAAACCTAAAGTTAGGGTTGGAAGTGATGGTGATTGGGGGGAATGATTATATTCTGTTTCTCATTTATTCAGGGAACCAATTCCATATAGACAGTCACAATCTTAATAATAACATAATATGGGCTGATAACATGGATTTTGTTAAGTTGTTTAAAATCCTGCATTTATGTACAGAATTAGAATTTAAGGAAAGAGAAAAAAGAGAATCAACAGCCAGGTGGATGGATTTAATTACTACAGTAATGGATGTATGTTGGAAGGTCTGAAGGACCAGGTTGGAGAGAGATTCTCCTGGACAACATATCTAACTAGGAACTAATTGTTGATACAATACGGCGGCACATAATCAATCAATCAGGATTTCAAAGTTGGATATAGTATGTTTGGACATGATTCCCTCAATTTTTCTGGATCAGTTTGTGTGAGTATTACAGGTGAATGAATAAGAAGATAATAACCCATCAGACGTATTTATGAAGTTCTAAATTTTGGTAGTGGCGTTGCAATCTAAATGATTGAAAATATGTTTAATAAAATATAAAACATTCCATTTATACACAGACCATGAAATCTATAAAACATATTACACTTTCGATTTACTCCACAGTGTAACATGATGATCTGTGTTGAGGGCACTAGTTTGGCAATAACCAGTAGATTTATAAGCCTCCCATATGAAAGTCTTTCTTTCTGTTCAAACTCAGAAATAGAATTGGTCTTACACATGCTATTAAAACAGCCATTGTATACCCATTAGTGATTAACTTTAATACTTGCAATTGTTAATAACTCTAATTGCCTTTGTGACCAAGAGGCTATTATCCTTCTTCTGAGTAAAATCTTCAAAAACCTCTAAGAGGTTTATAAAATTCTTACCAACAGTTATAGCTGTAGGAAACTGTCCAGTTCCTTTCTTGTGCTATTAATTGTTAGCTACTAATTGCTTTTGTATTTCCTCTCAATTTAAATTTTTTTAATAGATATTGCATTGCATGCTGGTCTTTTATTGTGTGTGATCTTGGAATGTAAATAACTTTTGATTGCTTTGTATAGAAATAGAATGTTTCTGTTTTCAAGTGTGATTTATAATGCCTTTGATAAAGAACCTGATGTTCAAAATGCATCAGATTTCGCAGGAAATTAAGAATCATGTTTTCATTTTGTCTAGAGTGGGGGTGGGTGGGGAAGTGACCTTGATGGTGTTGGATCTAAAAATCTGCATTCTGCTGCAAAGAATCCTAAACAACTTTAGGGTAATCTTCTTCAACTGATCATATGTCTACTTGATCATATGACTATTTGCTTATCCTAGAGTAGCTTATGTATCAGAACTGAAATTAGAGTGATATGGTTCACTTTGGTTTATTTATTCGTGTTTATTGACATTTAATGTAATTTTAAGCAAACTTTCTATGGATACTGTCTACAAAAGGTTGTCATGGATCATGTTTGCTGTTTGCTGTTCATATACTAATTTTAATCAGTTTATTTTAAATGATGGTTCTAGAAATACAAATTGCACAGACTAGACTACTTATCTGCCTAACTTTTCTTGGGTACTATTTACATTTCAGTACATTGTCAGGTTCAACCTATATAGCTAATTCTATTTTCAGCTGCATTCTCAATCTTATATATCTAGAAAGGAGGAATTGTTTTACAATTGATCAAATTCCAGTTTTCCATTGATTTAATGCAATAGAATAGGAATGGCAGCATGCAGATTTACAGCTTTTGACAGACTGCAGATCTGATGATATGACATCTGCAGATATGATGATATGACATTATCATATCATGCTAGCTGGAGGTAATAGAAATTGACATCAAAGACAGGTTAAAGGCCACATATATTCCATCCTCACAAAAGGTACCACTTTTACAGGGTTTCTGAAGCAACAAATACTGATTGACTAGAAAGTATTGTAAATCAAGTAATATATATACTATTGAGAATAAATACCAATTACTGAGAGCTAGCAAGGGAAATAATTCATTGCAAAAGCCATCAGGTATCAAAAACAAATACAGCCATTTGTCAAATGATAGATTTCAGAAATTAGCACTGTACTGTATTCTGCAAGTTGTTAAACACTCTAGTTCCAAGCCTATTCCCAAAATTTAATGGTGCTGCTGAAAATGTACAGCCTAAGATGATTTTATTAGGCTTGAAAGATGGGAACAGTTTTGGAACAGCAGAGTCAAAAATATGTGGTGTCTCTAATATGTGCAGTTATACCATTTGATTTTTTTGATACAATACTGCATGTAACCTTCTTGTAGCAGTTTCTTTCTCTTATTGGTCCATTAAATCACTTTTGTGGATCATAAATTCTTTAAATCTCTAAAGTAACATAATTGGGTAGAATTTGACAAAGACATAACATGCCACAGAGAACTCAGTTAAATGAACAAACTTATATTAAATCATTAAAAATAGGGATTTTTTTTTAAAAAAGCAGGCTAACTTATCCCTCACATTAATACTAGTCTACTTCAAGATTAAAAATATTCCCAATCCTCTCTTCCAGATAGAGGAATGTATTCCCAAGCTTGGACTTTGACTCTTCTTCAGACTTGTTTTTTCTACCCATCCCTCCCACATCCTTCTCCTTCACTTCATGCCTTCTGCTGGAGCATAACATGGGATGAGGTTCCTTTGGTTGGTATATCATACTGGCCCAGAGGTAGTATTCAGCAGGTTCTGACCAGTTCTGGGGGACCAGTAACGGAAATTTTGAGTAGTTCGGAATGCCACCTCTGACTGGCCCTGCCCCCCATCTATTCTCTGACTCCCGAGTCCCAGTTGATCGGCTGGGTCTTCTTTTATTTTATTTTTATTTTATTTATTTTATTTGAACTTGTATGCCACCCCATCTCCGAAGACTCGGGGCGGCTCACAACTAAAAAACAGAGACAATAAATACTTAAAAAACAATTAAACTAATTTACGAGCCCAAATGCTAAAAACTAAATTTACAATAATTAACATTAAAAATCTACCCCCTCCCCCAGGAAGGGGTCACAGCCCGGGTTGGTCAAACAACCAGGTCTTTAAATCACGGTGGAAGGTGCGGAGGTCAGGGGCCAGGCGGAGCCCCAAGGGCAGTTGGTTCCAAAGGTCAGGGGCCGCGACAGAATAGGCTCGCCTATTTTGTTGCCCTGCACAGGAGAATGCAGCTGGAAAACAGGTTAGTGGGGTGGGAAGGGAATGGAGATTTTACAGTATCCTTGCCCTGCCACGCCCACCAAGCCACGCCCACAGAATTGGTAGTAAAATTTTTTGAATCCCACCACTGTACTGGCCCAACTTGTTAGAACAACTACAGAAAATATTCTGTAAATCTGACATTTTTAGAAGCTTGGAGGGGCTTAAGCAAAAAGATGCTGCTTTTTTTGTGGCAGGACCAATGCTGCGGTACAGGTGGATATTGAGTTGGCCGCTCCTTACTGCCTTTTTGGAAGTCTATGAAGAAGGAATTCTTTCAGAGGGTTTGCAATGATTTTGCAATGACATCTTCTTTCAAACCTATTAAATCAGCCTGAGAGGATTTATTATTTCCTCTGTGTTTATAGGATGCCACTTTCTCTTTCCTTTTTTATGGTTTTATTTTTGTTTTTGTGTCAATTGTGGTTTTTAAGCATTATGATTTTTTTTTAGGTTTTGTTTGTTTTATATCTGATGGTGGATGTTTTCAATTGTTCTATTTCTATTCTATGAGAACGCTGCTGAGAAGTAATTTTGATTTCAGTAGGGTAGAAGTATGTGTGTATAACATAGATACACAGAGACAAACAGACTCACATACACATCATGCCAAATAATGGGGAATTATTCTGATTGCTTTCCAAAAATACTGTCAAAAGATATTTTCCCCCCTAAATGTTTTGGCCTCAGGGTGATTCAGCACGAAAAATACAAAACTATTAAGAGAAAAATAAATCCAGCTCAAAGTTAGGATATGGCTGATCCAGTTCTTGGAATAGTCATTATTGTTCAAAATGAAAAAGGGGATATTTGAAAGGCTTTGATGCCAGCATAAACTGGTAAGCCCTCAATTAGGAATACTGCCAAAAGTCATTATTTGCCAATTTTACATTGACCTTATTTGATGGCCATGGGATATAATGAACTGGATTTATTTATAGCAAGTGCACACAATTTAAATCCACTCTATTGTATAACATTTTTTGAAAATTTATCTACATAAGAATGGGCATTCCATTATTAACCATGTAGAAATAATGTTACTAAAATTTTAAGTGTATTATTTTTAAACTCATCCGCTAATTTTATTTTTCCCTTTGCACCCTTAGGCAAAATAGTTTATAGGCACCTCTCTATACCAATCTTCTTTCACTACTTAGAGCTTGCCCTGCACCCCATTTTAATTCTTTATTTTTCTTGGAGTATAACAACTAATTTAACATTGTTTCTGACGCAATCAATCTTACATTATAAACTACATTCATATAACATTGATATACATTTATGCAAGCTATACACACACACACATACACATGCACAGACAATTATAATTGTCTATTATTATAATAATAATAATATATTATTATACTTATAATATAATTATAATATAATAATTATAATATATAATAATATAATATATATAATATATAATAATGCAATTATAATGCAGATAGTAAAGAAAAGGACCTCAGTCAATGGCATATTTCTTTCTCTACAAAGTCTGTATAGAAGTAATCACTCCAACCAATCTGGCTAAATCCACTTGATAATTAAAAAACACCTACAAAACATAGCAGAGGCTGAATTTGTAGTGAAGTTCTCCACTCAAAAAAATGGTTGTTGTCTCATCTAGCAGCAAAACCGCTAGGCAAATGGATAAACCTTTATTTTCTGCTCCTCCATGCTTCTTCTATCCATCTATCTTATCATCATCTTATCTAAGTTTAAGAGAGCCTTGGTGGCTCAGGCTGTTAATTGCCTGCACTTAAGTTCCAGCTGCCTACAACTGCTGTAGGCTCGAATCCCACCAGGCTCAAGGTTGACTCAGCCTTCCATCCTCTCGGGGTAGGTAAATTGAGGACCCAAGATTGTTGGGGGCAATAAGCTGACCTTGTAAAAATGCCGCTTAGTAATAAGCAGGCATATACAATGGAAGGAAGGCTATTGCTGAGCACACTGGGTTGCATCCCAAAAATTGTAAGCCGCCCTGAGTCTCCGGAGAAGGGCGGCATATAAATGTAATTAAAAAAAAAAGAGAGCTCTTTTGGACAAGGTCAGAGAGAAAGAATCCTAGCACAGGCTAAGATCTATCAGTATAACATTTACAGAAGGCAAATGTTCCTCCCAAGTGGCTTTTGTCCTGTTATAAAACCTGTGTGGGTGTGTTGGGAGGGGGAATAAAGTTTGAACTTTGAGCCTCCCTTTATAGAGAATCTCCCTTCTGTTTTGCTTACATGCCTTTCAGTTTTCTTCCTTTTTATTGTTGTTGCAAGTCACCTTAGAGTAACCCCAAGGCAACATAGGTGACAAACGAATTTAACAAATAAATAAATAACATATACAGTATGTATTGAGCCTTATAGTTTGCAGTTGCTGTTTTTCTTTGTATTGACAGCTTTTCTAGTATTTGTTAAAAATCCATATTGTGCCATTCCAGGCTTCTAAGTCAAGTATTAATTTAAGAAAAGCTTAATAGGTTTTTCATTTTTCCCAGTGATTCCTGCCAGGGAAGGATGATTGGACATCACAAGACCATGGCAATAATTGGTCATGTCGAAGAACTGGATCATGTGTTGCTGAATTCAAGATAAGAAAAAATTCTGGTATAGCAACGTAGGCATTTTTTTCTCTTCCAGTTTCCTTGCAAGTTAATGTCTGTGGCTGCCCCATCTCTATGGAATACTTTGTCCCCTGAGGTCCTGGTGACTTTTAGGAAACTAATTTTTGCATGATGTCTTTGGGGCTTACATTTTTTTTCTGACTATTTTAGGATATTTTAATTAAGTTCATTTTTAATTCAGCTTCCCCAGTATGGTTCTTTTTGCTGTCCTTGGGATTTTGCATGTAAAGTGCCTGAAAACTTTTCATGGATCTCTGCAGCATGAGGGTGCGCTATTGGAGAAAAGTGTCCAAAAATCATCAATTCTGCCAGGGTTTTTTTTGCCATCTTTGCCTTTTCCAACCCTTTTAAGTCCTTTAGACTCTCCTATGAGTCTAAAGAATTAGATGGCTTATACTTACAACAGTTAAGAAATCAATGGGTTAGAAGAAGCAAGATTGAACTGAGGGTGTTTTTTTTCTTGATCAAATATGTAAGCAGAGTACTCTGAAAACCTGCCAAACATTTTAGATGTCCCTTACAATGATGGGAGAGATCAATGCTTAGTTGCCCGCCCAGGTGGTAGAAATGCAGTATGGACCCTACATGATCAAGAATGGAGCAAGGAATATTTTCAGGCCCACTTTATGCAGAGGCTTCAAGCAATCAATCCCATGACTTAGTATTGCCCTTTTTCTTGATCTAATGAATTCTGTAAATAGTTGACAAGACTGCATGTCATATAGAGCCAGTTTAATCCAGTGGTTAAGGCACTAGGCTAGAAAGCGGAAGACTGTGAGATCTAGAAGCAATGGGTAGAAACTAATCAGGGAGAGAAGCAACTTAGAACTAAAGAGAAATTTCCTGACAGAACAATGAATCAGTGGAACAACTTGCCTCCAGAAGGTGTGAATGCTCCAACACTGGAAGTTTTTAAGAAGAGATTGGATAACCATTTGTCTGAAGTGGTGTAGGGTTCCTGCCTAGGCAGGGGGTTGGACTAGAAGGCCTCCAAGGTCCCTTCCAACTCTGTTATTCTATTCTATTCTAGTTCCACGTTAGGATCAGTCACATCTCTCAGCTCAACCCACCTCATAGGGTTGTTGCAGTTGGGGAAAATAGGAGGGGGAAGGTCTGTTGGGTAAGTTTACTGCCTTGAGTTGTTCGTAAAAATAATAAAGGCAGGAAACAAGTAAGTAAGTAAGTAAGTAAGTAAGTAAGTAAGTAAGTAAATACATAAAGCAATGTGTCTGTTATAACAAAAGGGATTTGACAACTTATCTAAGCATAAATAAGTGTCTGTGAAGAGTTGCTTGCCTGTTGAATTTTATTCATAATAATGACTAAACAAGATTCTTTTCTTCTTTGCCCAGTCATCTGTTTCTTCTCATTTCCCCTCAACGACTTCTCCCAGCCTCAAATACCAGCCGCCCGGTACGGTCGCACAGGCGGGGTCTCCTCAGGGTGCCCTCCGCGACTCAATGTCGTTTGGCGGGGACCCGGGGGAGGGCCTATTCTGTGGCGGCCCCCACTCTATGGAATCTCCTTCCGCCAGAGCTCCGGCTGGCTCCCGATCTCCGCACCTTCCGCCACGAGCTAAAAACCTGGCTGTTTTTACAATCTGGGCAGTATTGACCCTTGGGGTTGTTTACATAATTTTGGGGTTTTAATAATAATACTAATATTAATTCGGCTTTAATTTAATATATTTTTAAGTAACTTATTGTTGTATTCTATTTTAGTTGTGAGCCGAGTCCCTTGGGAGAGGGGGCGGCATATAAGTCGAATTAATAAATAAATAAATCTTCAGTTTTGTTCTTCTCTTTCTGACCCTATGCAAATGCCCTATCACCAGTGTTTCACATTGCCAGAAAAATGTGAGAATAACCTTCATATAAATTAGTGTGTGGTAACGCTTCATTTAAATTGGGGGTGTCCAATTATGGCAACTTTAAGGAATTCTGGGAATTGAAGTCCATAAGTCTTAAAGTTGCCAAGGTTGGACATCGCTGATTTAAGTTAAAACATGAGGTGATTTAACTCCATAAAGCAATTCATGGGCCTACAAACAACTTTGGACCAATGCTGTGGAGAAGGCTCCTTTCCTAAAATGCTTCCTGCAGAGCTTTCACGTCCTTTGGTATGGACATCAGAATTGCCTGCAATGGCTGCTGCAGGAAGTCAGATTGAAGAGCCCTCAGGGCATACTGAAAGGATTGTCTGGCCCCTGGAAATGAAATGTGTCCCTAGTTTTCTGGGCTTCCAACAACAACAACAACAAAAATCAAGATGTGGCTGGCATGGGTGGGGGGCATCTAAGAGTGAAGTTGGTTGGTGGCTTGAGGGAACCCGCTTCACCTTTGAGATGTTTGTAATCCTTAATCCTCTTTTAAACTCCATTTTTACTATGCTTTTTTTATGCCTGTTTTTTCAGTTTTTATTTTTATTTATTTATTTATTCATATTTATATCCCGCCCTTCTCCAGAGACTCAGGTCGGCTTACAATTTTTTGGGATACAACCCAATGCGCTCAGCAATAGCCTTCATTCCATTGTATATGCCAGCTTATTACTAAACGGCATTTTTTACAAAGTTAGCTTATTGCCCCCAACAATCTTGGGTCCTCAGTTTACCTACCCCGAGAGGATGGAAGGCTGAGTCAACCTTGAGCCTGGTGGGATTCGAGCCTGCAATAATTACAGGCAGCTGAAACTAAGTGCTAGGCTATTAACAGCCTGCACCACCAAGGCCCTTCTTATTTCCTATTTGTAAATGGCCCAGAGTCATTTAGGTGAGATGGACAGCATAGAAATTTGATGCATAGATAGATAGATAGATAGATAGATAGATAGATAGATAGATAGATGGATAGATAGGTGGGTGGGTGGGTGGGTGGGTGGGTGGGTGGATGGATGGAAAGATGGATGGATGGATGGATAGATAGACAGATAGATAAAGATAGATAGATGACAGACAGACAGACAGACAGATAAGATTCTGTTAGTGATGGGAATGTTCCGATTCTCCCATATTACACCCCTCCTGCGCGACTTGCATTGGTTGCCGGTTGCCCTCCATGTGAGATTCAGGGTTTTGGTAACAACTTATAAAGCCCTGTATGGCTTGGGTCTGGGATACTTCCAAGAACGTCTCCTTCCGCTGACAAACACCAATCAACCTGTGTGCTCCCACAGACAGGGCCTCCTAGGGATACCGTCAGCTAAACAGTGTAGGCTGGCGGCCCCTAGGGGTAGGGCCTTCTCTGTAGGGGTGCCCACCCTCTGGAACCAATTGCCCCTTGAGTTGCGCTTGGCCCCTGATCTCCGCTCCTTCTGCCGCGACCTCAAAACATGGCTATTTTTGCAATCCGGCCTGGACTGATGGGGGATTGGGGTTTTTAATCTGATCGTTTGTTTGGCATAATTTAATAACTTTTTAATTTCTTTTAACTTTTGTATTTTCTGTCTTTTATGTGCGCCGCCCTGAGTCCTTCGGGAGAGAGGGTAGCTTATAAGTCCAAATAAACTAAAACTAAACTAAACTTCATGAAGTTGCTTTGAAGGTTTTAAAGTTAATTGAATGAAATTCCTTTGTAGCTTGCATAGCCCTAGTGATTTATAATTCCATTGTCTAAACAAAAGAAGGAAAAAGAAACTTAAATTTAAAATAAATTTAAAACTGATTTCTTTTGGATGAGTTTTCCTGCACAGACTCTTCTGAACATGCCCATCACTGCCAGAATAAACCTCTGAAGGGCGTGCAGTATTTCTCTATATTTACTTGGGAGCAGCTAGGATTTTAGCTCGTGCAGGGCTAGCATCTGCCATAAATTGGTCTTGCAATGTACATATGTAACTAAACATGCGCATTGCAAGACCATAATAAAGATCTTATGTCACAGAAGAACTACGATCAACCTATTACTCCTAGCTATGCTTCTGCATGATCACCTACTATTGTTGATTCTCCCAAAAATAGTCTTTTCTGCATCCTCTTTTTTTTCCCTATTTCTGGAATAGAAATATTCAGACATTACAAACATGCAGAGGAAAAATTGTGCTGAGAATGCTCATGATTCAAAATTTTATCTTCTCCCCCTTCTTCATTTTAGTTTAGGGAGAGGAAAAAACTTCTCTTTGTTTCCCACATCCATTGCTTTGTTGGTATGGTTGTTCAATTCTCTGGCTGAGTCACTGTGGGGAAAATGGGCCTTGATTGAAGGTTTATTATCTCTGAATTTCTCTAGATGAAGGAAGGGAGGGAGGAAGGAAGGAAATCCTTGTTCCTCAGATATGTAAGAATTTAATCGGATTCATTTTCTTCCAAGAGTGTAGTTTCTTTTTGCATGTCAAGATTTTTTATGAATTTCTAATATGTCTCTTATTTTTCAGGTGCACATTTCGCCTATGACCAGGAATAATAGACACGGCAAGACTGATAACTGACTGAAACTTTCTGCGCAAACACTAAATGACAGGAAGTAGATACTCTACTTTCTCCAGAGCAGTGGTTGCCAACCAGTGGACTGGGGACCACTGGTGGTCTGCGAGAAAATTTTGGTGGTCTGCAGAGAAATGTTACCCCCAAAGCAATTAATCCAGACTGCGTGGGAACACAAGGCTGTGCTGCCCACATGGCCCACAGAACACAAGGCTTGTGTCACTTGCATTGCGAACAACACGAGGTAGTGAAGGGAGGGGGTAAAGAGCAGAGGGGGGAACTTGCCCCACTCATCCCACGCGCCTCACCTGGCTACCGGGCTGCTTCTTTCCGCCTTTCTCTTCTGCTTTTGGCTGCACACAAGGAAAGCAATGAAAGTCTTTCTTTCTCTCCCCAAACTCCGCCAGAAATGAGTCTTTGGGATCCTGCAAGGCATCCTGCTCCAAGAGGTTGCACCAGTATGACAAGTCTCACGAAGACTCATTTCTGGCAGAGTTTGGGGAAAAGAAAGACTTCTGCTGCTTCTGCTGCTTTCCTTGCATGAAGTCAAAAGTCTCTCTCTCTCTCCCCCTAAGAATGGAGCTGGAGTTGGTATTGTGCAATCCCAAATAAAGAATGATCGATCAGTAGGAAAATGGGGTGGGGAGTTTTCCTGCAGAGTTTTTTTTGGATTTTTCCCAGGGTCTCTGCTGCTTTCGGCAGAGACCCTGGGAAAATGTCAGAAAACCATCAGTCAAAATTCATATTAGTGGTCCGTGGGATTTAAAATTATGAGTTTGGTGGTCCCTGAGGTCCAAAAGGTTGGCGATCCCTGATCTAGTTATCTGTATAATATCTCTACTTCTTTATTTGTAGTTGTTAAAATTTACTTACTAGTTTTATTTCTTTTATTTTTTTCAAAATTTGTACTGTTTTATTTTTTAAAATTTAATTTATTGTAGTTCAAAGGGTCATTGTAGTTCATGCTTGTATTTGTATCTAAACAAATAGTTATTATTTTCTGTAATTTCCTCCTTCTGTTTGCATTCTTCTAGTTTTGTTTTCTTCCCTGCTACCCCATCTTTTTTCTTTTTTTGTTATTTCATAGTTTATATTTTTTTAAAGTTTAACAAAATTTTGTGAAAAAAATTCTCATACACAGGAATATTTATTTGCTGTTATGTAATGGCCACCTGAATTTTTTTTCCAGCTCAGATATGACAGCCCTGGGATGTGGTATAAAAATAAATAAATAAAAACAATAGTAACAATAAAAAGGACTAAAATTGCAGGATACATAAAATACTTTCTCAAAACTCAAAATAGTTATTCATCTGACTATTTTAAAGATTATCATAATATTTTAGGAGTTTTTACCTACATTTATAGCCATGTACATAGATAAAGCTTTAAGCAACTTTTTAATACGTAAATATCAATAATTAGTGAAAAATAAACGCAGTGAAATAATTTTTTACAGAACTTTATTTCATGACCCTTCATACAAAGTTGAAGGCAGTTCTGGTGACTTCGACTGCCACTGCACTAATTTTCTAGGATACACTAACCCACAATCCTCAGCTTGCTTCCTAGTAGTAAATTTCATTGAACTCAGATTTATTTTTGAGAAGATATGTATAGGGGGGCTGTGAACCTTGCTTGTGGTCTCCTTCAAAAAAAAAACAGTTATGTTAAACCTCATCACTAACAAATTTACCAGAAGATAAATTCACAAAGTTATTTTTCTCCTCTTCCTTCTATGTATTCTGACTTTTTTGCTATTTGAAACCAGGGAGAATATAACTAGGATGTAAAGAGGCTGCATTTTCTAAACACTGCCCAGAGCTGTGTTTTTGAGACAGGTGACTATATAAATTGGAATAAAAAATGAATAAATAATGTCTAAAGGACTGAGAGGCTTAGAAATATTTCTATTAATATTATTTAATTGAAATACCTATTTAAAACAAGGTAGGGAAAACAAAGGTTGGAAATTCTTTCAGCAGGAGTGGCCATAGGGAGTTTCTTATTTTCTTAGGCATGGTGAACTATTATATTATATCTCTGTGTGCTTCTGTGTGTTTTTGTGTTGTGCCTATTTGTGTTTGCATACATGTATGCACTGGACAGGTTACAATCTTTGGACCAGAAGCCAAGGGACCAGGAGAAAAGATGGAGGGGAACTCCATCTGGAGCAGTCAGTGGGATCTTCACCTGTTACCCATCTGTCCTCAATATCAGACAATGTTGTATTCACCCCTGATTAATATTCGTTCTCATGACCAATGTAGTTCACATATTAAGCAGTGTTTTAACTGCATCTCTGAAGAATCTGATGACTTCAATACTCACTAGATGGCAACCTTGATCTACAGAACTATAACTGAGATATATCCAAGCAATCTTTAAAGCCGGAATAATTAAATATGATTCTCTAAGCGGGATCTTAAAATTAGTTGTGGGCAAGGAAGATAAAAGAGGACAGAACCATAAGAAGTCCCCAGGCAAATACTTTTGTGTATGGGGAAGAGGTTTAGGATAAAAGTAAGAGAGAGAGAGAGAGAGGGAGGGAGGAAGGGGGAGGGAGGGAGGGAGGGAGGAAGAGAGAGAGAGATTTTGGAGCTAATGATATTTAGTAAATAAAATCCAAAGTTGGGACATATTGTCCCTTGGGAAAGTTTTGTAAAGGACCATGAATCGGAGAATGTCCAGTCCGGTACGTTGACATCAGAACAGATTTCCAGAAGATTCTCTGTTTTATGTTCAACAAATGTAAAAAGTGAAAACTCTGACTCCTTCACATCTCTCCCCTATGGGAATCCAGCTCTGTTTCTGTGAACAGCCACAGGATCTCTAATGTTGTCATTTTAGGAAGATAGCAAAATGCTCAGGTTTTCTTGTCACTGCATGTCCCCAGCCAGAGCAAACAGACGCACAGGAAAAACGAAAATAGCCTGAGTGATATTCAGTGCATTAAAGAATTTTTTTTTATCATTCAGGAGAGTTTGAAAAAACATCGTAGGTTCAGTAAAAAATACAGGTACAACCAAACAACATTTCCAGCCTCTCTTTTAAAAGTGTACCTGCAAAGATTGAAGGATAACAAAGCAAGGCACTAGGCCTTTGGTTGCTCTGCATTTTGGCAACCCTGTAGCCCATTCTTTGCTTGGCGGGTTTGCTTAAAAAGCAGTAATTTGCATTGTGAGCTGAGCATTCAAGGCTGCACCACAGCTTTAAAGCATAAGGAAGCTTTGTTTCGATCTGTAAGGATCTGAGTGCTGTGATCCCAATCTGGAAAATGTGGTTAGAACCCATTCAGCCCTTGATCGTGTCTTTCTCATGGGATAGTCTTCAAGCTAACAGGGTTGCCATTGTGTACCCATTTTACCCTTAATTACTGAGTCATTCTCTTTATCACTAGTGGGACCAGAATGCCCCCCAAAATTAATATAACTATACTATTTTAAGAAGCTTGCCTTTCTCTCATGCTCTGTTTAGAACCACAGTTTCTCTGTAGGGCTTTCTACCATTTTTATTACTTTTTTTTTAATGTTGGTCCCATTGTGAGGTTTTAACAAACCGCTGGGCAAGGAGGAATTCAATACATGAAAGGCATTCTCAGTAACTCTGTCTCCATATTGGAGCCATTTTTCCTATTTAATTCCCCCCGCCCATTCTAAGCTGCTGTGAAAACATAAGATACTTGTCTTCCTCTCATTTCTTATGAAAACATTCATAATAAGTTAAAAGATCAATTATCTTTCTCAAAACATTTTGATTCTAATTCTTAATCCTGGTACGCTGTTAAGGAATGGAATTCAGGTAGTCCTTGACTTATGACTGTAAGTCATTGCAATCATAAGGTGAGGTGTCACATTCAAAGTTATGACCGTTTTTATGACAATCTTTACACAAACACCATAGTCATTAAGCAAATCCATTTTCCCAATGGGTGTTTTTTTTTGTCAGAAACTTTATTAGGACCAACCAAAAATCTTTAGTGCAATATTTTGAGATGTCCAGAATTCTTCATCAGGTTGGGTGTTACACAAAGGAGAAATATTTAATGACTAAATTCAGATATCATTTCTTGGACTCAGTTACTTAGGTGAAACTTAACCTTTGCTATAGACCTCAGCTAATTAATTCTACAAGCGAAGAGGCATGGTTTATTTAGTAAACCATATTAATCAAACTTTAGCTCAGCATATGTCTACCCATTAGAATCTGAGTTAGGCTTATGTTTACAACCTGAAGTCACTGTTTTTTAAATCTTCAAACCTCTTGCTTTATGTAACAAAGTTATACTGCAAAAAAAATACAGTAACTAAAAAGCAGTGCTTTTGGGGGAAAAAATCTATAGATAAGGTAGTACCACTAAAGCAGTGTCTATGTGTCTATATATTTATTCCATTGGTCCTATGTTAAAGGATCTTTGGGTGAGGAAGTAGAAGTCCCAGGATATGGAAAAAACAACATTCCATTAAGAAATAAACTGTTGACAGTGATAGAATCTTCCTCTGCCTCCCTACTAACAATTTTTATGGATGACTGTACAATCTCTTATTCATCAATTCAATTTACACATTTCACCAACCAAGTGTTTTTCAAACGTGGCCATTTTGAGATGTGTGACTTGTGTCCACACATCTTAAAGCTGCCAAGTTTGAAAAACACTGTATTAATCCATAATATGATGGGAAATGCAAGAAAATTGGTTGAATTCACACAATATGCTATATTTATGGATATATTTCTAAGATTTACTATAGTTACCCCACACTAAAAAATATGCTTATAAACCATGAAGACTGAATTATCATGTCACCGCTAAGCTTCATCTACCATGCCTGGGCTGCAAGTTCCAGATGACCACTAGAAGACCTGCCTTGAGATGCTGGGGCTGCTCTGTTACATCCCAACTTTTGACTCCTGTGTTTCAAGAGATGGAAGCAAGGGAAATGCTAATGTAAGGATTTTAGTAGCAATGCCAGGTCCAGGTGACAAAAAAAAATCCAACATGGTGGCAAAGACTAAAAGTGTTAACCATCCTTTCGATGCCAGCTAGTGGTCATCTGGATGTTTGCAGCACAGTTATGATATCCACATGCGAAGTTAAGAGCAAATGAATTATATTTTGGCTTAGTTTGGTAGGTGCAGTCTGTGTAGTATAATCAGTCAAGACCCAGCAGATTTGAGAAGACAGCCCCAAAAGAGCTATTGCTTTGTTCTAATTAGTCTGTGGTTTTAGGAAAGCTCTGGAGCTCAAGGCTATGCAAAGCTTCAAAGGGGTGCTTCACTCTGACAAAGATGCAGTTGAATTCCCATGGAAGCAGATTCACAAAATGAAGTGGGGACCTGCTTTGATGTAGCAAACTGAATCAGATGGCTCCAAAGTGGTTACAGACTCCATGGCTTCTCCGCTGCTTTGGAGGCTTTTTGCAGACAAAATGCAATTTTGCTTTTTCACTTCCATATATGGAGAAGACTGGGGGTGGACGGTGTGTGTGTGTGTGTGAAGTATTTTTCCTGACATTTAGTAAGTGACTGGCCAATGAGTTTATCGCCTCATTAAATTCTCTGCCTATCAGAGCTCTCTTGGGATGGTATGGGTGGCAGTGCTTCAGGCTTCGTTCATTTTCTTAGTACTCAATGCTCGTTAATGTGGCCAGCTAGAAGGCTTAACTCTGCTCTCTCCTGTGCAAACAGAATTAAAATACACGTTTGTGATGATCCTGCCAGCCAATTTAGAGCGCTCTGCATTTCTTATCATTTTGAATATGGTTTCACAGATGACCAGTCCAACAGCCCTTTGGAGCCATATCTTACTTTTAAATTCTGCATGATCTGTGCTGGGGTAAGTTTCTCAATTATGAGTGAATAGATTAACATTTATTTATATATTTTTTTCCATTTCTAAAGCTGCCCAGCTACTTTCACTGACTAAAGGCATAATGTCAATTGAAAATCAAGAAAGAGAGAGGATTCATAAGGGCTCACTCACTGCTTTTAAGAATAAGAGGACAGCAAGCCTACCAATTCCGTTTTCTTTGGGCCAACCTGTTCATGGCCTGCATATCTCTATGGCCTTTTACCACAGTGTGCCAGCCTACTTGTTATAATGAACTGATAGAGTGGCAACCAAGCTCTAAAAGTTTATCAATGGGCTTCTCCAGTGTGGTATCCCATTCTGAGAGGTTTCTTTTCAGGAGCAGCCATGTTTGCCATCCAGCTATCCCAATACACCTGGTACTTCAGAAATTGTATTGATTAGAAGGGCAAGTCACTGGGAATTCTTCACTACATGTGAATCTCAGGATCCCAGAAAATAAAGGGGCTAGAGTTTAAATGGTTTTTGAAAAACAATACATTTCAGGTATGTATTAGGAGGTAGGACACTTTCACCATTGATTCTACCTATCTCTCTCTATAAGCCTTTTTGGGGAACAATTTGGAGTCTGCTGTGCTGTCCTTTTTTCATCCCTGTTAATCTCTGCCTTAAAAAAGACACCAGGGAAATATTTCAAACATTTAGTGAGGTCCTTGACTGCATCTCGCTGAAACGTGGCAGGGTCAATTCCTTCTAAAAAGTCTACCATTTTATTCTGCCAAAGAAAGGAAGGAACAAAAGCAGCTGCAGGCATTTTGATGCTTGCCCATTACTGAATATGCACAAATCTGTTTTGAATTGAATTTTGAAGTAGCTTGGATCATGCCAGTTTGCCCTCAACTTGCAGATGTACATCTCCAAATCCAACCAAGACTAATTGCCCAGAAGTAGTCTATTTTTATTCCTCTTCAAAAATGTATTTAAATGCTAGCAGAACAGATATTTATGGCTGTATTTTTCTAGCTAGAAAGTCAACTTTGGCCCGAGAAGAAGAGTTTTTAGAAAGCACTTATTACTGAATGGAATACAAGATGAATAAATTATGGTTATAACAAATACAAAAATCATTGGTTGAAAACTAATTATGTCTTTTAACATACCTGTGAATAGAAAATATTGGTCATCATAAAGCCATCACCTTTCTCCCTATACAAGACACCTAACAATGAGGTTACACTGCCAATTATCAGAGTCACAACTGAAGAAATTATGCCTAACACTTGAAATAAAATTCTCCAACGAATTAACAGGGACAGTGTGAAGTCATCTATGCCAAATGCTGATGTAAATCTTGAGTCTTCAATGCAAGACCACAAAGTTCTGCATTATAATTAATTTTCATGCCAGTCCTATTAATGATCCACTTTCAGAGCGATTTGATGACAAGAATGTGTATAGTTGTCAAAAAGATCATTAAACCCTCATGATAATGAGTTCTTTTGATACAAGCTCTCTATTTAGTAATTATCATTTGATTGATTTATCACTGACTGTGGCGTTCAGCTTCATAAACAAATCATGAATTGCTCCATTAAAGTAATGTAAACATTTTAGAATTCCATAAACTGACTCTACAACAAACCTAGTCAGACAGGATCAACCCATTTCAAATGCAACCTCACAGCTTGAGGGATAGACACACAACCATTGTGAAAATGACACTGACCACCAAAGACAGGATTGTCTTACCTATTTCTGCCATGGTTATCCCTGGAGCTAATTGTCCGTTGTTGCAAAAGCTATAGGTAAACAAGTTTGGTACAGAAGTGAGGTCATAAATAGGTTCTTGCTTGATCTGTTTGATTCCGGTCATGTCTAAGCCAGACTGATCTGGGGAGGGCTGAGCAGAATCCACACTGTAATAACCCTCTGACTTCGGCAAGTCAATGACATGCCCGTTTGAATAAGTGCCATCCGTTTCATTGTTCAGGTTGCTTAAGCCATTGCTGATGCTACTGCTGTAGACTCGGGCCAAGGCTTCGGCCTCGCCACTCTGTTGCTGGCGCTGCTCCTGCAGCCGCTGCTGATGTTTCTGTACCTCAGCATAGAGACTGTCCCTCTGCTTCTTGGACATTCTTCCAAACTTTACAGCTGAAACAAGAACAATTTCAAAAATACATTGGTATTCTTATTTTTAAAATATCACTTTGACCTCTATGCCAGGTGCAGGGTACTAAGTGCTTCAAACTGATTTAGAGCTCATTAATCTTTAAAGACTATGTCAATCTATGGTTTAATAATGGTTATTGCATAAAGCACAATTGAATGGATTTAGGCCACATATAAAGCAGCGAAGGAATTTAAGAAACCACATTTATTGAGATAATTTTTATATGGTATAAGATGTCCATCACTGGAAGTCTTCATTCATTCATTCATTCATTCATTCATTCATTCATTCATTCATTCATTCATTTAGTATAAGAAGCTCTATGGCACCGAGGAGATTGTTTTCAGTATGCAATTTAAAAAAAAAATCATTGCATATAAATCTCTTATTTTGTCCCAATTAGACCAACAGAGGAATATAGCCCTATATATTTGATCCTTACTGTGCAAACGTTGAAATAACCTGCACAGGAATTCAATAGAATTAATATTTATTTATTTATTTATTTATTTATTTATTTATTTATTTATTTATTTATTAATTACTTGGACTTGTATGCCGCCCCCTCTCCGAGGACTCGGGGAGGCTCACAACTAAAAACCAACAGTAAACAATAAATTACTTTAAAAAATATTAAATACTCACAAGCCCAATTACACTAAAACCCCAATATAAATTATAAAATTTAAAATTTCAACCCGCCCCCCAAGAGGTCAGCATAGCAACTATGAGCTTATCTATTTTTAATGGGAGAGAAAATTTGTTCACATAATAGTTCAAGCAATTCAGTTTTGTTTCCACCTGTTTAACTTCATGGTGAGAAAAGCTTTACTTTTACTTATTAAAGTACAGAATCAAGATGTTTCTGCATCATTCCCTTGGAAAATCTCAGCAACTTTACCTTAAGACCAGTAATTATGAGATTAATCTACTAGAAAATAATAGACCTAAAGTAATGACTCCAGATGCAACAAGAAATGTTTAGCTTTAACTTCACTCTATTTAATAAATAGTTTGTTAGTTAAATTAATGGTCTGTCCATTACAATGAATTGAAGTTTTACTGCATACACTATTTATGTCAATTATATAATTGCAGATATAACATAAATGGATGCAAATTAGGTGATTTGGATTTAATGGAAATTTGTATTTAAAAGATGATTCTCCATACTCATTATTGTCATAGATTCACATACCAGGTTTATCAGGATGGTTTTACTGTTTATTTCTTCTTTGAAGTTCTGTAAATTTCAATCAAAATAGTCTGCCTGTCTGATTCCTCTAGAAATCTATTTGGTAGAATACCTACCTACCTACCTACCTACCTACCTACCTATCTATCTATCTATCTATAAAACAATGGTGGTTTTCAAAAAATAAATCAGTCTGTTCGTTGTTTTATAATGTTTAGGATAACAGTTAATGTTATAAAGAAAGATTATTTTAATTTTTAACTGATTGTCTTCCACTCCTAGCACAGTGGAAGAAAATGATGTGATATACTCCTCTGCAAATTTGGGATTGAAATAATTCAAAAGTATTTGAATTATTTCCAAATTATTTAAAAACTGAGTTTTTTGAGTTAAACATTCTTTTTAATTGATCTTAAGATTTCTGGAGGAAACGAAGAATATTTTAAATATTTTCTTTTAAAAACACACAAAGATAGAGTCTGACAGAGACAGTTAGACCATAGGATATTGCCACCCAAAGTGACAACCTGTTGTCCTTGTATGTATATTATTTTGCTGGTTGTCTTTTCCTGATAAGGGAGCTGTAGGGCTTAGTCTCCCAGGTTCACTCACTGCAATTGCTCACCCTAGCCTGAGTTTGACTGAAATCAAGAGAATATTCTTCCTAGAGTGCCAGGCAACCACCACCCTGCCGTGCATAATGAGCAATTGCTCACAATTGCTTTTTCATCTCCCTGTGTTCCCTGTGCAGCAAACCAGGGCTCTCTAAAAATATTCTCTTCAGATGTATATCCTGTGTGATTTATCAATTTTCTCCAAACCTTTAATCTGTGCACTAACAGGATTAGTACTTTTGGAAGATAACAAGCCCAAAACTCCCTATTATCACAATCTGTCAACGGGAGCAGTTATCTTCACACACTTTTTGGGGAGGTGGGGGAGAATGTTATACAGGTTACAATGAAGGGAAATAACAGACTAAGGGAAACACTCTACAGGAATTACACTTCCTCTAAAGAAGCACAATTTATGGATTACATTCCAGAAAAGGATTTGTCACATATAACCTTAAAGTAATAAAAGGGTTCATTTCTTGTGACAAGAAAAGGAAGAAAACTGTCAGTCATAATGCAAAGCAATATCGCCATCTTCATTAGCCATTTTTTTCAATAGGCTGGGACAGAGCTGGGGACAGCATCATGCAGGAATGCTTGCTGTTTTTGTTAGAATGATGAAAGCAGTGTCAAGCATTGCAAGCTTTGCTGCCTTCCGACATGTGAGTGACATCATGACCCACATTCCGAAGGGGCAGAGCTCATGTTGTGTGCCACAAAGTTGCTTTCATCATTCTGGCCCCCTTTGTTCTGTCTCTCTGTCAGAGAGGGAGGGGAGTGAGGGAGAGAGAGGCTACTGTTGACCAGGGAAAAATGTAGCCCTATTGCTGGACTGAAATTGCTGGACTGAAACTCCTATCAACCCAAACCCTTAGCCATCTTGACTGGGGTTCATTTGATTTCCAATTCAAAAACATCTGGAGGCATCACCTCTGATCCACAATAAACACTATAGAAGACACCTGTATGAATAAATATTTCTTTCTAGCTTGAGGTAATATTTGGTCACAAAAGTGACATGACACTGGGTAGGTATGTCTATGGGAATCATCCAGGTCATGGTTGTCCCAAAGGTGCATAGGTACATGTCCTTTCTCTAGGGAATGCTCAGGAAGTAGCATGTTACTACCGAAAAATGAATATTTCTGACAGTCTGGGATCTTTCATTTCATTGTCACTATTTGACCTGCTGCCATTATGAGGGCTGGAAAGTGTTATCGGGTAAGAGATTTGGTCTTCTTAATTAAAGTAAAATAAATAAAATATGCTGAATAAATTCTTTTAGACTTGCGAAAAACTGGAACAGAGCAAGGACACATCACTAGCAGCTGCACTCAAGAACTTTTATATTTACTGCACTGGAACCCTTAAGAGCATAATGGCGGTAACCTTTAACATAACATAAATTCTATCAAAAATGCAGCTTCTTGTATATTAACATTATTCAATCTTAGGCTTCCTTCTTCCTAAAGTGTTATTGAAAATTTTCAAGAAATTGCATTTATTTTCAAAAATTAACTGTAGTAGACTCTCTTCTCCTATGCATTGCATTCTAGTTTAATCCCCTGTATCCTTAAAAAAAAAGAAAGAAAGAAAGAGCCAAACAAGCTGGTAATTCCACCTAAGTTGTTTTTACAATGTGCATTTAACCACACCGATTTTGATATCATCATTTTGCTTTCAGCAATATTGGAACATAATCCAATTTTTTTCCTCTTCCTCCATATTTGTAAGACTGACTCGGGTGAACAACAATAAAACCAAACTATGGAAACAATTAATCAATGAAAAAGCAATGGGTAACCAAGAAGCAGCAGCCCACTATCTGCCTTGTGTACCCAGTTTCACAAAGAAGTCCTCCTTTTACTCTAGCCCAAGGCCTGGAGGAATAGCTGAGACTTTAAGGCTTGTCTGAAGAAGATCAAGGTTGGGATTATTCAAATCTCTTTGGGGATGCTGCTCCAAATGACAGCTATTGTGACAGAGAAAGCACACTTTCATGATTCCATCAGATGACATTGCTTAATGGATGGACCTGCAGCAGGCTGATTCAGTCCTTCAAATACAGTGACTAAGCTCAATGCTGTACTAGACCAAGAAGCCACTTTAGTCTATGGTTAAGGCACCAGGCGGGACATAGTTCTAGTTTTGACTTAGGCGCTAAACCTGCTGGGTGATCTTAGACCAGTCCCCTTCTCAGTTCTAGGAAGAAGAAGGCAATGGCAAAACATTTGCAAAAATCTTGGTAAGAAAACTGCATGGATTGACTCAAAGGTCAACGCATATGTACTATAGAGCTTTGTAAATAATAAGCAGCATCTTGAATTATGGCCATAATCTTATTGGCAACTAAGGCAGTTTGTAAAAAAAGGAGTTGCCTGGGCATATGGAGGAATGTCCATTGCTGCTTGGACTACTGCAGTGTGGAACAGCTGCATTTTTGAATGTTCTTCAAGGAGTTCTCACATAAAGTTGCTTTTGCTTCCTTCCATAATGTCCAAGTTAATTATGATGCCAATAAGGGTTGAGGAGTTCTGAAAGATGCTTCTGATTGACAGCACTTTCAGCCCATCATTGCTCAGCATGTGCTAGTGAACAGCCGAGGGAAGAGAACACAACCAATGCCGGCTTGCTTCCTCCTCTTTAAATTTGCCAATTACTAAATGCTCTGTATCCTAGTTAGTAATGTTACTTTTCCCTTTGTTTCATAAAAACCAGAAGCAAATAAACTAATATTTATTTATTTATTTATATGCTGCCCATCTCATCAATAATATTTCCAGCATGTGTCCCTCAAACATGTACAGACAATACCTATTTTCTCACATTATCAATTGTAATGATTATGATTGGTGGCTGAATTTTTCTTTTTTGTGCATTTACTCAGTGCACTAGTATTTTGTTTCTAGTTGTGCTTCCTTACAGTATTTTTAATTCTGTATGCTGCCTTGAATTTTGATTCGGTGGTCATCCATCCATCCATCCATCCATCCATCCATCCATCCATCCATCCATGAAAAGTTTAAGCTGCCCATCTCAGTCACATAGGGACTTTGTGGACTCTAAATAATAGTTAAAAATAAATAATAATTGTTTAGGGGTTTAAAAAACATTCATCATCATAGGCTGCTCTGGGGCCTGCTGTGAGCAATGTTTGTGTTTTGAAATTAAAGTATTCTCTCAGTTTAATAGACAAATGAGGAGGGCATGAGAAAGGACCTGTTAAATGCATAATGCCATATGCATAAAATAGCAAATGCTGTATTCCACTTTTCTACTTAAACCAAGGTCCGGTAAATCCCATCATAGTTGTTGAGAAATTTAGCTTAATTCTTATCAGCAATTCTGTTCCAAATTTCCATTGTGACATCTTGTACTTGGATCAATTTTACTCTCTGTTTGACATCATAACCCCTCTAGTTACAAAGCCTTCTGTTTGGGGAACAGCAGGGATCCATGTCACCGAACAGAAAGATGCCTTTATTTTGGGGAAGGGAAAACAGACTGCAAAGAAGAACGGTTCCAAAGACTGATCCATGAATCAGAAGGCTAGGGCTTTACCATCTCGAGACATTCCCAGGGCAAGACACTTCTGCAGTCGGCAGTGTTGGCAGCGATTTCTGTTGGTTCTGTCAATTAAACAGTTTCTCTGCCTTGGGCAGGAATATGAGGCATTGTTTTGCTGACTCCTCCTGAAGAATCCCTAGTGAAAGAGAAGAAGAAAGACAGCTAAATCTCTGTATTTAAGGCAACATCTCAGAATCATCCTTGCAATTAAAGTAGTGTGTGGATGTGTTACAATTTTTGAAATTTTGCCAAGTCCAGATAAAGTTGGCATAATAATCAATGTTAGCTTAAGTGCTTGAACACAAGTCTCTACTAAGTTACAATACTCTGAATAAGGCTAGTCCACCTGCATTCTCAACTTAAAAATTTCTCTCACAGTTGTTGCAAAGGTTAAATGAGGTAATTTTAAACACACCCTTTCCTCTAGAACAGGGGTGTCAAACTTGTGGCATCACGGTGGCATCATGTGACATATTGGGACTTTTTCCCAATTCGCTAAACCAGGCGGGGGCAGGGCCAGTGTGTGACGCATCCGGCCTGTGGGCTGGGAGTTTGGCACCCCTGCTGTAGAAACTCCAAAGATTTTGGAGGGATTCAGGACACAAAAGTAAGAAATTAATGATGTCATACAGAAAAGGGTTTCTCAACCATTGGACTTTTAAGATGTGTGGACTTCAACTTCCAGGATTCCCCAGCCAGCATGGAGTTGAAATCCACACAGCAGGTTTGAGAAGCATTAATGTAAAGTAACAGATTTAAGTAAAGAGTTATCTTCAAAACCTCTTGACTGGCAGTGCTCAGCTGTACAATCTATAAAAATGATGAAGCTGCTCCTTTTTATTAACCATACCTTCAGAATATCTAGAAAACTTGATATCCTTAAAGAAGAAAGGAAGAAGTAGCATGATCTGATTATGAAGAGTTTTTTTCCAGCTTTGTGAAGTACAGTTCAAATCTTAACTCTTATTAGTCAGAGTTGAATAATATTGCTAAAATTTTGTAATCTTACATATGCTTACCAGGAGTAAATCCTGTTCAATAGAGTGATATTTCAGAATATGTACAGACTATGCAATGTCTTCTTAAATAGATGTCTCTGTTCCATTTTATATTCAACACATTTGCTCTCTCCCCCTCCCTCCTGCAATCTGTGGCAAGTATGGCAAACTGAAACATCCTGCTGTGCTGGCAGTTTTTATTTCCCCTGAGTAAGCCAAACAGAGGGGAACTCAAATCTTTTTTCATTCAAATGTCATAATTTTTTCTCACTCATTTGAAAAAGGAGCTAGAAGCAAGACTTGAGTTAAAGAGATGTGTGCATTTATATTTGTTAAGAGGCTGTTTTATATTTACAGAGAATGTGTTCTTTTTGCGCTACTTGTACATGTCCTCAAACATTACAGAAAAATCACATGTGTAGTTTTGAGATCATGGAGAATGGCTGACATTTTTGTACCATTTTGAAAACCCTTGTTGAAATGACCCTCGTTTAATCCAAATAGGATGGAAGCTGCCACAGAATGCAGTGACATCACAGACATATAAACATTGCGTACCTTGCAGCCTTCACAGGTGATAACCCCATAGTGTATTCCAGAGGACTTGTCACCACAAATTTTGCATGGTATCACTTCGATTTGTGCTGGAAAAGAAAGAAAGAGTTGGTGCATGTTTCTGCAATTCTCTCTTTTTCCTTAATTTTGCATCATGAAATAGATAGCGGAGGAAGCCCAGCCCGTCACTATGGAATTCTGTCTTATAGTGCTGTGAGTTCTCAAACACAATTTCACTGTAAATAATGTAGGGTTAATCCAATTTCTTCTTTCAAACTACTCTCTTCTCTCTAGACAGTGTGCTCCACAGATTTCATCTTGCATTTACTTGTCTTGCTGATAAGTCTAAATTCTTCTTTTGATATCTACATCTCATGGCAATCTATTCTTCTCTAGAAATTAGCCTCTTGCTTCTCGTCTAATTGCTCCTAATAATTCTTGCTTCTAATATTTTTTTAGGCAGAAATCTTGACTTTTCCTACAGCCCTGGATTATGTGTAGAAATAACAACTCCTTTCATTTGCATCTGGCACAGTACAGTTCATACCATGATCAGAATATTGATCTACAATTTCCCCATAAACCATTAAATAGAGATATCCAGGTCATCATAAGACACCAATCTATTTATAAGCTTCTGTGAACTTCTACCCTAACTGCAATATTTTGTACATGGGAAGTTAGTGAAATTTTATTTGCCCACACTTCTTTCTTTTTTTATATATCAATATGCATTAAAGTGACCATCTAAGCATTATTGAGAAAAAGGACAAGATCTGCATTAAAACTAGCCTAGAATAATTTACCAGTTTGGTATAAATTTCAGTATAATGTGATGTATAATGATACAGCCATTATATTGTTAGGCTTAGTTTTCAGTAGCCTCTTCAGGTTCCTGGACTTTTCTATGGGTCTTACTGAAGGACTTTAGGCCAGTCACTAGCTTTCAGTTCAAACCACCCCACAAAGTTGATCAGAGGATTAAATAAGGGATGGTTCCATGTAAACTATCTTCAGCTTTTTAGAAGAAAGTTGAAGATCTATGTAAGGAGTAAATAACGGGAATGAAGTTGTTAAACAGGTCACTACAGTACTGTATGTCTTTTAATCTGTTTCCCAATGGAAACTGTTAACAGATCATCTCAGATTCACATTTTATTTTATTGTAGTTCTTTTTTAAACCTAACTATGGCCTTTCCATACAAGAGTGTCCTAAGATATTTTTTTTCCATTATTTGGTTTTAATGGGGAAAAATCTTTACCCTAGCATCACAAGTATTGTCCACGCAGACATAAAGTTACTCATAGAAATCTGAAAGCCATGGCAACAACATATTTACTCTAAAACTGATTCAGGACATCTTTATAAGGTGTCTGAATTGAGTTAAGGATATAAAAGAAATATGTGATCTATGAGGCAATAATGAATAAATGCATTCAAATGTTCTTGTGAAAAAATGTACATATGCATTTCAGAAGACATTATCTACGCTACTTGAATTCAGAAAATTGTATGCAAAGCTCCATATATTAAGAGCCAATGTACACAAAACACTCTATATTAGTGAAAGTTTTGACTATTAACAAATGAAGATTTTTCAGAAGGTATATAATAATCAACTAGATTTCAAGTGGTTTGTGTGCATCCCTATCCGAAATTGTTTTCAATAAGAAAAAATAAATAATGTGCCAGAGAAAATAGCTGGAAGCTAGATTTTCAGCTGTTAACTTTTGATTTTTTTTTCCCCCATTTGGGGACTATTTTGTACAAACAGGCATAATTAGATGATAAAGCTCATCACATGAGAATTCTACCCTGTTAAAAAGTCATTTAGAGTCAGCCCTAAGGACTTCAGTCAAAGGCATTCAAAGGTAATATGGATCAAGGCCCTTTGTGTACATGCTATATAAAGAAGAAATCTCCTGGCGCCATGCTTCACAGTTACCTAATAGACTACTCAGGAAATGATGCCTATGAAAAAAAAAATCCAATAATTATGCAAGTACATTGCCTGACATTCAGGATATATGGGGAAGGGTTATTACTATATAAAATGATAATGTATAGCAATGATTGCTTTTGGACTAAATCATAAGCCAGAGTCACAAATGATTTATATGCGCACATTGTATATGCACGAATGCATTCATTATGAACAAATGAATTACACACTGTAATCTGGAATATGACGAGAAAGAGGTTTGTTTACCAGGAAGAGATTTAAGAAGTGATTGGGACACTAATTGTCTGAAATGGTATAGGGTTTCCTGCTTGAGCAGGCAGTTGGACTAGAAGACTTCCAAAGGTCTCTTCCAACGCTCTTATTCTGTAAGTCAGTTTTGTCATTTGATATTGTACAAAAGTACACTTTTGTATATAATACATATTGGAAGCACTATGTGGCTTTTACAGAGTATTGTGAATTTTCTTTCTCCCTAATGTATGGAGATAGATAGATACCAAGGCTTATTTCCTTCCAAAAAAGAACTAAGTTTTCTCTTGAGTCTCTTATCTTCAACTCCTACATCAGATATATTGTACGCTCTGGTCACATTGGTGCCATCAGACAATTCTCTCTTTCTCTGAGACACCATAACATCTGAACTTCATTATCTACTCAAACTTCAAGTGTCAACCCAGAGAGTCCCATGAATGAAGAGCGAATGGTTGGCTGAAATGTTTTATATTGGTCTTGACAGCAGGGATGGGAAATGTTACTGCAGTCATGTTCTGCAGCTTTACAGCATATTTCTATTATTATAGGGACAACTAATGCAAGAGAGGAAAGAGAAACAGGTAGGCTTCATGCTTTGCAATCATAAACATATGCTAGGAAACGCAGGCAGCAGCATTAGCCTTTTTTCTTCTAGAAGACTGCAACATAGTTTAAGGAATTGTAACAGGAACTTGAATCAATTAACGGCTGAAAGAAAAAGAAGTGACTATATTCCTGAAACATCTTGAATTACTGTAATTAACACACAGGGTACCAGGTTTCCTTTGCAGATTTAATGATGGCCAGCATCTCCTACATCTTGTTGACATTTCAGCTTTGCTTGACAATTGAGAACAAGGTGTCCCTCCAACTCAGCTTTCCCTCATAGAGGCAGGCAGATAACTGATAAATTAGTTTAGCCTATGCTTCTTTCCATTCAGCGTAAATAAAAGGAAAATCCCCTCTTCCAAATTTATCCAAGCACGCACATTTGAAATTTTGTACAAGTTTTGTGGTATGGTGGCTTGGCTTATAAAGAAGGGATCTTTTTATCGGTGGAATGCAATCTTCTGAATTAGTAAAGAAGGAACAACGTATTTCTAATTTTCTTACTGTTACCTTCTTTGTCATCTTATGTAATGTCCCAGATGTCCCTTTCTTGGAGTTTATGGTAGGAAAAATGTAAAGCAAAGTTGCACAACCCAATCCAGAATGCTGAACTGAATTAAACCATGTTGATCAAATTGGATTACTATTTAAACCTTCTTATTTATTTATTTATTTATTTATTTATTTATTTATTTATTTATTTATTTATTTGACTTGTATGCCACCCCCTCTCCAAAAGGACTCGGGGAGGCTCACAGCTAAAAACAATACAATAACTTGATTAACTAAAACAATATTAAATAAACAAGCCAAATTCATTCTAAAAACCCCACAATTTAAAATAAAGTCGCCACCCCCCAAGAGGTCAGTACAGC
The DNA here is from genome assembly GCA_009733165.1 of Naja naja. Taxonomy (NCBI): domain Eukaryota; kingdom Metazoa; phylum Chordata; class Lepidosauria; order Squamata; family Elapidae; genus Naja; species Naja naja. Next base: position 235,816,727 of record CM019149.1, on the reverse strand, counting down.
CTGAACTGTCCAAACAACCAGGTCTTTAAGTCATGGCGGAAGGTGCAAAGGTCAGGGGCCAAACGGAGCCCCAGGGGTAGTTGATTCCACAAAGTGGGAGCTGCCACAGAATAGGCCCTCCCCTGGGACACCGCCAAATGACACTGGGTCGCAGATGGTACCCCAAGGAGCCCCTGTCTGTGCGCTCGTACAGGGCGGTTGGCATTCGATGCCAGCAGGAGTCGTTCTCGTAAATACCCTGGACCCAGGCCTTGTAGGACTTTGAATGTTAATACCATTCTTACCAATCAATCAGACTTAAGCAACTGTTACCAACTACAAGTATGAAAAATGGCACTGCAACACCGTAAACTTGGATGTAAGTACCTAATCAGAGGTACTTGTTCTCCTTGCTCTTTATTCTGCCTGGTTCTGTAGAAATCTAGATAATTCTTTAAAAAAAATTCTTCTTATATTTTCCTGCATATCGTAACACAGAAAAGGCCAATGTAGATAATACCATATTGAAATATAGTGCACACTGCTATATATTAATTTATAAATAGAAGTGTATATGCTACTGTCCATGCCATCTCACTCAAAGCAAGATTAATTAATTCAATTCATTAGTTATCAGAGTCAATTTTTATTTATTTACATTTCACATTTCTAACCTATCCACCTCCCTCAAAGAAGGACTGTGGGTTGTATATAATGAAATATCAAAATATATAAACAGTATATGAACATTAAAATGTTGGAATTAAAAATTTATATTAATAAAATGGAAATAATAACATATTTAATGAGTCAAGAATAATTAAACCCTGGTTAAAATTATTTGACAAAGGCAGAGGAAATGTTTCTGTTTATCTAAGGATATTCTGGATATCTAAGGAGGGTTTGAGCAGGCGTATTTCAAAGTGAATTTCCTGTCCTTTTAGGTAGACAAAATTGAAAGATTTAAAAGTGCCAATATTGTAAAAAGTAAAAGTCTAAAATATTTGGAGATTAAAGAGTCTTTACCTGGTGCCCCAAAGATAAAAAAATTAGGAAGTCTCTCTCCATTTTCTACATTCTGCTACAGTATATTAAAAAATATTCATTTGTTTTTACATAACTGAAAATTAAATGAAAACATTTTTACTAAACGCAAAGTATTTTTATTTTTTATTTCCAGGAAACCTTATTTCCTTTTTTTGTACAATATACAGCACATATTGTGTACATATAGTATTCTCACACACAGAACCTACATATAAAATATTATTTTGCATATTAAAAATTCTGATGATACCCAAGTGCTGATGATGTTACCTAGTTTGAAATAAAACATCTGCAAGAAAAACATCAAAGCATCAAGGACTCCACAGTTCTCCTCCTCCTTCTTTTCTACTCTGCAAGTCCCATCCCCTTTTAACACTGGTGATGTTTCCTACTTTGGTGATGAAATGTCTGTAAGAAAACCACCAAGCTCGGACAATACCAAGGACTGCAGGGTTTAACCCTCATCCACATATATTCTCTTCTGTTGATGACAAATCTATATTGTAAAATAATGGGAGGAAGATGCAAACTCACTACTTGCCTTTGTTTTTGGCACAGGCAGTTGATTTTCATACATTTCCACAAAATAAAAAGTTCATTTGAAAAATGAACTCTGGATTTAGAAGACTTTTTTTCTTTTCCTATTCCAGAAACATTTATGGGAAGCTTCACCTGAACTAATCCAAATCTGGCATTTTATTAGACTGCATTAAGGTTAAGTAGGTGGCCAATTCTATTTCATTAAACAAGAAAGTGATAAAGGGATATATTGCCATGCATGGGGCATTTTGGATAGCAGAAGAGAGAGTCTGTTCCTTCAGAACTTACTTTATTTAATGTATAAAAAGATTTTCAAAAGTCTTATACTGTATGTGCTTCTCATCTGTCATTTAATTCTTTGAGAGTTTTCTTTTATTCTGTATCTGACTTGCATGCCATTCTTTTTATCTGAGAAGGATTTTCACCCTAATTTTGGAAAAGGTAGAGCTGATTTGTCATTTCAAACTAGGAATGCAATGACAATTTCTCATTAATTCTTTGTTTGAAAGCTAGGGCAATAAAATAACAAGGGTTCAAGTATAAAACAAACACTCAGCACTTTCTTGAATCAAATTAAGCACTGTCCATATTCTGGATTGTTAAAATGCGATTGTAATAGCAGACTTTAGAGACCAGAAAATGGATGAGAAATAAGTACAAACAAAAATAGAATGCTGTTTGATACAATTTATCGCCATTTAGGGTTTCCTGTAAAGATGTTTTGATAGGAGTCTTCACTGACAAATTACAAAGTAAAAGTGGATGTGGTGGCCTATCACATTTTGGAAAATGAAGAACCAAACGGAGAAAAACACATCCACTGCTGGAGTCTGCTGAACATATGTGAGCACCAGAATTGTTCGCAAGCAGCACTTTAAATATTTTTGGTACATTATTTTTTTTGTCATTTAACATAGTATGATTTGTTCAGGGAGGCGGGAAGAGGGAAATCTAAGCAGCACTGTTTGCAGACAAGCAGATGTTAACTGTTTGGGATTAAATGGTTCTGCCAGAAATTTCTTTTTTATTCAAACAGCCTTAAGCTGCCATCCTGAACATTCTGCTACTTACTAGGAGCAAGCTCTATTAAATTCAGAGAGATTTATTTTTAAGTAAACAAGGATAGGATTGCAGAATACTTCATGTAGTTGCAATTTAAACTGAACTAATATCCCCTATGATACTTTGGATATATTTTAGGATAGGAAATAGTTTGGAATGGGCTAATTTTTCCCAGAGTGATAGAGGCTAATTTCTGCTGAATCATGTAAAATATTATTGGTTTTATTATATTGGTCAACAATATAATAAACAATAAAGTTTATTACTGCCTACTATTACTGGCTTTATTGAACAATCAAATATATATTGTTAAATTTCTTCTTCGGAAACTGATAGTTCCTAAATGTGATTAACTTATGATTGTCTAGCTTGCAACTACCTTATGTAGACTAGTTCTATGAATTCCTAATATAAATTTGTATTTTGTTACATATTTCTCAATGTAGGAATTGCAGCATTTTGATACCAAAACCTACATCTTAAATTCATCTTGAAAAAGAAGTTATCAATGCTCACCCTTCAGAATTGGTAAAAAATGATCTATTATCCAGTAATTAGCAGCCTAATTGCTACTTTTTGCACCAATGGAAATTTATTATTTATTCAGGAGAATATACAATCATTACAATATCTAAATGGGATATAACTAGGTTTAATGAATCAAAACTATGCAAAACAAAATGTAGTTGGACAAATATAACCCTCGCCATCATCATTATTAACAACCCAGAACCAGTATGAGATCAGGTAATACTTCCAAACTCAAAATCAGTTAGTATGAATGTTTCACAAGATGTTAAATTTCAGTTTTTAAGCCAGTCTGGATACTGATCAACAGCATTTATATTTTCAATGTCTAGCTTATCATATCTCCATTATCCAAATTGTGCAGTACTGGTGCCTCAATTCTGGAATATGATCAGGAAAAAATTATTTCTAAGATTAAAGAACAAAATGTTATTATTTATTAATTTATTAATTTGACTTGTATGCCGCCCCCTCTCCAAAAGGACTCAGAGCGGCTCACATAACAATAAATAATTACCTAAAGTTGTTAAATAGAACAACTGGCAGAAATAATTTTGCCTTAATTTCCCATGAAGACCAAACACCTAATTCATTTTTCGGCAATCCACCACTTCAAGAAATATTAGAGCTTCGATTCCTAAAGTCTCAGCCAGCACTACTCCTAACACATCTGAAGGACAACACATTGAGAAAGACTGGCCTAAAGATCACCCACTGTATACTGATCAGCTCTACCATGGGTTGAATTATGATGTCCCAGTGAATTATTTCTTGCTCCAAGAATATTGACAGATAGCTGCATTTAGCAAGAGACTTAATAATTCCATTCATTTTCGCAGGACACCTCTTGCCCATTTATGACCCATCAGAAGAATAAAAATAACTGCATCTATGGCTCTAGCAAAATGGGCAAGGTTTGGATATGATGATAGCATTAGTGAGTCTCTCAATCAAATTCTTAGAATATCTGCTGGTGAAGATCTTAAAAAATAAGATTCATGAGAATTCAAGACCTGTTAGTTTAAGTCTCCCTGTCAGAAATACTGATTGCTTGGTAAAAACACAGATTTTGAAAATATCATGACAAGATAGTACATAGTATTTTGATACACACACCAGGAACCATCTTTATACCACATTTAGCTTGTAATGGGATGCTTCTCCTTCAGCATTTGTTATCACTGTGGGAGACTGCCTTCCTTGCAAAGTCTTTTTATGTAGCAGGCTTAGTTGTAGTCACTTTATCTCAGGAAGAAAAGCAGAGACTAGAAAAGGTACAAGAAAAGGCAGATTATCAGGGGACTAGAAAATCTGTCCTACAAGAAAAGGCAGTATTTCATTTCAGGAAAATGGCGAATAAAAGTTAACATAATAAATATATAACATTATGCATGATTTGTAAAATGCATTTGGAAAGGATTTTTTCTTTCTTTCTCAGAATTCCAGAATCTGAGACAAAGTGAATGATGGGCAATAAATGATATTTGGTAGATTTATGGAAGACAATCTTATCCACAGCCGCTTATCAAGATGTTACCAATAGATTCAGAGGCAACATAGACTTTGTTTCATATGGGCTTTGAGTAGATATTTGGTTAGTAGCTGGTGGTTTAATCCAGTGGGCTCTGTTTATGTTTTTAACCCAGTGAAACCAAAGGAACTTTGCAGAATTGCGAGGCTATTTAATTTTTTCTACAGGACAGGCAGAACTGAGTTTATTAAGCTGATTAGATGTTATAAGTGCAGAAGCAGAAATCATCATCCATGGCACTGATTATCAGGCCTTCTTTGGGATTTTGCCTGATAATGGCTTACAATTCCAAGATTTCATATTAATCCATTGCTAAATGTAATTTACAGAACTGTAAATAAAAAAGAAAGAAAGAAAGAAAAAAAAAAATCGAAGTATCAGTAATAATGTTTGATTTTTATGAAAAGTCTGTAATGGGCTTTATATATTTCTGTATAAAGTAAAGGGAATATATTTTATAAAGTAGAATAGAAACAGAATAGTTGACAATATGTAACACAGAGATTCTAATATTTGTGAATTTTAAATGGTCATTGTAGATTCAATTGGTGGAATTAAAGTGTAGTGTAACATTGAAGATTAATTTTTTATTTAAAAAAAAGAATAGCTCATTTCTGTATCACAAAAATCATCAGTCTATGAGAGCTTTTGTATACAATTTTTAGTTTGGGATTGGAATTGAATATTATTTTTTTATTTCAGTAAAACTGAATAATAACTTCCAGCATGAAAGAGAATATATCCCCTTGGACAAAAACTATAGAGAATTAACTTATCTATTTATAGAACCCTATCTGATATCAAGTGTTTGGAGTAATAAATGGCAATACTTCATACAGTAGGTTGTATCTTTACCATGCTATGATTGTTATATTTGATTCCCATTGAAATCTTTTTGAAAATGCATCCATAACTCATATAAAATCCTTTTCTTTGTAGCATCAGTACACAACCTAAACATGCTGGAAAGCCTCATCTTGTAAAATCATTATTTATATCATTATTTTGAAAAGCAGATCAAAATATAAGACAATGACAGCTGATGAAGTACTGCTGAAATAAACTATGACAGGTAAAAAGAAAAGACCAAAATTCAAAGAACTGTTTCTTCTTCCTTTGGATGGCACACAGTGCAAGTCACATTAAAATTGCTTTAAAGCAGCTTGTCAATCTGAGACTGAGGTCTATTGTATTTCTTTGGATCCAGACCAAGGGTGCAGTTTTCTTAAGGCCAAAGGCTGTACTTAGCCTTTGAACAGCCAGGGGCCATACTCCAAGAAGAATGCTCAGCCTGAAAAAAGCAAAGCAAAGCAAAGCAAATTGGAAAAAAATTTATTTAACCTTAAAGAATGCATGCATTACATTGGCAGGATTTTATCCATTTATAGGTGATAAAATTAATACCTATCAGAATATGTGAAAAAAAATACTTGGCCAGTTTTATATCAAACTTCTGATGTGTAATGTATAGAAAGGTAAAGAAATAATATCAACAATAATAATACAAAGACCTGCAAAAAGAATTAGAACAACTGTGGCAAAAGAAAATGAAGGTAATACCAACTTGGTGCAATATATTCTATTCTATTCTATCTATTCTATTCTATTCTATTCTATTCTATTCTATTCTATTCTATTCTATTCTATTCTATTCCATTCTATTTATAAAAAAGAGAACTGGAAGGCTTTATTTTAGCAGCTCAAGAACAAGACTTGCCAACCCTGAAAATTCAGCATTTAACAAACCACAGGAAATGTTTCCTTTGTAGAGAAAAGAATGAAACAATTTATCATTTCATCAGGGATTACAGTTAAATTTCACAAACTAACTAATAGCAGTGTCATGACTGAGTTGCCAAAATTATTCATTGAAAACTTCATTGGAAGTTGGATTTAAATGTTGCAAAAATTTATGGGAACATCAAGCAGAGAAGGCTTTGGAAAATGAGGTGGGTTAAGATTTTATGAGACTTTGAAATCCAAACAGACAGGCACTTTGTTTACAACATGCCTGATATAACAGTCACTGAAAAGAAGAAAGTCTGGTTTATTCATGTTGCTATTCCATGTGATACTAGGATTAATGGAAAACAACTGGGAAAAATTATGAAATCCTGAACTTGCAGATCAAAGTTGGACGCTTATGGAAAAAGAAATCCATCGCTATATCAATGATTGGAACCCTTGGGGGAATATTTGGAAATTTTGAATTTATCAGACCTGAACACCCTAATTTTATTTATATATAAAACACCTCCACCTTGCTTGGAACTGCCTGTACCCTTAGGATTGCCATAACAGTTTGATTAGGCTTGAATTATTAAGAGTCCACCAGCCTTAGATTGTTAAGCTAACTACAGATTACTCAAAATAATGACAGTTTCAGTTACACTGTAATTAGTTAATCTGCTTAACATGGTGTGCATGTGTGTGTGTGTGTGTGTGTGTGTGTGAAAACACTTCAAAGAGTCTTCTGCTTTGGCTAGGGAGTTAGACTAGGATACCACTAAGATCCCTTCCAGCCATATGATTCCATGGTCTGATATGACTACTTAAACTAGTCTCTGAAGTGTTCCTGGCAACATTTTTGGAAACACTTTGCCATTGTCTCTTTCCTAGGACTGAGACAGAGTGACAGGCCCAAGGTCACCCAGTTGGCTTTGTGCCTATGGTGGGACCAGAATTTACAGTCTCCTAGTTTCTAGCCTTGTGCCTTAACCACTACATCAAACTTGCTCTCAACGGGATTATCCATTGTATATTTATTAATTTTCTTCTTTTGCACATTATAAACAATAAGTTGATGACAATTCTGGAAGGTTCTGGAGAATACTGTCAAAATTCTGGAATCTTAGTTTATGTTCCCCATTACCTTTTTCAATTACTATTACATCCAGTTTGAAATGCCTTAGTGGTCTTGTAATGACTTTCAGGTTTGGGGAATACCACCCTCTCTGAGATCTCATTTCGGTTTCTAACTTTCTGCATCTCCAAATTGCAGACCTCTTCCATATCAACTACTCATTGAAGTGGGGTGGGAGGATCTTAGTTCAAAGCCCTATATGTCACATGCAGATTTGAATATATAGGTCTACATTAGTACTTAAAATAATATTGAATGGCAAGAGCCAGTGCCTGCATTTTCGTCTGGCATGGCTGTACTCTGGCTTATTATCCATTCATAGCCCCATATTCCTTGGACCTAATGATTTCTTATCAAGCAGCTGAAAAGATTCAGATGTGATAATAGGTGTCCTTGTAAGAATAACTTCAGTGGCCACTGGAAAGTCAAGATTACCATTGAACCCATGTCAAGCGGTGGCATTTTGGCAGTATGCGATAATACAATCTCACTTGATGCAATTTTTACTGATACATCCAAAAGGGCAAGGGAATTTTATTTTATTTTATTTTTTAAAATCTATAGCTATTTGACTCAGTTCTTACAACTTTTCCATTAATACGAGCTGGACAACATAGTAACCATCGTTCATATCCACAGGAGACATTTTATTTTGGTGAGTGGAATATATAATTATTTATGAAGTACGCACATACACTCTGTGTGTGTATGTGTGTGTGCATATGTGTGTGTAGTGGCACAAGGCAGAATCCCTCATCCCCACCTCCCCCCCAGCACTGCAATTACCTGGAAACCTTATAACAAGATTCTCTCTTTTCTATCTCTATTTCTACAATCTAATCATTTAATTGGCGGTTAGTAAAGTCTGAAGTGAAAATAATAGTCTTTTAAATACCTGGAAATGAAAAGCAAATTAAGTTAGCACAGTATAAGAGCCAAGTAATGATATCATGTCAGTTCTGCTTTATACAGTTTAATCTTTAAAGTGTGTGTGTACAGAAAAAGAATATGTCAGTGAGGAAACTGTCGACTTGAAGTGATTCTGATTCCCCACCCAGGCAAAAAGGGGATTGTTGCTAGGAACAGCAGCGTTTTTACTTAGAATGTACCTCAAATGCCACCACTAACGTGCTAGTTAGTGTGGATTTAAAGATTTCCCTTTTGCCCCGTCACTCTCAAATGTCAACAACCCAGGATGAAAATTTGCTGGCTTGGGAAATGGTTCTGTCAGAAAAGCCAATTTTAAGCTCCCATGCTTTGTATGAGGGAGCACAAAGAGACACCGGCAAAATAAAATAAGAGGAAAACATGGGAATTGCTACATCAGATCATTCTGTTCAGGGAGACTCTTCGGGCGCTTGCCCAGAAGATGATATAGTGCTGATGACAAAATTACTGGCTTATGATAGCAAGGCTGTGGTCATCTGCAAGATTCAATTTCTGACATAGATATTTATAGTCCTGCTGCCACAGACAAATATCCTGGACTCTTCTTATGTCAGAGAAAAATGATCAGGGACTGAATGTGCAAGCTCTTACACAGGCTACTTTATATAAAAGATGAGTGATGATCAGTAACATCTTGCACAAATTCAAAGATGGGTGCTCAGAAGTTGTAAAAAGCAATGGTATATTTAACTCTCTTCAACTTAAAGCGAAGGAGGCTTCCTTTATAAGTCACCTTCACTATAAAGGTGGAATTGTCAAATGCTTTGAACGCCTTTGTGATTGATATAGTGCTTGCTATAGCTCAACAGATTCTCTGTTGGTCTTTTTGCTTCTGTCCTTTACACAGATCACCAAATTTGTGCATAACGATTTTCATTCAAAGGAATCCTCTGAGCTTTATATACAAATGTTCATCAGTTCAATTCCTGGAATATTTTTCCCACTGGGTAGTGATTTGGGAGGGGGGGAATCCTGAAAAGTAGAAGAGAAGAAATATTTGTCTGCTTCATTAGAAATAAAGTTTTCACAGGAAAAACAAGTTTCATATTATCAAAGGGAGCGCAGCCAATTGCATCAGGCAAATCAGTGGAAAAGACCATGAAAACAAAGAGAAATCTTTCAGGTCTTTAACCTATATCTTAACACTCTAGGCCCATGATGGCTAACCTATGGCATGCGTGAGGAAGTGGCATGCAGAACCATTTCTGCCGGCATGCAAGCCATCACCGGAATAGATCCAGTGCGCATGCGCGTGCCCCTCCTGCCAACCAGCTGATTGTCAGGTATCTGCACACATGCATGGGGGCAGGGCACGTGTGAAAGACACGCATGCATGCACAGAGGCGTGGAGTGCATGAAGGGGGTCATGTGTGCATGCGCAGGGGTGGGGCGGGGTTGCGCATGCATTGCATTATGGGTGCAGGCACACACACATGCATTTTTGGCATGTGATGACGAAAAGGTTAGCCATCATTGCTCTAGACTATTTCTTTGCAATTTTCTATTATCTCTATTACAGTCTTGATTTCTGTCTTTCTTTATTACAATGCTGATTCTGTCATTATTTTATGATGATATTTATAAAATAATAATAATAAACATATGGAATCTCCTTCCACTGGAGCTCCGGCTTGCTCCTGATCTCCGTACCTTCCCCCACGAGTTAAAAACCTGGCTGTTTTTACAATCTGGGCTATGCTGACTCCTTGGGTTTTCTTGATTTTAATCTTTGGGGGTTTTAATGTTAATTCGGCTTAGTTTGTTTAATACGCTTTTTAGGTAATTTATTGTTGTATTTTCTTTTAATCTGTGAGCCGCCCCAAGTCCTTTGGGAGAGGGGGCGGCATATAAGTAGAATAAATAAATAAATAAATAAATAAATAAATAAATAAATAAATAAATAAATAAATATCATAAAACCATTCAGACATCAAACCCACAGCAAGGGCATTCATATTAAAAACAAATGAAAAGGAATCTCAAAACAACACAAGCCTCCAAAATTCCAAGGAACAGTAAAACCAAAGGAACAAGCCCTCAATTCCAAAATCACAGAGCAACAGGATACTTTCAACTGCCCTTCTTAAAGACTATTCATCTGGGCAGCCTGAAGAACTGGGGACAAACTGTTTTATAAGGATGGGACAGCAGCCACATACTTTTGGGAGGGAAAAGATCCAAAGCATCACTGACTTGACAGACAGCATGGGATAAAATTCCCTTCAGAAGAAGACTGCCCTTTAGGGCTTGATAGATCAAATCCAGAAACCTGCCCCACCTAGAGCCCTTCAAATGCTCTGAGACGATATGTTTTAATGGCACCAATTTCTAATCAGCTGAACAACTGTGCAGAATATGCACAATTGCATTTTTGATCATTTTTCTTGCTATGCAGTGTATTTTTCAAGTGCAACAGAAAATTTCAGATCTAGAATTTTTGTGTAATGATGTCTCTCCTTTATTTTCAGATAAGGTTTCCAAAGAATCATAGTTCATCATTTCCAGTCTTTGACTGCTATTTATTAACCAGGTTATTAAATGCTTTGCTGCAAAAAAACTTATTTCATGGCTCGTTCAAACTGCCTGTGTCTCTTATAACATCCATGCTTTTTATTTAATTAATAGCATCAGCACATTTCAGTATCTTATGCTTGAGCTTGTCCCCATTGTTATATGGAGCCATTCTCTTTGCATAGGTAACTGGCAGCTTATAGCATTTTTTACAGATCTACAGTCCAGGTTTCTCCCCTCCCCCCCCCAATTATACCCTATCCAGAACTGAAAAATCCAGATGCAAGGCATTATAAATTTCTTTCAATCGCAGATGTCAACGTTAGCCATTTTATCCCTTGATGTCCTTTAGATATTTTGGAGCATAATATGGAGTCCATGTTACTAGAAGTTATCATATTTGCAACCCCAAAAGTTTCAAGCGCAGCACACAGGGACAAGCAAATGTTTTAACTTGCTGCCACCATTCGGGAGACCCTGATTTCAAGGGAGGTCACCGTTCCGTAGATAGGCGGGTGTGAAGCTCTCCTTTTGAGGTTGGGGCCTGGTGGTCGGTTGGGCTTGTTGCTTATATACCTATCCCCCAACTATGTGGCAACAGCCCTGCCTGGGCTGCTCGATGCCCTCTCAGGGGTGGCGGTGGAGTTCCCAAGCCTTTTGGTTTTGTGTGACTTCAACCTGCCCTCTCTGGGGGGGATGTCGGGGCTTGCCCAGGAGTTCATGGCTTTCATGGCGGCTATGGGCCTGACCCAAATAATACAGGCTCCCACACACGAGGGGGGCAACACACTCAACCTTGTTTTTGTCTCGGAATGTTGGCGTAGTGATCTGGGGGTGGGCACTGTGAATGTCCAACCCGTAACATGGTCAGACCACTATCTCCTGCGGCTGGTCTTTCAACAAGTGGCCCCACACCACTGCGATGGTTCCGCCCCAGACGTCTGATGGACCCTGAACGGTTCCAGACGGAACTGGGGTCCTTCCCCGCCTCCCTTATCCACAGCTTGGCTGAGGTACTGGAGGCTACCTGGCAACAGGCTGCTGCTGAGGCCCTCGACCGAGTTGTCCCCTTGCATCCCCTCACTCACCCCAGATCCCAGATGGCTCCTTGGTTTACTGAGGAGCTTAGGGAGATGAAGTGGTGTAGGAGGGGTTTAGAGAGCAGGTGGAGGTAGAACCGCTCCGAATCCGACTGAGCCCAGCTAAGAGCCTATATTAGGACTTATCTGGTAGCTGTGGGGGTGGCGAAGAGGTCATACCTCTCTGCTCTCATAGCGTCCGCAGAGGATCACCCAGCTACCCTGTTTAGGGTCACCCGCTCCCTTTTACATCGGAGGGCGGGGTTGGATCCTATGCAGGGTAGGGCTGAGGAATTTGGTCAGTATCTGTTGGATAAGATCGCTTGGATTTGGGAAGGGTTGGACTCTGATTTGCAGTGGTCTGAGGAGGGAGGTGCAAGAAGTACGGCCAATATCATCTGGGCTGAGTTTGATCCTGTTTCTGAGGATGAAGTGGACAGGATTATGCGACATCTGAGTTCCACCACGTGTTTGTTGGACCCGTGCCCTTCCTGGATGGTGTATGCCACCAGGGAGGTCACGTGCGGCTGGCTCCGGGCAGTAGTCAATGCTTCGTTAAGGGAGGGCTCTTTCCCTGCTGCCCTGAAAGAGGCGGTGCTGAAACCCCTCCTGAAGAAGCCTGCCCTGGACCCAGCCATGTTGAACAACTTTCGTCCAGTCTCCAACCTTCATTTTTTAGCGAAGGTTGTTGAGAGCATGGTGGCTCAATAGTTTCCGCTTTTCCTGGAAGAAGCGGACTATCTAGATCCCTATCAATCGGGCTTCCGGCCCGGGTTCAGTACAGAGACGGCATTGGTCGCACTGGTGGATGATCTCTGGAGGGGGTGGGACAGAGGATTTTCCTCTGTCCTGGTCCTATTAGATCTCTCAGCGGCTTTCGATACCATCGACCATGGTATCCTATTGCAGCGCCTTGAGGGGTTGGGAGTGGGAGGCACTGTTTTGCAGTGGTTCTCCTCCTATCTCTTGGGGCGTTTGCAATCGGTGTTGGCAGGGGGGCAGAGGTCGGTCCCAGGGGTTCTCACTTGTGGGGTCCCTCAGGGGTCGGTCCTCTCACCCCTTCTGTTCAACATCTATATGAAGCTGCTAGGTGAGATCATCCGGGGTTTTGGGGTGAGGTATCATCAATATGCTGATGATACTCAGCTATACATCTCTACCCCAAACCAAATCAGTGATGCCCTCTCTGTGATGTCCCGTTGTCTGGATGCGGTATGGATCTGGATGGGCAGGAGCAAGCTACAGCTCAATCCGGCCAAGACTGAGTGGCTGTGCATACAGGCATCACGTTCCAGTGAACAGATTCCATCTTTGGTCATGGGGAGAGAGGTGTTGCCCCTGTGGATAGGGCACGAAACCTGGGGGTTCTCCTGGATTCACGGCTCAGTTTGGAGGAGCAGGTGGGAGCTGTGGCCAGGGGGGCCTTTGCCCAGGTTCGTCTGGTTTACCAGCTGCGCCCTTACCTGGATCATGATGCCCTTCGCACGGTCACTCATGCACTTGTTACGTCCTGACTCGACTACTGCAATGCTCTCTATTTAGGACTGCCCTTGCATATCATCCGGAGGCTCCAGCTGGTGCAGAATGCAGCCATGCCGGTTGTGATGGGAGTTTCCCGATATTCCCATGTTACACCCCTCCCTGCGTGAGCTGCATTGGTTGCCGGTTGCCCTCTGGGTGCGATTCAAGGTTCTGGCATTAACATTCAAAGTCCTTCATGGCACGGGTCCGGGCTACTTGCGGGAGCATCTCCTGCCAATATCAAATACAGATCGCCCTGTGCGTGCACACAGGCTGGGACTCCTCGGGATGCTGTCCGCATGACAATGTCGGCTGGCGGTGCCCTGGGGAAGGGCCTATTCTGTAGCGGCTCCCGCCTTATGGAATCAACTACCCGTTGAGCTCCGGCTGGCTCCTGATCTCTCCTCTTTCTGGCGCGATCTAAAAACCTGGTTATTTTTATAGGCTGGGCTGGACTGACCTCCTGGGTGGGAGGGTGGGTTTTTAATTGGATTTTAATTGGGTTTTTATTATTATTTGGCTTGTTAGATTTAATTTCTTTTTAAACTATTTATTGTGTTATGTTTTATTTGTGAGCTGCCCCGAGTCCTTTCGGAGAGTGGCAGCATACAAGTCAAATAAAATAAATAATAATAATAATAATTCAGCTGTCTACATAAGAATGAGATCTTACATTACTTCTCTAACCATTGATGTATCAGGGGTACTTATGATACATTCCCATAAATAAGCTTTTGCAGGTTTCAATGCAATTTTTTTTAGAAATCCAGTATTTCATTGTGGATCATTTTATGTTTGCCCACATTCTGAAGCACGTTGCACTAGATACTCAGTCATTAAACATCTATGTACAGTGCTTTAAAAACTGTGAAATTTTACTTTATGACCTGGAAATGTATAACCTTTAGAAAACTGGATACTTCATATTGCCACTTCACTTTGATATTTTTTTCACCAAACAACCATAGAAATTCACAAAGAATGTAATAATACTTTCAGAGGCTAGACATACAAGGCCACAGTATTAGGCTTGCTGTACATACAAAATGGAAGTTGCAAAATCTTTTTTTTTACATAAGAACATTAGTGATATGAAACTTTGGCTTTGGCTTTGTAATGCTATTTGCTCTACATGAAAATAACATCATAAAATGATGAAAAGTGAGAGAAAGGAATGGCTGAAAGCACTGTAGGATGAGATGGACTCCTGTTGGTGACAGCAAAAGAAAGAAAGATAAAGAATCTGAGGCCATATATTTAGTCTAGATTTTAAGACTGCAACAGAAGAGATAAAATTCAGAAATGGATTCATTGGCTAGATCCACAGGAAAACAACACAACAACCATGGAAAACAATAAAAAAAACTATGGAAAAACTGAAGCCTCCAAAATTGTAGAAATGCATGCCAAGTGAGAAAAGCTGCGATACCGAATATTGATAAATGTTCACAATAACAATATGCACATCTCACTGCAAGAAATGATTTTCTAATGTTCAACCTTGCACAGAAAGCCCCTATAAACAGATGGACTCCAAAGTGTGTAAAAACACACTACAGAGGATGCTCCTTCTTGCTGCCCACTCGACATGCTTTAGAAAACCTGAAGATGGCATCTATCTACACATTTATACATTTGGGAAGAAAATGTGCTATCCCCCAAAATGTAACTATTACCAGAATTGTGGCAAATCTGGAAGTTTTGATAAAATGAAGAATTAGAAACTCTCTTTAAAATTCATTCAGGAGGACAACAGGTCTTCAACTAGTAGTAATGGAGAAGTAGTAATGTGGCTTAAATTCCGTTTCAAAAACTGCACACCACACAGTTAGAGTCTTATCCTTACTGAAATTTTTAACTTATATTCCTAAAAGATGCTTACTACTCTTTTGTGTTCTTTCCAAGTCAACAGGATGTGGAAAAGAGATTATATAAAGGGGTTGAGATTCTCTTTGCTGTCTCTAATTGAAAAGAAATGGGGCCAAATTTGCAATGGCAAGTGAAGCTGGCAAAAAAAAAAAGTTTACAAAAGGACCAGATAAAGGGGAAAATAAACCGTCTCTCCACCCCCACCAGCTCAGAATGTTGTTGATTTCTTAATTTTAAGCCTGCATCTTTCCTGGTCACGTGACCCACAGCAGAGATGCTGTTAAGGGAATGAAAAGCATTCCAGAAAGCATGTTATTTGTAGTCTTCCCTACTTTATTTATGAAACCATGTATTTTGAACTGCATTGTTATACTTTTTAATTAGTCATTTAAAAATTAATAAAGTTTAAGCTATTCCACTGAAGTTATTATATTTTTAGCTCCATAATGGGACATTCGTAAGCAACATTTATTTTCAGTTCAATGCGCTTATAGTTAAATAAGTAGTTACAGGATTGCATCCAACCACAAGGATGACACATTGAATAGAGAGACAGTCTTTAAATCATATATTTTTAGCTGATGAACACAAATATGCCAAAATTGCGCTACAATGTGTACATATGATAGTTTAAGTAGAGGCATATTTCTTCACTTATAAAGGGATATTAGGCAAAAACTGCAGGTGTGTTACTGATGTCTTGGAAGAGATACAGTAAATGAACTACTGTATATCCAGTTATTGACTTTTTAAATTACTATGTCACTAGAAGATGCCTGAATAGCATAAAGTCTATATACTTTTTCCATCAAATGTATTCTGTATAGAGAACTGCCAGTTGACATAAAATCACACACATTTTTCAGCTAATGTGATAGCCAAATATATAAATACCCTGGTTGAACATAGATATGTCATATTGTCTAAACAACTAGGATCTGTAAGTACTGGAAATATACAGTATACATTGGCTTCATTTATATATGCACTTTTATCAGTCAGCTGCAAATGAATAAAAGAGTAACTAAGACAAATATTCTATGGATACAACACCACCTATCCCCTTTCATGTTCCTTTTAGGAGTCCTAAGAAGTCCTAAGTCCACATCCATTTGCACTATTCATGTGATCTTGAGGACACAGATAAATCTCCAAGTGGCCTTAATGACTCTCAGAAAGAGTGCTAACAAGATGACTGCAAGGAATATAACTTCTTCCATTCTCCACCATTCAATTAGAACTGAACAATCTTCTTAGATGAGAAGCAAAATGTCTTCAAGGAAAAACAAAAAGAAAGTCCAGTTGCCTTTTGAAAAATCACCTTTGGGACAACCATGCTCTGGATGACTGAGAATCTACATAGAGATTAAGACAAGTATAATTCCAGATAAACTAACATAATTTAAACCTTAGCCTATCTTTTGGTGAAAAAAAAATCCTTTTGAATTTTACATTTATAACAACAAATAACTAAGAAGAATTGCAACTATAAAAATGAAGGGAAAACTGGCTGCATTTTGAGTTTATTGAAAATCTCTGAACAAGACTGACGAGGCTTTGAGGCTTTGGAAAATCACATTCTCATTGTATTATAATCAGTGGCCCTTTAAGATCATGCTGCAGTTTCTAATTTCTAAGGCAATGGATGGCATTTAGGGTTATTGCACAGTGGGGAGTATACAATTTGTAGATTTTAAAAGAATAGAGGACTGCATTCACCATGCAGTTCAGTTATGGAAACCATTTGTACCATGAATCTGCTGAATTCTATTCCTTTAAGATCCATAATCAACCGTGGTTCCAAAGGAAAAATTGATACTTATAGCAGCCCTTTTTACTTGCTCATGGTGATGGCGAACTATTGCTAAATCAATCTGCAGTCTGGGGAAAGGAAGAAGTAACATCTACCTCTCAATCCATAGACATGGGGTATTTGCTTAGGGAATATATGCACAAAATCCTTGTCACTTAATCATCTTGATTGTCAGGTAGCACAACTAAATATCTACACTGCTTTAATTGGGAAACTTACTACTAAAATACTAACATGCCCTAATACCAAGCTGTGGAACATGCTCTTCATGCCATTGCATAAAAATATTATGTCATATATGTTCTATTTTGTAATTTGTATCGAACCCAGCAAGACTGTTCTGAAATGTAATGGATTAAATATAAAGGCTGTATATTTGCCCCCTTAAAATATTAATTCACAATGACTTATAATCTAAAAAGGTAGCCAATGAATTATCACTGGAAGTTTGTAAGGAGATTGAACAACTATTTGTCTGAAATGGTGTAAGGTTTCCTGCCTGAGCAAGGGGATGAATTAGAAGACCCCAAGGTTTCTTCCAACTCTATTGTTCGGTTATTCTGTTCTGTTATCATGCCATGGATTTCTAGTCAATTGCTTATATTTTGCTGCATAAAAAGGGGGCTGGAATTTTTTAAAAATAATTTTTATTAAACCATTTTCTTATATACAACATCATTTCCATTCATTACAATGCTTTCGTGATGGTATACATACTTCTACATAAATCGTAACTATCTATACATTTGTCTATGTTGCTTAAGGGGCTGGAATTTTTTAAACCATTGTATTATTAAAGAAATTCTGTTGAGAAACAACTAGCAGCTTGCATTAACTGGTGGCTGTGGTCTTGCCTAGGCAATCTGGTTTTTTAACTCATTGGATTTCCAAACACAGTATGAATATCAAGCGCATCCCCAAATGAATTTTTCCACAGCATACAAGAAAGAGTCTTGAAGAACCAGTAATTTGGTTGAATAAAACTACTTTAATAAATGATGAGTTTGCCTGGGGTAAATATTTCATTGAGATCTTGGATAGACAAATAGTTTTTTTTTTTTACAAACAATACATTTTTGCAGAAATCATATCTACTATATATACTGTATGCATCATTTGAATATATAATTTACAGATAAATATGTGGGTGTATGCAAAATGTACGCACTTTTGTATTTATCTTGTTTTTTGTGTTTAAATAAATGTTTCTTTTTAAAATATAAACTGCTATATTTTTAAGCATAATAAATATGCTCTGACTTAGGATTCAAAAAGCTATATAACTTTTATCTTTTTTAGCTTGGTAAAATCATCCATTTGAGAGATATCCAGGTAATAGGGTCAAAATGATTCATATGATTATTGCGGGTAGCTTGTGTAAAATCAAAATGGAAGAAGAAAACAATCTAGTTCACAATCACAGCAAGCATTGGTTGTATATAATTAGATACACAATCTGTATATTTGTATTTAACATCTTCCTTCCTTCCTTCCTTCCTTCCTTCCTTCCTTCCTTCCTTCCTTCCTTCCTTCCTTCCTTCCACCAAACAGAACCTTAGCACAAGTGAGCAATACACCACCATTAAATTACATTTACAGCTAGTACTCAGCCCAGGCAAGACTGATCCCTTGGTTGGGCCTGTCTTACAGGCACCTCTTTGTCCCAAACCCAGGAACAGAAGTGAACCACCTGCTGCTTTTGTCATCTGAAATGTTTTCTCTTTACACATTTTCACTCCATAGAAGCAAATTGGAAATACTGTGCTTTTAGCTGAGGTGTGAATTTGAAGGAAGTAACACAAAGGCCATTCTGTAATAGTGTCTGTGAAATGTTGCTTAATAATAGAAAAATCTCCTGCTCTGAGAGAAAGGATTTGAAAAAAGAGCATTTGAGAGAAATCAAACCTAGAACTGTCTCTCAGCACTTAAAATCCCTTTATTTTCTGTTATCATTTTTTGTTATCTATCTATCTATCTATCTATCTATCTATCTATCTATCTATCTAATCTTGTTCTAGTTCAATTTCCCATCCAATGGAAAAATAGCACAAATGATATGAAGTGTATAATCACACAAATGTGCATTTGTGAAATCCTTATGACATCCTCATCAGATACCTAGGACTGAATAAAACTACATTTAGAGAAATAGGCGCACTGAAACTTCTCCAAACAGTTTTATTGTTTCTCTAGATGGAAATCTTCTTATGGAATAATAATTCATAAATTCTTTATATGCGCTGATAAAATACAAATTGTTACACAAAAAAGAGCAGTTGGTTCTAATTCAGAGGGCTTCCTGGACTTCTCTGAAAAATAGTTTTCCATGTTAACCAGGCCTGGAATATGGAAGTTATATTGATGACACCGTAGATGTTTTTCTAGCATGTTCGTTAGACTTAAATCCTCTAGCTAGAGAGCACAATTTAACTTATAATGATTTTATGCACCAGGCAGAGGTAGCAATTTGTAGTTCATTTATCTGGTCATTTGTGAAAGAAGGGAGGGGGAAAGAAAGAAGGAAGGAAGGAAAGAAGGAAGTTTGAAAAGCAAAAAAAAATGGAGATCTTGCTAAAAAGAATTGTTTTGAATGCAAAGGTACATTTCATGCTGCATTTAAACTCCTATTTAGGATAGAAGGACAGAAGATGAGCATTTTAGACTATTATTTTATTGTAAACTATAAACAGATGGATCACCTAAGAATCTTAGCTGTCACAAGACCATAACCTTAAACCATATCTACATTTAAATGAGAGATTTTGCAAAGAACTAGACTGAATGTCTTTGACTAACCATAGCCTAAAACCTTATGCTCATTTATGTTTTCAAAACAGCTGGAAACAGTTTCCTTTCTGTCTTATGAATTGGTGTCATTGAATGCTGATGGCGCCTATTTTGCCAGGGAGAAGTCTTCCGGCTCCATTTTGGAACTGGCACAAGTCAAGTCTCTTAATTTTGGTTATCAACCAGCAAAGACACAATAGCTGTGTTTGTTTGTTTCTTTGTTTAAATTCCCACTTTCTTTTTGTTATTGCAACTGCCTTATCTGCTTCAGTTTTCTGGATATGTGAAAGTTTTTCTCTTTTTGATTAATTTGGTTGGTCTTCAAAAGAGTACCACTCAACTATTTAATTATTTTTTCCCATATAAAACTAAATACTTACATTTGCTTGTTTGTATTTTTTTTAAAAAGTACTGATGATTTTAATATCTGATGCATGGTAGTCACAAATGATCTTCCATATGTATTAAAAGAAATAAGGTTCCTGTAATCCAAAGCTAGTTTGTTGGGTTTATGAAGTATGTAGAAATTATTCTGTTTTTCCAAAGGTAGCTTCCTCTTCTTTAGAAAAAAAAAAGTCTTTCAAAATTCCTTTAAAAAGATATTGAATTGTGGGTTTCTATACTTTCAATTGCTTGTTCTTGTTTTTAATTTTTGCTTTATGATTGCAATTGTTATTTATGACATTACTGAAATTGTATGTGACAGATGTAATGATTTTTTCACTGTTGTTCTATCTGTGCTGGGCTTTGACTCAGGAAATATAAATTTGAGAAATAGATTACAGAAAACACCGGCATTTTAGAAATTGGCATATTCCTTTGTTTGTTGAAAGATTTTAAACCTATAATTAGTAGGGGGTCATTTTATTTTATGCTAACAGTGACAAAAATATACAGGAAAAAGAAAACAAACTAAAACTGCGGGCGTTTCCTAACACCGATACACCAATTTTTATCAGCAAGCTATTGCACTTAGTACAAATGAATCTTTAAATACAGCACGACAGGGTTTCCTATTTCTAGCCTTGCTGTCAGTTCAGATCAGCTACATCACTAGTTTCAGTGGCAGCTAGGGAATCAGGTATAACTTTGGGTTTTTTTCCATTTCATACAAAAATGGTTTTTACATTCAATTTATACAACTGGTGTGTCTTTTCAGCTCCCTTTTTCTATCAATCTTTCTTGCCTTCCCATCTCCATTCCATTACAGGTAGTCCTCGACTTACAGCCATTTGTTTAGCAATCGTTCCAAGTCATAACACCACTGAAAAAAAAGTGACTTACAATCAGTCCTTGTCCTTACAACCATCATAGTACCTCCACGGCTACATGATCATAATTTGCTTGCTTGGCAACTGGCATGTATTTACAACAGTTGCATTGTCCTGTGGTCCTGTGATCATTATTTATAACCTTCCCAGTTGGCTTCTGCCAATCAAAATCAATGGGGGAAGCTGGATTCGCTTAACGGCTGCATGATTCACTTACTGGCTGCAGTGACAATCATGGCAAACAAAAGGTAAAATTACTTCTAGGATCCAAATTGTGGTTTTCCTTAATGAAGGAACAGAGCTGTGAATAGATGCCTATCCATACCCCATCCTTCTTTGCGATTTTGACCAAGTAAAGATTCAGACATACACATGCAGAGGTGGTATTCAGCAGGTTCTGACCAGTTCTGGAGAACCAGTAGCAGAAAATTTTTTTTAAAGATTTTATTTTTATTTTTGGGCAAACATACACAAACAAAACATAAAACATAAAACCATCTTCCAGTTACATACATACAGTGTGTTGGTTGGTTATAATCTTTTTGTGCATCCTCTCCATAGTCCTCACTTACAATTGTTTGTATAAATTCTCATATTATCAATCTAATATATATATATATATATATATATATATATATATATATATATATATACATTATTAATCATTTATTAGACTAAACTGTTATTCTTTCATTTTATACAAGATATTCAGAGTTTTAAATTCAGTTATAATATAACATTTCATATTATCATCCTAAATCCATGCAATAGTGATACATCTTTATATTATATTCTGTATAATTCTATTATCCTTATATTGTAAAATTCTCTAACATATTTCATTTCCATATTTTTTTTCTAACCATTGATAAAATAAACCCCATATCTGTAAAATTGTTTATCTTCTTGTTCTCTAATTTCAAATGTCAATTTACTCATTTCAGCACATTCCATTATTTTCTCGATAACTTCCTCCTGCATTGGTATTTTCTCATTTTTCCAATTTTTAGCAAATACAATCCTAGCCGCTATTAATACATTTACAATCAAATATTTCAATTCCCTACTTTGTATTTCAGGTAAAATCCCCAATAAAAATATCTCTGGTTTCAAGTCTATGTGTTTCTTTGTCATTTTTTCCAACCATGTGTGGATTTTAGTCCAATATCTTTTAGCTTCTGCACACATCCACCACATATGGTAATATGAACCCGGTATCTGATGACATTTCTAACATTTTTCGGATTTATCCTTAAACATTCTTGCTATTCTCGTTGGGGGTCAGTAGCAGAAATTTTGAGTAGTTCAGAGAACTGGCAAATACCACCTCTGACTGGCCCCACCCCCATCTATTCTCTGCCTCCCAAGTCCCAGACAATCTTCTTTTGTTGCCCTGCACAGGAGAATGGAGCTGGAAATCAGGTTAGTGGGGTGGGGAGGGATTGGGATTTTGCAGTAACCTTCTCCTGGATTGGGGTGGGAATGGAGATTTTACATTATCCTTGCCCTGCCATGCTCACCAAGCCATGCCCACCAAGCCACACCACACCCACCAAGCCATGCCCACAGAACTGGTAGTAATTTTTTTTTATCCCACCACTGTACACAGGGATAGGTATAATTGTGATACCCCATCTTTCTTTTGTCATATGGGTTAATGAAGGTGTCAAGCTTGCTGATAACACCTTTGGCATATTTATGTAATAAGAGAAAAATTAAATGTTTACACATTTAACAAGTGTGTGAATGAATATTGAAGAACTGATGACAAAGGTGATAGACATAACCTGGATGAGACTTTGCTAAAGAAGAGAGGGGTTATTCAATTGTTCTCTTGCCTTTTCTAGATGTGTTACATGGATTAAAATGAAAGATTTTTCTACTGCTTTGGTACTAATTGAAATGGAGTTAAAAGTTAACTCAGACAGCATCTTTTTCCTGCACAAGATTTGTAGTCAAACTTTAAAAGAAATATCTTCTTTGTAAGTCTGAAATCTCATTGTTAGAGGGGGGAAAAGGGAAGAATTGTCATAATTATAACAATAATTACAATTCCCAGTAAGGCACTACCTTGACATTTTGAAATCATCTGCCAAGCTGTCCCACTTCCTTTACATGCACGATCTGAACCTATATGGCAAAACACTATCTGAAATGGAATTCCTGCTCAACATTGTACAAATAAAACAACTAAGAAATTGCAATGGAGTTTGGAATGGACAAATACGCCACCTTCACCACTAACAGGAAAAAATAGTGAAAACTGAAGGACTTTGATGTTGAAATAACATCAAAGAGTCTAGATGAAGACAATCATTGCAAAGATGATGTTGTCCTTCAGGATGACAACATTAACCACACTGAAGTCAAAAAAAGAATTAGAAATGAATACATCCAGAGAGTGAATATCTTAAAAATCTTAAACTCAGAGGTTGAAATACCATCAAGACAATTAATACCTGGGCAATTCCGGTCATTAGATTATGTGAGAGGAATTATGGACTGGATTTAGGCTGAAGTAGAGACCCAAGATAGGTGGACTAGAAAATAATAACAATGAAACATGCCTTTCCTCCATGCAGCAATGTTGATGGACTCTGTTACAAAGAAGCACAGAAGGGCATATTGCTAATATACCAGACAGTAGGGGTGGGGGGGAAAGACCATTTGAAGAATACCTGAAAGACAGTGAAGAAGATGCACTGAATCTAATATACCATGAAGATGTTTTGAATACCAAAGTGACCAAACTGGCCTGTAAGACCAAATAAAGAATACAAAAGAGGCATGGCAAGGAAAAGCATTATATGGCCAGTACATAAAAAACTAAAAGGAAAAGAAATTAACAATGAGCAATGGCTAAAGCAGAAAAATGAAAGAAAGAGATAGGGGGGTCTAAATATGGCTGCCCAAGATCAAGCCTTAAGAACAAATGCATGCAAAGCCGGAACTGAGAAGACAACAACAGAAAGCAAATGCCGCCTTTGCAAAGAAGCTGAAAAAACAGTGGATTCCCCCCTAATCAGTGGCTGCAAGAAGACTGAAAAGACTGATTACAAACAATAGCAGGACAACGTAGCAACAATGGTGCAATAGAATCTTGGCAAGAAGTAAGCAAGAACTGATGGGACCACAAAATAGACCAATTAATAAAATAAGAAGAGGCTACAGTGCTTCTGGGACCTTTAGAATTCAAACAAACTTTAGAATTTAAGCACATGCTATCTAACAACCCAGGCTTAACCACTGCCAATAAGAAAGACAAAAAAAAAAATGTGTGGATAGTTGTTATTTAATGATTGGAGACAGCAGAATAGAAGAGGAAGAGCTGAAGAAAGCCACAAAATACAAAGACCTACAAACAGAGATAGAATGACTGCAGCAAAAAAACAAAAGGCAAAGATTGTATCAATAGTAATAAGTGCCTACAGCACAATTCCAAAACACTATTGGCATAAATGAAATCACTTACACTCAATTGCAAAAGGCAGTGTTATGACCACCTTATATTCTGCGATCATACCTTTAATATTTTTAAACAATGACATATGCCTATTCCATGATTAGAAGGATTCAATAGGTGGGCAAAAATGCCAGATCTAATCTAATTATCTGGCTGACTGTGTGGCCAACCATAATAATAATATTGCTGAGAGATGAAAATGGTCAAGGGACAGAAGATCAATGATGGTTGGAAGAAATTCTGAAAGTTTGTTGTTTTTATGGCACTTGAAAAAAATCTATTATGTTTGAGGGTGATGCTATGCCTGAAAAAAAAACCTACCTAGGTGGCTTCTGCTGAAAAATAACAGGAAATCATGCCATTTAGGGAAGGGGGAATACAAAAATTATTCTTTTTGGATTCTGTCATTCCTATAATATAATTATAATTCAGAATATAGCTGGAAGGGACCTTGGAGGTCTTCTAGTCCAACCCCTTGCTCAAGCAGGACACCCTATATATCAGGGCTCCCCAAATTTGGCAACTTTAAGACTTGTGGACTTCAACTCCCAGAATTCTCCAGCATAGCTGGCTGGAGAATTCTGGGAGTTGAAGTCCACAAGTCTTAAAGTTGCCAAGTTTGGAGACCTCTGCTATATACTAAGGCTAAAAAATCTATACTGTACATAAAACAGTAATGTTGACAATTAATGGTTGCCCCAGCAGTGCTAGTCAAGCAAATAACCACAAAGATATATAGATGTTATACAGATGTTAATGAAACTTCAAACATATAATTCCTAATTTTTTCCTAGCAGGTAATTCTCCATAATAATAATATTTTTAAAAAAAAATCAAAACAGTTCAGGAAGAAAAACAAAACAATATTTGTCTAACAAAAAGGGACAAATATGCACATTATATGGTACTGTATGGGTATTTTAGAGTTCATAATCATTTTCAAGTCCATGATTTGATTGCATCGCATACCCAAAGTACATATATTTCTGTTTGCTATCATTACTTAAGAAAAGAGTCATCCTTTATTTGGTTCAGATTCAATGGGTTGATTCTTCAGATTTTTCAGTTTTCATTTTACTTTCATAATAGGTTCTTCTGAATAAACCTTCTGCATTCTCAAACTTACAAGTTTTTTAAAACCCAGTTTTGATTCCTGTTGTCCTATTATTCAGACTTGCCATGTATGCTGTATAAACAAATACAGAGGCAATACAGATTCTTGTCTTATTCCTTTTCCTATACTGAACTATTCTATTTCTCCAAACTTAGTTCTTAAAACAGCTTCTTGCTCATTGTAAAAAATTTTCTAAATACAGTAATCAGGGATTATGGCTTACAATACCCTTAATAGATTCCACATTCTTGCATGATCTAAGTATTAAAGACCTGGCTGTGGTCAATAAAGCAAAGGTAAATTCCATGTATTGTTTTGCTCTTTCCATTATCTATTTATCTTAACAATTTGGTCTCATGTCCCTCTGTTTTATCTGAATCCTGATTGTTTAGATTTTTTTTCTCTTCATGCATTGTTAAGTGCTTTGTAAAATACCATTATAATATATACAAGTTTTCCAATATCTTGGGCAGCCCTGAGCCATATTTCTTGACATAGAGGTTATTGCCTCGTATGTTCACCTTGATACATTTAAGGTTAGGGTTAAGATTCAATCTCCCTTATTGTATATTGCAATCTGGAATAAAATCAAACACTTTCTAAATGAACAAATAAAAACCAAGTGGGCAATTGTCAAAAGGCCAGGGATAAAAAAAAAACCTTGATATTTCACACAATGAGGTGTCAGTAACTCTTGCTCATTTTGTACAAAACTGCTAGGTATCCATCGATTGATCTTTGTATATATGGTGCATAAGTCTATGTGGGTACTGAAAAATCAGAATATACTTGGCATAAAACAAGTACCAATAAAAGTAGCTTTAAAAAATAAATCTGTCTGGGGAGAATCTAAAGTTATCATCTGGCAAAAAGCCAACAATCAATTTAGCCTCTAGAACAGAAAAACTGGATTCTAAGTACAAGTTCTATTTCTGGTATTGCTAGTGGTTTGAAACTGTGAGAATTTTGTTCTCCTCTAAAAGACCTGCAGTATGGGTCTTTATGGTTCAGCCTTGAAAAGACTAAAAGAACATGAAGACTTCCACAAGAACCGAAGAGTTCACTGTGGGAACGTATTTTCCTTTTAGGAATCTGATTTTATTTCATCCCAATATTTGGTCAGTTACAAATACAAGCACATTGTTGGTTGACATAAGCTATTTGTTTGTCTTCTCATTTCTCTAAAGTTCTCTGAGAAGATTGCAAAACTGCCTAAACTATTAAAGATTTCTAAATATACAGTATATTGCTTATTGTACCCTATGACTGTCATTAAGTGTTGTACCTTATGATTATTGACTCTTGATGAATGTATCTTTTCTTTTATGTATACTGAGAGCATTTGCACCAAGACAAATTCCTTGTGTGTCCAATCACACTTGGCCAATAAAGAATTCTATCTATTCTATCTATCTATATACATTTAAAAAAACATAAAAACAACACAGCACAATTAATAAATGCTAGCATTGGATTGATATATACTGTTTTAGCATAAAGAGTATTTCAATTTAAAATTAACCTCAAAACTAAAACAGAAACAGAAATCCAGGAAGAAAGAGAGAAATGTCTCCTGGTAAATGGGTAGACCGTTCTCTAAAGGCAACTTTATGGGCAAAGATGCCTTTTTCCCTGTAGAAGCATACAACCTTCACTTTACTTCAAAGGATGGAAATCCCAAAGGATGACTGAAAAGTTGACCCAAGGAAAGGGATGATCTTTGAAATCAGCTATTCAGGTCTTTAAAAATTAGTACTAAAATGCTGAAATAAGCATTGGCTTCATTTTGTACATGTCAGGCAAGATCTTTGCTTAGTCTCCTTCAGGGATGCCCAGAATTGAAACTGTCCCTTCTGTATGTAAATTACATATGCCTTCACTGAACAATGCCCCATCAGAGGCATGTAACAATACAGCAACCATGCTGTGCTATTCAAGGATTTCCATGACAGTGAGACAGATATGGCCAGATCACACATTTTCTTGTTCCTGCTTCCTACATGGGCTACACTAAATCTTAGGCTATTATTACATCATAGTTTAAATTTTAATGTGAAACATGATCAGCGAGGAACACTAGGATATAAAAGAGCTTCACGTGTTCTCATGTAATTCCCAGGATTTCCTGGAGTTCTCATCTTACTATATCTGGATGGTACCAAGTACCCAAAGTTTGGTGCAGAAAATGTTGCTACATTCTGCAGCAAACTAATATATGTAGCCATCATTAATATATGCAACCATCAACCATTAAGGAGCATCATGTTTGTGTCTTAATTCATTTTATTAATCTCATTTCTCTGCCCTTCTACCAAATTGTGATATTGTCCTACAACTTATTTGACAAGATGAATCATTAGTTAAAAGGCCTGGGAATCTGCAGACATAAGAGACATAGCAACAGCTGTAACCCAACCATAGCAAGCCTTTTGCATGAGCAATGCTGCATTAAGAAAAAGCAATCCTTTTGTCAACCTCATTATCTACGGCAGAAACAATATGAAAAAGATGACCCACCACTATGATTATAGATCAAATTGCTCCTCTTACACTGCTGCTATTTAGCCACCTAGAAGAATCTTCTTAACAGTAAAGAGCTTATTTAATGTAACATTATAGCCTTGAAATTCTTTCTCAATGGAAAAAAAAAACCTTCCACACTTCTGTAACTGCAAAGTGGAGGGATGGGAAAGTTCCTGTATAAATAGAAACTCGAGTTCAGTAACGTTACAAAAGCTTTATGTAACAGTGGACAAAGGAAACATCAGTGTCAAAATCTTCATTACTCAGCCCTCCTATGGTGCTTGAGGGACACAGCTTGATCAGTCACCAAACTGAAACGTTTCATTGTGTGTGTGTGTTTAACAAGAAACAATTCATTAATTTTGAAATTTCTCTACTGACTTTCTTTTACCGAAAGAGTCAAAGCAGATTATAATTTGGTCGAAGAGAATAGTATTTCCCAAGATAATGGAATCTGAAAGCTTGCACTTACGGTTTTATTTCTTTTAAGAATCATGGAAGACGTGCTGTTAAAATGCACTCTTTCTTTTCCTGACCTCCCTATACTGATTCTCTCTTGTGACCTGCATTTTGAAGGGTTAGAGTAGAGATGTTGCCTGAAATCATTTAAATCAGCCTTCCTAAGCAGAAGCTCACTATATGTATAGGGACTACAGTTCCCCAAATATCCTAACAATGAAATTATAGGCAATGGTGTTAGGAGATTTTAAAATATTTCCAGTTTGGGAAGGCTGGTCTAAACTATGTGTATCAAGCATATTATACATTTGCAAGAAACATCTTTACCATTTTTGTCAAAATGATTCCTGAACTGATTAGGGAGATAGATTTGATATGTTTACTTATTTATAAACTTGTTAATTTGGACACTGCTTAATTCAAGCTAATTCCAGAAAACTCACACAATAAAAACAATATCAACAAATATAACCATGCAAAATCCAGATTTTTTAAAAAAGTGAGCCAGTTGATGAATCTGGCCAAGAGCAGAATATTTGCACCCTACGAGGGATTCCAACCATCCCAGCCCAAAGCCTGGAAGAAGAGACAGATCTTAAAAGCCCTCTGAAAGAGCATCAGGGTGGGAGCCCCTAGGGGAAATTTCATTCCAGAGGGCAGGGATCATAGCAGAGAAGGCAGGCTTATGGGCTCCCAATAGATGGCACTGCTTGATTGAAGGAACTGAACTGTCACATTGATCTGGTCAAGCTGATAATATGGGAGATAATCAGTTCTTCAAGTAAGCAATTTGCATGACACCCAGAAGTAAACTGGCAACTAGTGTAGCTCTTGAAGCAGGAACGTCATATGGGCATGTTTAGACAGGCCCACCACAGCGCACAGCACTGCATTTTGAGCAATTGACGTTTCTGGATGAAGTGGTGTTCAAGCCACAAATAGAGTGCCCTCACATGGCAATTTCATATAGGTGTTGAATAAAAGAGCAGAGAAGCTCAAATCTATTAAGATGGGGCTGAAGGAGTGATCTCTCATTTCTAACATCAAATGAAAATGACCCCCAAAGAAGGAAGAGAATCACCAATACTCTCTCTTGGCTGAACTACCACAACACAGTTGGCTTAGTCTGCCACTGCCAGATTGAAGATTTGTGTTAGCCCCAACTCTCTCTCAAAACTAAGGTCTCACAGCCACAAAGGAGACAAGGATGTTTGTTACTTCAAACAACTAGAGGATGCTAAGCAAGAAAAGGCTGCTCTAGAACCTAGGAGCCTATCTACTTTCCTTTGAGTTTCTATTGATGATTATCAGCTACAGACCTAAAACAGCCCAAGTATTTATATTTGCTTTAGAGGACAACTACCGTGTTTCCCCGAAAATAAGACCTACCCCGAAAGTAAGACCTAGCACTATTTTCTAAAGCTGCCCTAATATAAGACCTACCCCGAAAATAAGACCTAGTGTAAATCTCCAGTTCCAGGAAGACTTTTCAGGGAGCAACCGTGCACCTGCGAAACACCCCCCCCTACACACTCACACCCACTATTTGGCACCATAAATATATAAGACCTACCCCGAAAATAAGACCTAGTGTGTTTTTGGGAGCCAAAAAAAAAATAAGACAGTGTCTTATTTTCGGGGAAACACTGTATATTGTGTCTACAATCCCTTCACAATTATACACCCAAATTCATCTGCTACATCAAAGATGACCCATCCCACCGAGCATTTTGGAAACCACTGTGCTTTAATATTCATAATTCTCCCAGTCAGAAGAGCTGTTTCATGGCATGCACATTTAAAAATAATTCTAAAGGCTCGTGATGACTACAAAGCATCTTGCATGTTCTCTCCCACTGTCACATTCTTTAAGAGCACAGCAAACACGGTTGTTGAAATATTCATTATGAAAGTGGCCCCCAACCCCCACAGCTGCCTCAGGAGAAAACCTTGGGATAACTTTATGTTTTTACTGTTAACCCCAGTTCAGCAGCTCGATTCGATTCTGATGAAAGCAAACAATGTTTTCCTTTCTGCCTCATGAAGTTGTGTACATTAGTGAGCCTTTGCTAATTGTTTTTGATTTAATACCAGTGTACCACAGTTGGGTGTGAGCACCAGTACAAATGTAACCTTAATATTATGCCTGATTGTTAGTTGCTTCTGCTTGGTGATGAAGTTGGTTAGATCAAGTTCCCAGAAACTCTAAGCAATCATCTCAGTTCTGGAACAAACATAGAAATGGATGTGTTCAAATATGGCATGTGCAAATGCTGCTCTGGATGATACCCAAATTTCTGGTACCCAAATTTTTGCAAATAAAGTTTATCTGAAAAGCTGTACTAGCTAAAGCATAATGTTCCTATTTAAAAAGCAGCATGAAGAAATGGCTATGTTCTTCAATCCATTGATTTTTATATGAGGTTCAATTACCCATATCCTAGGAGCTTATTCACCAGGCAACTTAAAAGCAATAACAGCAATAATAACAAGCCACCCCATCGAAGACCAACTTAAAAAAAATTACTACCATTTGTATACCTTGCTGATATTTTCTCAGAATTTAAATTAAGTGCAACATCACGCTAGCTGATTTTTCAAAAAGCTTCTGAGGCAGGGTGTAATCATGTTATCATTTGGAGAAACAGCTCCCCTCATCGGCCTTTTTTGAACAATAAGGATAACACTTGAAGATGAAAATGCCCATTTTAAGAAATGTTTCTAATAAACTACCTGGGGTCATGGTATCATAACAAAGTGTGATCATCAATTGACTAAAATCAGTATTTTTTATTGCTTCTTTTCTAGAATCAAGGCAAAGTTGCTGTTTATTAAGACTCGATTTTCAGTTTTGAAAAATAATGGAATAATTTTTTACTTCCCTAACTGAGTTCATTTCATTCCATCTGCCTAAATAACTTCTTATCATTATTAGACCTGTTTAAGGCAAATATTTTATTCCTATTCCTAGCTAGGAGACCAAAATGAATGCATTTAGTGGAAAAATCTATATGATATTTTCTAAACTAAAAAAATGATAAATTCCTGCCCTGGAAATTCTACAATCTAAACATAAGCAAGGGAGTGGGGGAGTGGAGAAAAAGAGTGGAAAGGAGATAACCTGAGCAAATGTTGCATCATGAAGACATAATCTTGTGATAAACCATGATGATGGAAACATAGTCAAATCTTGTGTCATTGTGTTTTGACACAAGCCTCAGTCTTGCTTGCTTCTGGACACCAAGGTTTGACCATGATGTCATGATACATGTCCCCTCTTCCCTTCCAAAAATGCCTTTGGCATTACAATTAGTATATAGAAACTTACCTAAACTAAAAAAAAAAAATTTCCAGTTCAGAAAATTTTGGAATATTGAGATAATAATGACAGTCTTTCTATTTCCATAAAGACTTAGAAAGGTAATTATTCAGTAGTTAGGCTGACTTCCTTGATGCAGAG
This sequence comes from Naja naja, assembly GCA_009733165.1. Classification (NCBI taxonomy): domain Eukaryota; kingdom Metazoa; phylum Chordata; class Lepidosauria; order Squamata; family Elapidae; genus Naja; species Naja naja. The sequence continues at coordinate 235,784,359 of CM019149.1, read as the reverse complement.
CTCACCAGCTTTGCAGAGGGGTTCAAAGGAAGGCATCACCAGCTGCATCTTCTGAATGAGTTGGAGTATATTTACAATTGGGATATATGTTTATGATGTATGTGTCTTGATTCTTAGGGGGTATATAAATAAAATTAATCATTTTATTTATGAGGACCCAGATTGTTGGAGGCAATATGCTGACACTATAAACCTCTTAGAGAGGGCTGTAAAGCATTGTGAAATGCTATATAAGCTATTGCTAGGTATTGAATATATTGCCTATATGATAAATATTGCTATACTATTGCTTCTTGAAATTAATTTATACAGGCCCTGAATAAAATAGCATTATACACAACATTTCTCCAGTCTCCAAGCTTTGTCTGATATTGATTGAATTTCCTATGAAAATATGTACATATTGGCAAATACTCCAGAAATTGTACTAGGATAGTCCAAAAATATGGTTCAGAAAAGTAGAACACCTTTTTTTCAATTTGATGTTCTTCTTATCACGTTGAGATTGTTTGAGGAAGTTTGCTGACAAATTACCATACCACCACGTCATCTCACGGCAATAAGCCTTCTCTGTAACTGCCCACTTCTCTCCAATGTGCTCCCTGCCAGTGAGGACCTTCAACATTTTGTGGGATTCTAAAACAGCTTTTAAAACACAGAGTAATGATCCTAATTCTGTGTTTTATGCTAAAGATTGCCTCATAAATGTCAGGTGCAAGGAACCACACCCACACTGTGAAATGACCATATTACTTGTTTATTGTTGCAATGCCTATTTGCATCTAATTAGACTTACAACATTTTCTTGGGAACAGTAGATAAGGCTTCAGGGATTCTGGAGGAGCTAAGGTCTGTGCCACTTTCTGCTATGCAAGGACTCTAAGTTCAGCCCCCTCTTCACACCTTATCCCTGCTCTCATTTTGTTTAAAAAATGCTTTTATAGTAAAATGCTAAGAGAGATTGTAGTGGTATTAAACAACCACATAAATAAATAGTATCCAGAGCAGAGGTGGTATTCAGCAGGTTCTGACCAGAACCGGTAGCGGAAATTTTGAGTAGTTTGGAAAACTGGCAAATACCACCTCTGACTGGCCCTGCCCCCATCTATTCTCTGTCTCCTGAGTCCCAGCTGATTGGCTGGGTCTTCTTTTGTTGCCCTGCACAGGAGAACAGAGCTGGAAAGCAGGTTAGTGGGGTCGCAAGGGAATGGGGATTTTGCAATAACCTTCCCTTGGAGTGGGGTGGGAATGGAGATTTTACAGTATCCTTCCCCTGGAGTGGGGTGGGAATGGAGATTTTGCAGTATCCTTCCCCTGCCATGCCCACCAAGCCATACCCACCAAGCCACACCCACAGAACCAATAGTAAAATTTTTTGAATCCCACCACTGATCCAGAGATGTAACCATATTTGTTGCAGCAAAAAATAAATAGAACTACTGTAGCACAAAGAGTCAATCCTTTTCCCTTTAATATTAGAACAAGCATGAAAATAACAAAAAGAAAAAAAAAGATACTCCATTGAGGTCTTAAACTAAACAGGATTTGTTAAAATGACACAGAACCGGCAATGGCCCCATCTTCCCAGGTTGCACCCTGGGAAGTTGAACAGCAAATAGTAAAAGGATCTCTTCCTTTTAAAATTATACACTTGCTTGACCTTGAGAAGAATCCCTAACAAAGATTTCAGATCACAGTGAAATATGAAAATGAATCTTGGACCACTTGTTAAAAAAAAAACAAATTCTCTTCCTTTATACATGTTTACAGATAATATTAAGGCTGTACACTTGAGTCACACATTTGATTCAGTAAAACTTGGCAGCACAACAGTGACGGTTCACTAAACTGTTGCAAAATCCAGCTATCAGCAGCAGGAAGAGAATTAGGTCAATGTATATAAAATGAAGTTCTGAAATCCAAACTGTAAATTATCAAAACATCTGTTTAGCAAAAGAGGTGGAAAGGGCGCAAGCTGTTTTCCCCGAAAATGCTGTTGCTGCCGCTGCTGCTGAAGCTCTTTGGGGACTCTGAAAAAAAGGTAGCAGCATGTGCAAAAGCAGCAACAACACTTGAGTTGTCTTGCAAAACAGATGATTTGAGACTACAAAGAGTACCGATAGAAGATAATATACTGTATGTACTCAGAATTGGGCTCTAAGGTCCTTGGTGCTCTCTGAGCTTGGCAGTTTTCTTATAGACATTTTATTAACAAACTAGGTAACATCATCAGGGCAATAGGTAACATCACCATGACCCCACTACCGAGAATCCATTGCTAGAAAAAATACCTTGTCCATTGTAGTTCAATTTTTTTCTTGTGGTGATGGTGGTAATAAAATCCTAATTAAGCAGATGTTTTCTATTCTCCCAGCCCTTAGTCTGACCAAATAGTTCATTTATGTGCAGCAAAGTATTTGTCTTGGACCAAGAACTCCCAGGTTTGAGTCTATTTTTAACCATGAAAACTCACTGTTTGATTTATAACCATTCACTCTTTCTCAGCTCATGGAATTCAGGCATAAAAATGTAGGAGGATCTTCATGCAAATTGCTTTAAACTCATCAGGGATAGGCAGGATACAAATCTAAGAAATAAACATATATTATTTGCCTAATGCCACTGTAATTTTGATATACCTCGGTGTCAAGCTATATCAGGTATATGGAACTGATTCTCTGACTGCTATATTTTGCCATGTTCACTTTCTTCAAACTACAGCTTTTCAGCCTCATCTACTGCAGATTACTGTAACCTGCCAGAAACCAGTAATCCTATCATGTAAGGATCTTTTCTTGAACTGTACAGTGTTAAAAGTTGTGAATAGATACATTTATGCCTTTACATGCACAGCAAATAGGTGAACCTTTTGAATGGAGATTTAGGTAGCTTTATTTGGCTCAGTGAGCTCTGCCTCTTGTGCATTTATTAAGGCCTTAATTAGATTTGACATTTCGGGTTTCTTCAGATATGGACTGAACACCTGTAAAACATTTATTATAAGCATGGCCAATATAATCACTTGAAGTCTGGTTTCTAAAGGGGCCTAAATGTCTATAAATATTGTAAATTAGCAGATACATAAAAAGAAGGAAGGAAAAAATCCAGTGGTTTCCAAGTAGAAACAAAAGTACTTACATATTTTTATTTTATCAAAGCAATCAAATTATCCATGTCTGCTAATTCCATCAACTTTTGCAGCCATTCTTCCACTGTGGGCATTGAAGTGTCCTTCCTTTTTTTGTGCATAAAGTAATCTTGCTGCCAAACATAGTGAATTTGCAAGTTGACTCATGACTTCAGCTGAGGGTGATATTGAGTAGCCTGAATAATATAGACCACTCTCTGTGCTGTAAAAGGTATCCTTACCATTCTTTAAAGCAGTGCTTCTCAATCTTGGCAGCTTTAAGACAGGTGGACTTTACCTGCCAGAGTTCCCCAGACACTGGCAGTGGCAATCATTTAAAACATTTAATTGCATGACGTATAAATGATCAACAGCTTCATTCAATGTCATAGAGTTTGAAAAAATGAGTACTAGCCAAAGTTACACTTCTGAAAACTGTATTCAAATCACTACACCTATAATACTATACACAAAATGGAATAAGGTCCACTGAACTCAGGAATACAGAAAAACCTAATTTAAGCATTAAGTTGATGTTAAGTATAAAGTTATAGGGACACAGTGGCTCAGTGGCTAAGATGCTGAGCTTGTCGATCAGAAAGGTCAGCAGTTTGGTGGTTCAAATCCCTAGTGCTGCATAATGGAGTGAGCTCCCGTTACTTGTCCCAGCTTCTGCCAACCTAGCAGTTCGAAAGCATGTAAAAATGCAAGTAGACAAATAGGGACCACCTTTGGTGGGAAGGTAACAGCACCTTCGGCGGTTAGTCAAGGCAGCCACATGACCATGGAGACATCTTTGGACAGCGCTGGCTCTTCAGCTTTGAAATGGAGATGAGCACTGCCCCCTAGAGTCGGGAACAACTAGCATGTATGTGCGAGGGGAATCTTTATCTTTTTAAGTATAAAGTTAGTCATCTCTGAAATCAGTGAACTTTTCCTTTCTTTTAAAACTGATAGTTATTGTGCATTTTCTTTTTGTGTGTGACTTCAAGACAAAACTATCTTTTTGTGTTCAAGTCCATGAACATTTTTGGCAGCATTTTCAGCAGTGATTTACCATGGTGTCTTCCTAATTGTATAAAGTTTGCATATAATTCTAAATCACAAAATTATGCATAGCAATATAAAAAGTCTTCTCCATTCTTGCCAGGAATGGAAGGAAATTAGCAATGTTATACCTTGTCTCCAATGATCTCCTGATCAGTTCCTGTTCATATTTTAAAATACTCCAAAGAATGATTTGTGCACTTATGTTCCTTGTACCTACAGAGAGTTTGTGTGCAGCCTTTATAATAAAGGGTTTATGGTACCCTTGGTAGCTTTTGGTAAGGACCAACCAGCACTAACTTGTGCACTGTCCTGCCATACTTAAGCATCTCCAAATCAGGACCTATTTGTTTGGCAAGAGATATTTTATAAAAGGTAAACTCTGCCAATGCCAAAAGTTAAAATTATGCACCTTCCACCTTTCTTTTATTTTGGAATCAACACTCCTACTATCTGTGTCCAGTAAAGGAATGCAAGCCACTATGATCCAAGATGTTAAATACAAACTCAGGAAATCCAATTTCAACTCTGTAATCCATAAACCTAAGTGTAGTTGCCTTGTTGATCAGCAACAAGCAAGCAAGGATAGACCATACATATAGACCTTCAGAATAACTTTCATAAGGTAAGCAGCACAAAACAAAAGAAGATGGAGCTAAGATAAATCTTAGATCAGATCTAGACTTAACGTCAAATATTATTAAGAACAGGTTGGATTAATTAAATGCAGGTAACTTCTGAAATTTATTGGGAAGACTGATTCTGCTCTGACCTTCTGTTTCTACAGTATGAGTAAAGGCTTTCTTCAGATACTACTGGGCAAGATGCTCTCAGCTTCTAGGTGGTCAGAATTAGAAAGAGTTAATACTGTAACATCCATCATGGATGAATGCATATGAAAGAGGGGGGAGGGAGGGAGGGAGGGAGGGAGAGAGTAAGAGAGAAAGAGAGAGGTGTCACGAAACAGTAGAAACAAAAGACAATGGCCACTGTTATGTAACATTTTACTTTAGAGACTATGAGCTGATACTTGGCACAGTAGCTGCAAGTGATGTGATTTTAAGGCTTCAATCTACGTGTACCTCAAAGGGTTGGAATTGTGTGTTCAACAGTGGGTTCTTAATATGTTCTTTTTATGGAAAACTTCTGATAGGCATATAGTGTTTCTTCTTCATTCTTCTACACTGTTTACACGAACTGCCACATCATCTCTGCATTTCAAAATGATAAAAGGCAGGACTGCACACTTTTGTTTGCAGCTGCCTCTAAAAAACTTTAATTGGAACTCTTTAGCAGTAAAACTTTGGTTGTCCTTAGTTCCTGAAGTTTAACATATTTAACCAGAAGCAGTCGGCAGGGAGAATTTTCTGAGTCTCAGTTCATTCAAGGTTTAGACCCATGGCTGGCTGGGGAATTCTAGGAGTTGAAATTAAAATTGCCAAGGTTGGATATGCCTGACTTGGATCCTTGGACAACACTAGCTAAAGCTATCACTGTATATTCAGTTCTGACTAGAAGTACTGTTCCAGAGAAGAACTATTTCTCAAACTTCTTCACCAAAATTGTGGACAAAATAACTATATGAATGGATTTGTCTGAATTCTTCAAGAGAAAGAAGAAATTAAGCAACAGTAACAACAGCACTGCTACTGGACTGCCCAGCAGCAGGAGGATTCTTATACTGTATGTCTGCAGACTTAGAGATGATCACAGGCCATTCATTTTGTGATCACTTCTTAACTAAATATATGTATCATATTCTATGCATGAGAATCAGTTTTCTTTAGCTTTGAAAGGACTTAAGAACAATAACATTCTAAACTGAAAGGGACATTTAGTCCAACAAGTCCAAAGCACTGCTTTGTGCAGGAATCCAAATCATTATTTATACAAGAGGAACTCCCCATCTCTCTGAGTGATTGTTTCCATTGTTCTTGATTTCTAAATCACAGAATTATGCAAAAATCTTTCACAGCACTTGTTTTTTTTTATCCTTTTTAATTGGCAAATTGAGATTTGCAGCAGAAGTCGCCTGCAGAAAAAGCACATGTTTCCCCATAGACCATTAAATGCTTCTCTAGAAAAATGTAATTAATGTATGGAATAGTTTTATAGGAGACTCCTCAGACAATGCTGAATCAATAATTTACCCTTCTTCATCATCATTCCTTCATTTTGTGAGCACTGACAGCAGACATCTATTGAGAAGGGAACATACATTCATATTTGTATGTCCACAAATATTCATGCTTCTGTATGTGCCTTCTTCTTCCTATTGGATTTTGAATTAACAGTTGCAGAATAAAGCTATTTATTACTTTCATAACATATAGGTGCATTTTCTTTCTTTCTTTCTTTCTTTCTTTCTTTCTTTCTTTCTTTCTTTCCTTCCTTCCTTCCTTCCTTCCTTCCATCCACCCACTCATCCATCCATCCATCTTTCTATGCTATATTTACTTCTGGGTAAGTGCACACGACCTAATCCTTAATGATACCACTTCGAAAATAATGGACAGAGTTAAAGTTAATCCTTCTCTCTTTAATTCACAAACAGATTTTCCCCCTTTTTCAAGCAGACTAGGAGGAGCCTTGAATGAACTATTGGAGAGCCTGTTTTTCTTCTTTCTCTGGATTCTTGTGACATGAGGAGGGGAATTTTTGGATCAAACTTACTGAAGAATGAAAATAATCATATAGCTATTCCTATTTGGATTGGGACTCTGCACACTAACTTAACACCAAACAACAGGAAGAGATAGTCTCAACTTTATATAATGTATAACTTGATCCTTGGATTGGAATTTGATAGTAATGGAGATGTGTTACTGAAAACAATGGAGCTTATATCTGAATAGGCTCTAACTGCAAGTAGGAACACTGAAAAGATTTCCCTGAGTCAAACAGCTTGCTTTTTATAGCAACCTGGAACCCTGCCACAAAAATAAAAAAGTCAGAGATTTGTCTTCCCTAAAGTTTGTAATTACAGAATGTAATTAAATCAAATATACAAACTAAACTGTATTTTATTAGGAGATTTTCACAAAACAAAATAGATTTTTAAGGTGTACAGTTAGTGTTATTTGCTTGAGATTAGTAATTTCCTCAGTTCTTGGATCCCAGCCCTGCCATGGTCTAATAAAAGAACCTAAACTGCAGTCGGACAAAGGCTGCTACTGTAGTTTAAAGAAAAAGATTTAGAGTCATATGCTGTGCAGAAAGCTGAACAACCTTCCTGAATGAAGTAGAATACATTACATGTGTGACAGACTGATGCAGAATTGTAGGCATATTTGAATGTAAACCTATTGATCCTGCTTTAGCTGTCAAGAAAGCAGGGAGAGATGAGAGAAGGAGCTGAGAAGACAGGGTACCGCTTGCTTTAATTAGCGGTGTATGATATGCAGTATTCACAGGTTTTAGCACGTGCCAGTTTGCATTTTCTTCTTTGCTTTTAGAAATGCAATGGTACAGACAATATGAGAATGGCAGGAAGACACAATTTCCATTTTAAACATCCTAGAACTGTTAGTTATGCTGCTTTATGGGGGAAAAGGAAAGAAGAAGAACAGAGAAGTACTCCTTCAGGGAAAATGCTGAACGAGGGCTTCCAAATAAGTCTGATTATTGCTGTTTCAAGATCCCTTTCTTCTTGTCTTCCTTTGCCCTCATTGTATTAACACTTTCCTTGACAAAATGGGCTTGTCTCGAAACAACAATAAATGAGTAATGAAAAAGGACACCAGTCTTTCACTCTTAAAAAGAAGAAGTAAACAGTAGGTTTCTGCAGAAATTCAAGCTGGCACTTTAGGATCTTCTCAGGTTTGCTTCATGATCTACTGGAGATTGCTGTCTTTAATTAATTATGCCAGAAGGAAAAGGATATATTTCTGATCCAGCAAATTTCAAATCCGATATTCTATTTTAAATCAGATTGACAGAGTAGAGCCAGGAGCAGATGGCATTGTATAGTACTTACATTAGAAACAGTATGATGAAATCAACTTTTACAATCCTAGTATGGCAGGTTTAAGTCCTTTTATGAAGTATCACAAAAGGAATATGTTATGTATGTAGGTTTGAATGTTATTGGTTTAGTTTGAATTGTTCTTGTAAAATGTCAAATAGGATTGGTTTAAATAGTGCGGGAAAACCCTGCACTCTGATTGGCTGGCAACTGCTGCTGGCTATAAGAAGCAGCGTAGCCCAGCCAAGTCGGTCCATTCGAGCTGTAGTCACTAATAAACTCTTCACTGAAGCTCTTGTAGTCACTTAATAAACTCTTCACTGAAGCTCTTGCGTCTGACTCTTCATACAAACATAACACTGGCGGCGAGGATGGGATTCCCCTGAAGAAGAGGCGCGGAAGACAAGCAGAAGAGCGAGATGGCTGCGCTGAACACCCCCAGCCCGTTCGATCCGGTGGCAGAAGACTGGGAATAGTATGCGGATCGCTTCCAAATGTATTTGGAAGGAAACGCGCCGATATCGAGAAGCGGAAGAGAGAGCGGTATTTCTCACGCCTGCGATCTGGCAGTCTTCAAGATGGCGAAGGCATTGGCGGAGCTGCAGACTTGAAGGTAATGGAATGGCCTGATTTAGAAAAGCTTTTAAGAGCCCATTCGCCCCACAAGTATCGTGCCTCATTAAGAACCACGAGTTTTATCGTCGGGATCAAGAGGAAAGCGAAAATGTTAACGACTTCGTGGCAAGTTTAAGGGACATTGGGGGTGCTTGTGAGTTTACCAACTTAGAAGAGGCCATGCGTGATTGTTTTGTTCTAGGCCTTAAAGACAAGGTCTTACAGAGCAAATTACTAATGAAACCTAAGATCAAGTTTAAGGAGGCCATAGAGGAAGCTGTTTCAGCGGAAGCAACCAAGTCCTCAGCAGCAGCCATTAAAGAAAATTAATAAGGCCTCAAGCCATTCTGATGTGGAAAAGTCCACAACAACCCATTGTGAGAAAATAGACTCTGATTCAGACTGTAGTGAGGTGGAGGAATGAATTTATAGACTCAGAATGGAGAAGAAAAGAAAGACCTTGGAAAAAGAGAGGCAAGAATTTTATTGCAGAGGCTGTGGGGGGACCCCTGCACTGAATGCAAGTTTTTAGACACCATCTGCCTACGTTGTGAGAAAAGAGGTCACCTAGCAAGAGTCTGCAAATCATCCAGAACTCCACCTAGTAGGAAGAAATTTCCTGAGAAAATTCAAGCCCAACAATTTCAGTGAGAAAATGGGCGCAACTCAAAGCAAATGGAAAGAATGAAACTCATCAAACAGTCACCATTGGTCATTCTTCACCCTTGAAAGCAGAAAAGTACATGTGAAGGTATTCATTGAAGGAAGGCCTTGCCAAATGGAAGTGGACTCAGGCTCCTATTTATCTATGGTGTCATGGGACACTATTCACAGGCTACTTCCCAACATTCAGAAGAAACATTTCCAGAAGCAAGCACTGACTCTTAAAGACTACCAAGGGAACAAGATTCCAGTAGTTGGAACAAGAGAATTCAACGTGAAGTTTAAAGGCCACACCAAGCGTTTGCCCTGACCATCGTGGACAAGGATGGCCCAAGCTTGCTGGGACTTGAGTGGTTCAATCCACTAGGCATCGGGTGACTGGCATCAATCACGTGAGCAACTCTGAATGGGAGGAGGCCTTGAAGTCTGAGTTTCCAGAGGTCTTCAGCGAAGGATTGGGCAAGTATATGGGGACCCCTATCACTTTCAACCTAGATCCCAAGGTGCCCCCAATTCGTTTAAAGCCCAGAAGGGTTCCATTTGCTTTAAAGGAAAAAATTGATGCACAATTAGACAAATTAATAGCTCAGGGGTTTTAGAGCCCACTGACCACTCCAGATGGGAGACACCCATAGTCACACCAGTCAAGATGGGTCAGTAAGAATCTGTGGGGATTATAAGGGGACACTGAACCATGCGCTGCAGCAGATATCCAGTTCCAGTGGTGCATCATCTGTTACATTCACTTGGCAGGGGTACAGTCTTTGTCAAATTGGATTTGGCCCAGGCATATCAACAACTAACCGTTGATGATGCCACTGCAGAGGCCCAAACCATTGTGACTCATAGAGGTGCTTTCAAATGTAAAGGTTACAATTTGGAGTGGCGTGGCACCAGGCATCTTTCAAAGCCTTATGGAAAGAATGCTGCAAGGACTGCCAGGGGTAGTGCCTTACTTTGATGATGTGTTAATCTCTGCTGCAAATGACACTCAGTTACAAGAAAGACTCAGAGAAGTCCTTACCAGATTCAGGAAGCGGGGTTAAAAGTCAAGGAAGAAAAATGCACTCTTAAAACTGACAAGGTTGAGTTCCTGGGCTACATGATTGACAAGCATGGCATCCACCCTACAGATGCCAAGGTTAAAGCAATCAAAGAAGCCCCTAGACCTAAATGCAAAACAGATTTGCAAGCTTTCCTTGGACTTATTAACTTTTATCACATGTTCCTACCTCAAAAGGCAACCATTGCTGAACCATTGCACAGATTACTTGATAAAAGTCTGTTTGGGTCTGGGGCAGAAGGAACAATCAGCATTTAACAGTATTAAAGACTAATCACGTCTGATGCTGTACTGATACAGTTCTCTGAGAATTTGCCTGTTGTACTGACTTGTGATGCATCCCCTTTTGGAGTGGGGAGGGTTTTGAGCCACAGGCTTCCCAGTGGGAGAGCAGCCCCTATTGCATTTTACTCTCGCACTTTGACCAAAGCAGAGAGGAATTACAGCCAATTGGACAAGGAGGCATTGGCAGTTGTTGCAGCTGTTAAGAAATTTCATGAATATCTGTGTGGGAGAACATTTACCATTGTTACAGATCACAAACCTTTGTTAGGCATTGTGGCAGGAGACAAGCCTACACCTATTATCCTGTCACCAATAATGCTGAGGTGGACTGAATTTCTTACTGCTTATTCATACAAACTTATCCACAAGCCTGGCAAGGACATTGGACATGCTGATGCGCTGAGTCGTTGCCCACTTCCTTACCACAAGGAGGACTTTGAACCTGAAACACACACCTTTTTCCTAGAAACTGTTGCCAAGCTTCCAGTACATGCTGCTCAAATTGCCAGAGAGATTGCCAAAGACACTGTGTTGGCTTCTGTTATAGGCTGGATTAAGAAAGGTTGGCCTCTTCAAGATCTACCTCACCTTGCCCAACCTTTTAAGTCCAGGCAAACTGAATTATCTGTATTAAGAGGATGTATTTTGTGGGGTAACAGGGTGGTTATTCCTGCAAAACTGCAAAGAGAGGTTTTGGAAATGTTACATGAGGGACATCCTGGTATTGTAAGGATGAAGGGATTAGCCAGGAGTTATGTATAGTGGCCAGGTATTGACAAAATGGTTGAAAACTGGGTTGCATCTTGTCCCAACTGTCAGGTAGTCAGGCCTGCCCCACCTCTTGCCCCCACACAGGAATGGGAATGTCCTAGGGGCCCATGGTCCAGGATTCACATTGATTTTGCTGGCCCTATCAGAGGGCACACCTTTCTTATTATAGTAGATGCATATTCCAAATGGCTAGAGGTAATTCCCATGGCATCCACCACAACTGATGCTGTCATCAAGCAGCTCAGAAACTTTTGTAACCCACGGGTTACCTGATGTTCTTGTCTCTGACAATGACCCTCAATTTACATCCAACCTCTTTGAATCCTATTTAGCACAACAGGGTATCAGACATGCCCTTACTGCCCCTGGGCACCCTTACTAACGGCGGGCTGAACGCATGTGCGTTTACCAAGGAGAAGCTTCAGCAACTGGGTCCTGGGGACATCACTGAAAGTTGAAAAACTTCTTAGTGTTCAGCACATCACTCCTAACCCATCTAATAACTTATCCCCAGCAGAGTTGTTGATGGGTAGGAAACTTAGGTCTTCCCTTGACAGCCTTCATCCCACTTACGCACGCACCACTAAATTCCACTTCCAAAGTTCGCACATTCAGTGTGGGTGATTCTGTTTATGCTAAGAACCTTATGGGTGAACCTTTGTGGATTCCTGCTGAGATAACTCAGATCACAGGCCCTCGTTCTTACAGGGTGCAAACAGAGGATGGACTCCTCTGGAGCAGGCACATTGATCAACTTAGATCCAGTTTCTCTCAGGAACATTGTACTTGTTCCTCTCTAGTTCCCTCACCTGATGTCAATTCTAGGGGAAGGGAGGAACAGGAGGAAAATCAGCAAGCAAGAATCAACCCCATGTGTAACGAGCCATTACGACAGGAACCACTCCAAAACCTGTCACAATGCCAAAATCCATCCTTAGAAGTGGAAGATTGTACATCACTACCTGACTTGGGTGCTGACATTGGGCTGGAGATGGGTTGGGAGGAGAGACCCGATTCTAACAATCAAACAGGGTCTTCTTTCACAGGAAGTCCCAGTGGGGAAATGTCAGCAGACACATGTCCTCTCTCACTGGGTGAGAATGTTAAAACTTCTGAACCACGAAGGTCTCAATGTACATGCAAGAGCCCCACCTATTTAAAAGAATACATTAGATAGGTTGAGGTTTGGTATGGACTGAACCTAGTGGGGAGGGGTGTTATGTATGTAGGTTTGAATGTTATTGGTTTAGTTTGAATTGTTCTTGTAAAATGTTTGGTTAGGATTGGTTTAAATAGTGCGGGAAAACCCTGCACTCTGATTGGCTGGCAACTACGGCTGCTGGCTATAAGAAGCAGCCATAGCCCAGCCAAGTCGGGTCCATTTGAGCTGTAGTCACTTCATAAACTCTTCACTGAAGCTCTTCGCATCTGACTCTTCATGCAAACATAACAGAATACATTTGTCAAATAATTGTTGCTGCTGTCACATTTTCTAAAGGAATTAGACATCTCTTATTTACCTCTTAAAACTTTGTCTACACACAGTGCTTGTTTGTTTGTTTGTTTATTTTGTGTGGAAGAATAGACACTATCTAAAAATTCTAATTCTAATTCTGCTTAGTGAAATAATATGCCTATCACATTTAACCAAACCTAAAGGATCACTATTTGGCAACAAATAGTTGGTTGTTTTTGCATCTCTTTGCTGCCATCTATTAGTCATCCAATTTTTTGCAACCCAAATATGCTAGTTGGAAGGAAGGAAGGAAGGAAGGAAGGAAGGAAGGAGCTGCCATAGTTGAGGGAGTAGACATACTACAAACATAATGCAAAGGTGGACACACAACCCAACCTTAAGCAAAGCTTGGGAAAAAGATGATTCTTCATTGCTGATTTAAAGGATAGTCATGTTTGAACATGACTTCTTGGAGGATACTATTCCACAAGGCAAATGCCGTGAAAAGAGTCCTAGAGATGATAAAATTCATTCCTTCAGCATTCTGAGGTTCTCAAGCTTAAATTCCAAACTATTCATAAAACTTACATTCAGCACAAGTATAGCCATTTATTTATTTATGATGTACATCTCACCTCAGTTAGGTCTCTAGGCAGTTAAAAAATAGTAAACAAAACATAATGCATTACAATAACAGTCATAAATTATAAATTCCAGGAATACATTATATATTAAATAAAATAGGCCCTGATAGATCCACAACTAATCCTCTCATATGTGAATTACTGCCAGATGAAATAAACAATACTGAGCTTAAGAGTCATCATAGAATAAGGTTCCCATAATCTGACTTTACAGGATTGTGAGTCTAAATGGGGAGACCTTGTCTTTGTGTAGTATAGAACCTTTCCTTCCATATGAAGAAAGTAGTACAAATAGACTTTTTTTCTTCAGATCATATGGTTTTATCTGCATATACATCTATCAAATGAAACCAATAAATCAGGTAAGTGACAGCAATGCCCTATTCTTGAGAAAATATCATTGAGTTTAATAAGCAAGCATAGGACTGTTGCAACCTCAAGCCTGCATTCACGAGTATCTGAAGATGGCAGGTACATCTATGTCATTAAAGTCCCAATCTTTGATGACTATATGACAATACCTATTAAAAGAAGTGAAGGTTTCATTGTGTGATTGTGCCCTACAGCTTAACTTTTTTTTAACCTGTCTATATTACTTGATAAAACTGGGACATGCTTTCAAAATGAATTAGAAGATGAACTTAGGAAACTGCTGGAGTGCAAAGTCAGCAAATCTTTAATGAAGTGACTTTTGGGGGGGGGTTTCTCTGTGGGCCTTAAAAAAAATGGGTACTTTAATGAGCTGTGTTAAATTCCACGATGGTGATGTTTCAGCTGTGCCTATTTTAAGGTTTGTGTAGAATGAAAAAAGACATGGTAGCACTAAAGAGTAATTGTGTGATTTTGCATAACTGAGTCATTTCTTCTGAATCATTTTTGTAACATGGACAGACCTTATTATAGTGTGAAGTTTTATGTACTTATAAGAGTAACTCAAACAAATTTAACAGAGTTTATTTCTGGATAAGCATGTGTAGAAGTGCATTGATTTCTTTAAATATTTTTTCAAATACTCCTTAATGGTCATGGCTATAGTATGTGACATGAAAAGGCAAATGTACCTTGGCTCAATGCTTTATCTAAATCGCTTCAATCCTGAGACTATAGCTAAAACAGAAAAACTGTAAAATGGACTAGAATCATGACTTGGAGTCTGGCTATTAGATATGAGTTGCAGAAATCCAGACATTCATTTGAAGGCAGTGAAAAGTCATAGCAAACTCTAACTCTTTGCTCCCATCTGATGGTTATCTGGAATTTTTCAATCCAGATTTGATAGCTTACTATATTCAATCATAGGTTCATGTGCCAATTAAGCAAAGTCAGAAGAGCTAAAACTGGTTTAATCTTCTGATTGTTATGCTATACTTGGTCCCTCTCTTGCTGTTTTGACTCAGCTCCCCGAACATGACAAACCCTCTGAAGTTAAATCAATTAATCCTTTATAAGTGTTGTCGTTAGCCGGCAGTAGGTGCAAATGGCTGAGGAAAGCGATGACTCTGATGAAGGGCCAGGACCATCAGGGAGTGGACAGCTGCCTTCAGAGATTGTGGGGGCTGGCAGCAGTGATGAGGAGGTTCCCAAGGAGCCTGTGTCAAGTACATGTGCATGAAGGATTGCTCGGAGGAAAGAATAATTACAGCAGCACAGGCGACTCAGGAGTAAGGCTGCAAGGTAATGGCCCCTCCCTCAAGAGGATAAAAGCCAAGTTTGGAAAAGCCTTCTTTGCAGACAGCAAAGAAGCTCTGAAACTCAACGGGTGGACATCTTAGTTTGTGTTTGGAGGATCTTGTAAATTAGTTCTTATCTCTGGGTTTTTGGCAGCCTTGACAAACAACTTGGCAAGGCTCTTGTTGGAGCTAATTGTTGGAAAGCAGCCTTTTATCTGTAAAGGAACAGAATTGTGATTAAACCTTGAAAGATGGGGGCTGCTGCTTTTGTCTGTGTTTGCTCTCTGGGAACCCAGTTGGGACAGAACAATTAGGAGCACCAGCAGTCCCAGCAAAAAGTTTATCTCTCATTACAGGCTAACAAGTCTGTCTGTCAGGGAGATGAATAGTTGCCTGCCACATCTATTCACCTCCACCCCCTGCCTTTTATCCCCAGAGCTAGGCTGGGGTTTCACTAGCAGCGATGGCTCTTCCTTGCCAAGGATTGGCCCACGGATTTCCACTGCTCTCCAATCCTCTGCCTTCTGTGCATCCGCATGTCAGGCACTGGACCAGGCTGTTCCTCTTCTTCCTCATCAGCCCCTTCCAGACCTGCGGGTTGTTGACTGTCCATCTGAGGGCTGACGGACAGCCCAGGCTCCACCTCTGTCTCTCTTTCTCTGCCAGCTCCATTCCCTTTCCCCACTTGGATCTCTCAGGTTGCCTTGAAGCTGGCCCTGACTCCCATGCTTCCTCATCTAATTTGGCTGCAGGAGGGGCCAGTGGCCGACAGGCCACACCACTTACTCTTACATAGCCCGAGCTCCCAGTAAAAGAAAATCTTACAGACATGCTGAATATTTTGTCAGTAATTATGTGCAGGCCCATCAGTTTAAATCTAAACTGAACTATAGATTTGCAGGATAGACAGATATTTAAAGAATGTCTATATTTTAGCAAGTTGATGAGGGCAAAGTATGTCATGATATTATATGCAAACTAAATGCATCTCAAGTGTCAAATGTCTTTGTTTCTTATTTGGCAAATTTTAACAAATCATTTTTTTAGCAGATTACTTCTCTGATACATCACAAGATCTTTTCTTCAAATGCTGGGACTGTTGTTTTTAAAGAAAACATGACTACTGCTTACTGTGCTTTAAAGTAATGCTAAATGATTTTGAAATTCTTTTCATAGCAGGATTATGAAGTAGTTCAGAGTTTTAAACTAGCTTTGTCCTTGGCTACGTCTCAGTATATAAAAGGACTCTGTCATCTATAAAGGTCTGTCTAATGGAATTTATCCATATTATGGGATGGGAGGTTTTTTAAGAGTTTGATGTATTGCAAGTATATAATAAAACCTCAGGGGGGTTCCATGTAATCTAACAGTAACTGTTCCTTCCTAGCCTCAAAGAGTTTCCCCTCTCAAAAAAAGTTACCTTGATATCACCACAGATAAAATGTATAAAAAGGCAAAGCGGTTTTATGCTTTTATTCCTCCTGAAATGGCCCTAATAGCTGGCACTCAGTTTCAAATGCAGCCTGATCTTGTAGCTGGTTTTGAGAAAACAGAAATCTGTGCAAAACCACATGACGAATTAGAGGGGAATGTAGATTTTGTACAAGGGGACAGGATGTATGCAAAACAGATTGTTCTCTTCCTCTTCCAGCTAGGACAGCGCCACCCAACTTTTTGGGCATCAGGGACTGGTTCCATGGAGACAGGTTTAACCACGGACCAGAGGGGGTGTGGTTTCATGGGCTGCCTGTATCCTGCAGAAGAGTCTTCACTTGTTTGTGCGGGCCAGTTTCTGTCATGCCACAGACCGATGCCAGACCATGGATCAGGGGTTAGGGACCCTGAAGCTAGGAGTCCTGTGTTACATTAGCAGAGAGAAAAATCACCCTACATGGGAGACAGGTGATTAAATGTGCATCACTTAAGCAAACATCTGAGGGAGTCAGATAACACTCTTTCAGATTAATGCCTGTGATTTAAAGGTATAGCCAATTTGTAAGTTACAACTTCTTTCAACAGTATCTTAAGGAGTGAGCTACATCTCACAAAAGCTTATATCGTTTAATAAAATATGTACAGGTGTTCCTCGTTTCACAACCATTTGTTTAGTGACTGTTAGAACTTGTGGCAGTGCTGATGAGTGGTACTTAAAGATTGGTTCTCATAGGTCTGGCCAACACAAAATCACACAATCATATTGTCGCTATTTGCGACTTTCTTTGCTGATTTCCTCCAAGCAAACTCAATGGGGAAACAAGCCAGCAAGAGGTTGCAAATGGCAATCATGTGATGTTCTCCCTTAAAACAGTGCAGGGTTCACTTAATGATGGCAACCAGGAAGTGCCAGAACTGCTGTCACTAAGTGATACAATCATGTGATATCACACTTTACAATCATGGGGCTTGCCAATTGAAATTCTAGCCCCAATTGCCATTGTTAGCTGTCAACTACTATAGTCCTAAAAGGTGCTTACTCCTTCAGTTTTTTTGTGATTTTAAACTAATATAGTTCTCTACCTACAATATAGCCAAGTAAGATGCTCCCATTCCCACTCTTGCTAGAGTAAATAAGTACCCACCATATTTGGTGGGTCATTCTGACATTCTGGAGAAGCCAGGGGACTGCAGAAGTCCAGCATTATAAAAAAACACATTAAAAAAAACCTTAAGTGTACTTCAGTTAATTTCTTCCAATGTTTTATTCTTTTGCATTGATTTCAAACTAGGAACCAGAGATAAGTATTTTGTGTCAAAGGAAAGCCACAAGCTCTCTTACCCTTCCTTACTTGATTTACAAATTAACTGTCTTTTGATTCCCCAAAGATCAAGTGGAATCATATAGAAATACATATGATTCATATGATTTCTTCCTTTTCCTTCTGGATTCTTTTCTGCCTGCATTTTAAAACAGTAGAAACAGCCCCATTTGCAGATGGGTGCATAGAAGGCCACTGTTATGGAAAAGGCTGCTGTTTTCATGTAAAATAAATATATGTTTCACCTTGTTCTCCAGGGCTTCAAATTGCCAAGCATGTGATGTGCTGTCACAACTTATGCGTGACTGGATGGTTATAGTTGCTGATCTATATGAAGAGGTGAGAATTTCTCACTGTGCATAAGCAGAAAGATCAGTTAGATACAGCGATAGATCTGTTCCTTGCCTGGGTTCATCTGTTGCTATATTAAGGAGACTCAGCAGCTGCCAAATCAAATTCTGTGCCTGGTTTTGTGGTTAGCAAAATAGAAAAAAATAGCAGTGATATGATGGAACCACTTTGGGACACAATTGTAGAAATAATGATGTTTTAAACTTTCTACT
Organism: Naja naja; assembly: GCA_009733165.1. Taxonomy (NCBI): domain Eukaryota; kingdom Metazoa; phylum Chordata; class Lepidosauria; order Squamata; family Elapidae; genus Naja; species Naja naja. Next base: position 235,765,735 of record CM019149.1, on the reverse strand, counting down.
GTGCCAGACAATTCTAAGCAGTCACCACTTTCCAAGCTTGCCATAGGAATCCATTTTTCCCAAGTTGCATGTTAAAACATTTTTTAAAGAATTTAATAAGCCATAGATAACTGCATGCATTTTGGTTGACTGAATATGATACAATATTCTCCAGCCTAAATTCTTCTGGTTACTAGTTTCATTGAGACTTTGGGCAATCTTTGAATAAGACAAAATATAGATAGTCCTGACTTAATAACCACAACTGAGCCCAGAATTGCATTATAACACATTGCTGTTGTTAAGCGGGTTGATTTAAGCTGACTTGATTTTATGACTGTTTTTATGATGATCATATAGAAAGTCACCATGGTTGTTAAATGGAATTACGTGATTGTTAAGGAAATCCATCCTCCTGAAAGAAGAATGTGTTTTTTTGCTAACAACAACAAAAACACTAGAAACTGACAAAAAATCATACCTAACAATCATGTGACCATAGAACACTGCAATTGATCATAAATGAGAAACCCGAAATGCCATCACATGACAATAGTGGGGGGGAGGGGAACTGCAGCAATTGTAACTTTGAGGATTGGGAACGTAAGTATAACTTCGAATTGTCATTAAGTGACTGAGGACTATTTCTAACTCATCCTTACTGCCATTTACAAATATTGCTACTGTTATACCTTAACTGTATGATTATACTATCTTGGAAGTATTAACTTAAAATGTAGTACAATACAATCCAGTACAATTTCTGCTTGGGTATATCGTATATATCACCTTCTATGATAATAATATAATATAATATAATATAATATAATATAATATAATATAATATAATATAATATAATATAATAATATAATATAATATAATATAATATAATAGCAACAAACTGCAAAGTTTCATATATCAGGTTGAATGGAACTTTGAATTCTGCCTCTATCTGTTGGAATATGGGTGAGCTTTAGCAGCTAGTAATTGATACAAGGAGCTGAGATGTCAACATAATGAGTAGCTGCTTTGAGCTACTGTAGACAATCATTTATTGAATAATACACCACAGGTAGCTTTTCACAATGCTACATGTTCTAACAATGTAATCATCATATTACAATGATGGGACATAATTGGATGTAAATTTATACGAATTCTTGTTTTCTCAAACAAGGTGTTCAGTCTGTTTTACTTAGAACATGGCTCGTCTGTTCTATGTTATGATGAACTATTTCCTCATTTCATAAGAGCTTGAAAACAAAGACCTACTTAACCCAAACTTTTCTACCAGCTTCAACCTGCAAATAGGAAATTCCTACATAAGATATGAGACAGCAGCTCCTTTTCAGCTATATTATTTAAAACTGAATGTAATGAGTAGTAGCCACTAGCAGTCATATTTATCCTGTATTTGACTACTTACCCAAATGAACTAGGCAATCGTTTAAAGGTTAAATTCTGCATCCCAGTTCTGCCCTACCACATTGCTTACTAAAGTTCTACATCTATAATGTAACAGTTCAATCTGCTCCAGCCATGTTCCAATATAAGAATTAGATTTTTTTTAAAAAATCTCAATAGAGGAAGAAAGGATGCTCAAAATATGGTAACAAAAAATCCTACAAAATCAGAATCATTTCAAATATTACTAATGTCACTTGAGCATCCCCTTAAAAACCAGATTTGTTCAAATAAATCTTCAAAGAATTGAAACTGAATCTTTCAATCAAATCTTTAAAGCTACTGAGTGCATCAAAGTGAACTATGTGCTATTGGTTTGAATCAGAGACTAAGTTAATTTTCTGGTGCTTTGTAGGATCTCAAACATTTTGCAGCTTTTTCTTCTTACTTGAACAAAACTGGACAGGAATTGAGTGGTATGATGGACTTTCTGATAGAGTCACAATAGAAGGGTTATCGCCTCCATAAGTTTTGCTTCTCATAATGTTAGGATGAATTCAGCTCTGTGATTGTGTTTCATTCTTCTAGTAGACCTGGTTAAGCAGGTTTGTTGGGAAGGGTGCAGGAAAAGAAAGAAAATCTGTTTTTTCCCCTTTAGGGATAGTCTGCCTTTCTGCCAATTCGTACCATTTAGCCTTACTCTTCCTTAGCTTTCAGCTTTTTGGTGTTATTTGTGGTGCCTCTGAAACTCTGTGTGTAATTTGTTGACAACTCAATTTTTTCAACCCGATTTCATTCATTTTCATTTTCTTCATTTCCCCAATATTGTAAAGCAGTTTCCCCCTGCACCCCTCTGTTTTCTTTTTATTTTTCTGTCTCTATCTTATTTTGACAATTCACTGTATGAGTCTGAGATAATGAGCTTGCAATCAGAGCATTATGTATAATTCAGCTTATTCTTTATATCTTGAAAAATGTTGTCAACAAATAACGATATGTATATATTCTCAAGACTTTTTTTAAAAAAATCATTGCACAAGCAGCATTTCATATATCATTGCCAAAAGAGGCGAATGTTATCAATGAAATATGCCCCAAAGGTTGCCAGCTCAGAAAGGAAATGGACAAGCTGCAGGACTGTCTTTGACCTTTAGTAAGAACATATTGCTTAATCAAGTTTTCAAAAGAGTGTTTTTGTTCTAATAGCAGAAGATCATTTTATGATTTGGTTCAGTACAAGTCTTCCATAAACTTGTCGGTGAACAATGGAAGGATGAAATCCTATTCTTTCTGCATCCATTCTATTTCTGCATTAAAAAAGATGTGAAAGGAAATTTTGAAAAAGAATTGCAGTGAATGCATTGAGGGTATCTAACTGAAACTTGGCAGGGTTAATTGTTCTGAAGAGTCTTTCACCCTTGCTATTTTCAACTCCAGTCTGCCAAAAGTGAAGCAACTGCAGCCATTTTGACATTTTCAGCATCGGCTAACTCTTTATCAAATCGTATATTAGATTGAATTTTCTTTGTCCCTGAGCATCAGTCTTGAAACTTACCACCTCTGAATCTCGAGCTGGAGTTATATCTGGGCTGCTTCACACATTCCTAAAAACTGGTTTTAGAGAAGACAGGAGACCATTTGAAAAACTGAGTATTGAAAAGAAATAAAATGTCAACAGGACACACTGAAATAATTACATTGAAATTTAAATATACCAAAACCAATTCATTATCACTAATTGATTATGTTACCAGTAGACTAGTTAAACACATATTCATTTAGAATAAGGCTTCATGCATCAGAAGGAATAATCTGTATTTCTTGTATTTCTAAAAACTTGTATCCTCACAAATATGAATTTGCTAAAAGATATCACAAAACTCTTCTCTAATTTTATTGCTACCAATAAACCATTGTGCAAGGCATTACAATATACATTATATTCCATATTACAATTTACACTATAAATTTTAAATGCTGTTACTTGCAAGTGACCAAATTTTTATTAAGGAAAAAATTGTTATTTTTATTAATAGAAAAAAACCACCTCACTGCACCGACACACTTCTTTCAATCTCGTTCTCCCGGAGCTGTCACAGCTTCAGCAGCTTAATGGCTGCCTCGATCCGCTGCTGGCAAAGGGGCTGTCCTGGATCAACCAGGGACTTTGCGATGTCCCTGGGATCGACAGGAAGCGCCCCAATCACTCACCGACCCTACGAGTCGGCTTAGGTCCCAGGGGACCGTCCTGCAGCGGTGATATTGGGGGTGATTTCAAGAGCCGAAATCACCTCCGTCTTGCTGCAGCTTCAGCTCCGCCCATCTCCAGCAGTATTTTTTTTAGTTTTCAAGAATGCATCTTATTTATTTTTATGTATTTTATTTATTTAAAATATTCATATAGTTGGTCATCTTATACAAAACTGAGTGGTTTCTAATTTTCATCAGAAAACAACAAAATATTACAGCCATTGCATGAAATATCCTTTTATTAGTCTTTGATTAATTAAGGATGGTTTATTTATGGTAAATAATTACTTTAGTTACCCATTAGTTTATCCATTGCAACTTCTTGTTGAATAAATATATGACAGTTAATCTTCTATTGTTCTTGCTTTTTTATACTATATAAGTGATGAAATTCAAATTACAAATATATATTAGAAAAAAATCCATATGCAGGTGGACACAGGAAATCCATCCAACAGGACCAAAACATCAATCTATGCCTGAATGATAATTATTTTGGTTGTTGAAAATATAGGAATAAGGCTAGATTAAAACTAGAGGCTGGATTTCCGAAGATTCAAACTGCCTTTTCATATGTCTACATTCTATTTAGATTATTTTTGTGCTCTCTGTGACAACACAAATATTATATTTAACAACTTTTCTGTCACCTAAAAATGAGGTCAAATATACTGGTATCTCTGATATAGATGAACTTTTAATGTGGTAATATAACTGTATAATAGGGCAATAAAAGTTCAATATATTTAACAGACACACACATTGTTAATAAGATGAATGAATTATTTCAAAGTAAATACTAAGTTGAATATTATATTTTCATGAGAAAAGTCTGAAAAATGTTTCTATGCACCAATTTTCTCTTGCTTGGCTACTATCATGCAAAGTGAACTTTTGGATAGATTTTATGTAAATTATTTGCTAGATGATAAATTCACCTGCCAGGTGTCAAATTTTTGTGCACTGTCTATAAAGGCATGTTGTAGCAAGATGGTTGCTGTGGAGTAGTCTGAACAACTCGAATATATAGATATATTTATGTGGGTATCTATTATTGTATTTAATGGTTCTTTCGTTTAATTCAGGTCTAATACCACTACAAAGTTTGTAATAATACCAAATCAGCAGCTACACTTATGGCACTGTTTAATATTGCACAAGGACATATCAGCCAGAATAATCAGTAATTTCTTTGTGGAGACAGTTTTGAATTGATCACAAGTACACTCATTGTGATAATAATGGGGAACAAGCATTCACATCTCTTTTACCAATTTCAGGAGACATGTACATCTTCATAAGTTTCTGATCAAATCTTACTTTTAGTGGATTAAGTGTCCTGCTGTTCTCTGTGATCAAACAGAAAACTGTTTTCTTTCTAGTACAAACTGTTCATACACATGTACTAAGAAGGATTTGCTCCATTCAGCAGGAATAAACAAATCCTAGCACAAGGGTTGGGGAGGGGGGTGGGAATCATTGTCAGCAAAGAAGAGGAAAAAGCTGAATAAGTGAAGACACTGACACAGCCTCCTTATTCAAAGGTGTCTGTTAAAAACTCTTTGAAACTGTCAATACGCATAGTCGCCATTTTAAAAATTTTCAGCAAAAAATGTGTTCTTACAAGATTTAGCTAGGATTAGGGTTGCTGCTACATTTCAATATTCTTAACGTGCATTGTGAAGGCAAAATAGCCACAAGGAAGCCTAATTAAATGCCGGCACCAGGTTTAATTTTTTTCCATGTTCCATACAGTCCTGTCCATTTAAGCACACTGTCTAGTTGCTTTAAAATATTTCTTTTTCTTTTAAAGTGCAAGTCTGTTAGGACCAAAGAACCATGAAGACCCAGGAAACTACTTCAGAGTAGTTCTTTACTGTCACTCATCTATAGATACAAATCTTGTCCAGATTAAAAAGGCTCTTCCTCCTGCGATTCTGGCCCACAGACTACCACAAAATCCTTAATTTGGCCATCTGCATATTTAATAATCACTTGTGCCTCTTATTCCAACAAAAATAAGTAAGAGCTAAGGACAGATTCCTACAACAGTCCATTCCAGTCTCATATAGAGCCATTTCTGAGTGGTATTTGGGTTCGACAAACTATGACTCCACTGGTATAATGATTATTATCTAGCCAACAGTTTCCTATTTTATTAATGAGAGTATCATGAAAACGTTGTCATGACTGATTCTAACATGGGGGAAGATGCGAAACACATAAATAAGAATATACGACAATAATGTCCAAGAATGGAGCCTTAACTTCTCCAAGCCTGAGTCCAGTCATAGACAAATAGAGCTAGTTCCATTTCAATATTCTACTTCTTTTTGCCCTCTGCTATTTTTATTTCCTGAATGTTTACTGTTCATCCAGCTATCTCAGATTACTCCATGCTATAAGCTGCTTGTATGCAAGGGCCAATCCTGGAGGCAAATGGAGTAAAATGCATCCTCTGACCCTCCAGGGTAGTCCTTCCTGTTCTCACAGAAGATGGGGAGGAGATAACACAACATTTTGACTTTATCATATTTAAAAGGAGAGCAAAAAGGCAACCCTGTTTAAAAGATTTTAGCACCAAGTATCATTAAAGAAACAAAACAAAACAAAAGTCAAACCTTGGTCTTCTCATTCTTATTTTTTAAAGAGCTCAAACCATGATTGACTTAACTAAAGCAAAGTATTCTTTTGGTCCCCTGCTGTAGTCTACAAAAGAATCTCAGAAACATTACTGCTTGCTGCTGTGGTGTTTGAATAGGATTTATCCTGCTTGCAAACCTGTAACTAATAATGAAAAAAATCAATATACACTCCATCCTGTTATAATGCCTGCATTTTACATTGTCAAGGGTTTAATAGTGCACAGTAGGTATTAAAGAGAGACTGGGCACATCTTGTTGATTCTATTCACACTTTTATTTTTCTTTTTGTAAAAAAAGATCTGTAAAATCTCTGTTATGTGTTTTCCAGGCATCTCAAACATTTTTAAAAGTATTATTCATCTTTTTATTTGAACATTGTAATACAGTTTCAGAGTAAAACATTTTCTATTTCTTTTTAACAGAATTATATATTTATTTAAAAATTAAATTATTTAAAACCAAAAATGGAAGGGAAATCCTGATTCTGTTATGATTTGAAATACTACTGAATATTCAGTTCTGTCGCTATCATTAGTACTTAAGAAGCAGGGGAATGGTAATAGAAAATTATCTCTCTGAGACAGGAGAACATCTGTTGGGAGGAACGTTTTAATATGTGTTATTAATATTGATATTAAGCTCTTTTGAAAATGTAAAGTATCATTTGCAATCTAATAATTTAAATATAAATAAAACAAATTATAAACATCAATTTTTGGGGAAAAAAGATCGTTATTGAGTCCCTGAGAAAAACAAAAACCTAAATCTACAGTTCAGTATTTTTGTTGTTCTTTTCTATTAGGAATAATATAAATTCTGAAAAAGAATCTGAAAGCTTTCAAAAACAAAATGTTTGAGAGTCTGTACTCTAGGGAGTGCAGACTATGGAAAGGAGGTAAGGAGATGACATTAGATGTTATTTTTGTTTTGTCACAAGTCTTGATGCTATATTTGATCCTTTGGCCTAAGCAAGATGTTTTCTTTTTAGTTCTTATAAGATATGGCTGCAGAAAACTTGAAATTATTAATTTTTAATGCTGTGACCAATGATTGATTCAAGCTGCAAAAGTAGAAAGTAACAGCGGTAGGATGAGGAATAAGAAAATTAGAGGAAAAAATAGCAAAATGAGAAAAATATGGTGAGGGACACACACATAGAAAGAGAGGGGAGAAAGAAAAACAATTGGGAAATCATGGAAACAGGAAAAATTACACGTGTTAATATGCATTAGTTGAAAGTAGAATAGAATAATTGACCACACTGAGTTAATTTGAGTTAACATATGTAAGGTTACACATAGCAAGCCCAATATGGGATTTCTTCTTTTTTTTCTGCTCAGTGCAAAGTAATTGAAACAAGGGAGGGCACCACAGCAATTCAGATACTTTAAAGATTTTTCTCATTTTAGTTTCCCTGCCATAAGAGGTGCTTTGTCCTATGGATGGTGAAATAGGAGTTTCATCATGGAAATCTTGTGAAAATGAAACAAGGCAAAGCAAAGTTTCATCTGGCCTACAATGGCAGTGTTCCTTTCAAAATAATAATGTTAAGGTATGGAAAAAGGGGATATATGAGTAGATGGGAAAAAATTGAATTGTTATTGTTGGGGAGAATTTTGTGATTTTAAAGAAAAGTTTTAGAACAATGCTTCTGTTTCAAACAATGCCTATTCTGATTACTAAGGCACCATTTAACAATGGCAGAAAGATTTATCTAGGTTTATATGACAAAGGAAAGAAACAAGAGTTAAATCTGAAATTCTTCAAGAGGCAAAGGAACAAGGAGGATTGGAATTGTCTGATTGGAAATTGTACTCTTGCAGCCTGCTGTTTGATTTGGATGAAAGAGTTACTGAGAAATAAAAGAATTTTAGAAGTAGAAGAGCATGGCCTGAGGTTTGGATGGCATTTATGCTACCACAAAGTTAAGGTCAATGTACACTTTAAAAATCATTATTTTAGAAGTGCCATTTTGAGAATATGAAATAGAGGCAAGCCCAGGCTGTGCTTAAAATGCCTTTGTGAATCTCAGCACAAGAAATATTTTATAGAAATGAAACAGCGGGTAAATGGAAATGGTTATCATACCAAGAGTTAGAACAAGAACATGGAGAAAACAAGATGAAGTCAAAAAATCAATTGATTGTGAAGGGATTTAGCTTTTCATTGTTTTCATATGTTCAGTTAAGAGAATGATTTAAAGTTGATAAAAGCACATTTGTAACTGAACATAAAACAGATTTGAAACTGAATTATGTGCAAATAATGAATTTGGGATTGCTACAACATATAAGCTTTTACTTAAATTTGAAATGGAAGAAGAACAAATTAAAGACTGTATGATAAAATGTGTTGAGAATGTTCATTATAACATATAGATTATAACAATGGAAAATATGTGGCTGAAAGGACTGAAATTCACATTGTGTTACAATTTAAAGAGTTTTTTTTTAAATAAAATGATACACCCTTGATACATGACATTAGAAAACTATTTAGAATGTATAAAGTTGCTTCAATTCTATGTTGGAAATGCAGAAAATATGGTCATTTTATTATGCTTGGTGGACAAATTTAAACTTTGGATTCAAATATATATAGTGAAACAAAACAATGTTTAAAGTCTAATATTCAACTGAACCCAGAATTTTTTTTGCTGGGACTAATGGACAGACAAGACTTATGGAACATTTGTTTTGTAGATAACTGCTGCAAGACTATCATATGCACAAAGATGAAAACACCCACAAAGGAGGAGTGATTGACAAAGATGACAGAATTTGTGAAGACAACAAAATTGACCTATTTGATTAGGGAAAAGGCAATAATTACATTTATTAGTTAATGAAAATCATTTGTGGACTTTTTGCTGAAAACAAAAAAAGTGATCTTGTAACCTTTGAATTTGATTATTAGAAAGGGTAGAATGTGAAAAGAACAAAATAATGATATAACCTTCAAGAGAGAGGATAAAGAGATGGGCGGCATATAAATTTAATAAATAAATAATACATTTATTAATTGAATAATTTAATAATTAATAAAATAATTTATAGCTGCTGTAAAGAAGATTGGAAGGCACTTCTTAATATCTTTTCATTTCTTTTTTCTCTTTTCTCCCTCTTTTCTCATATTTACTCCTAATTTCTTATATTCATTCCTAATCTCTTTTATTACTTGTACTTTCTTTTTCATTTACAACTATATTTATATTCTGCAAAAATATTTAATAAAATTAATTTTAAAACATAGAAGGTCTGCATTCGCAGCAGTAAGCTCACCACACCTATGGAAATGTGGCTATGTGTACAATCTTTTTACTATATTACTAAAGAACTACAAATAAATGTAAATCAGATACCACCAAGGCTAGCAATCTTTATGGATTAATTGAAACTCAGTTCTTCTGAAACTAAGTGTATGGTGAGCAGTCTCATAAAGTAGCTGCCATGCTCAACAGGAAGATATAGAAAGATCCATTTACAAGGAGGTGAAAGCATGAGAATGCTCATGATCATGGGTTCTCCTCCCAGTGTGTTTGGTAGTACCCAACCTCCCATCCTCTGTCTCCTGGATATCCTAGTATGCACTCATCCTTATAACTACTGGGATTACATAAACCAATCTTTATTTAAGTTCTTGTAAATAAAGTTCATGCTAGAGCCGGTGCATTCCATTGTGCTGGCTTCCCCCTGCCCTATTTTCCATTGAAATAATCATTAAAATTGTTAAACATATTAGGGAACTTGTAGCAAGATGCAGGAGCACCACAGATATCAGTTTACAAGACTAAATTATTTGCATGCACTAAAATAATGCCCCAAAATGGCAGTTTAAAAACCCCACACTGAATTGTGGTTTTACCTTTATTATAGTACTAGCTCGATACCCATGCTTTGCTACTAAATTATGTGATTGGGCTTAGTTTTGGGGGAGGATTTTTGGGATGGGATGGTTTTTATGGGATAGTTTTTTATAGGATAATTTTTATGGGTTGAATTTGTAGTTGTAATGGGGCTTATTTAGTTTAATTTGCTTTTAAATTATTTATTGTTGTTGTTGTTTTATTTGTAAGCCTTGAGTCTTGGAGATGGGGCGGCATATAAGTCCCATTAATAAATAAATAAATAAATAAATAAATAAATAAATAAATAAATCTGCTTCTGCCTACCAGCATCCATCAATATTCATCTGGTTAGCGTCCTGTCAATGTGTAAGAGAGTAGAGGGCTGTTTGGAAAGTGAAACAGTATTTGCTGTGTGAGCAAGAAGGAGACAGCAAGGAGCCTGGGCGTGGCTTAGCTCAACTGTTCTTTACAAGCTGCTTGGTGCTGTGAAACTAAAACTGAAACTCCTCTCCTCTGCTTGTGTTTTGCATTTGGAACAGGTTTCTTTTCAGGTGGAGAGGGGCAGATAATTTGTTAATTAAACAATATTCATATAACACACTGCTGATGAGAATTTTTCTAAAAACTTCAATTGGAGACAGGAAGTCTGGCAGGTGCCAAGATAAATTTCTGTAGGCACATTCTCACCCTCAGTACCAGGCTGAATATCCTTGGTCTATTAATTATGTTTATTAGTATTTAATTTGAAAATCTCAAATTATGGAACTAGTGGATCAACCCAAGACTGTTTCATGAGGCAGTAATGGAACATTATGTGCAAGTCAGTTGAATTTACTGAGAAACATGGGGTAGAAAATCAGTTCTTGTTTATGATAATCAAAATAAAAAAGTACCAGTTGCATTTTCTGTCCTTTCATGATATAGAAAATCAGCTGAGCCAAACTGCATACTTTGTCTGATGGCAGGACCAGCAGCGTAACCCTTTCAGAATAAAAGTCTTATGAAAGAATTCTTCATTATGTTACTCAGCTGATCCAATGAATCCCTGTACTGCGCCATGAAAATGATCCTGGAAGTCAGAAAGATAATCACTTTGGACTTCTCATGCAAAAATTGTTCCTGCTAAACATTAAATTCTACATCAGTGTTTTTCAACCTTGGCAACTCTAAGAAATGTAGACTTCAACTCACAGAATTCCTCAGTCAGAATCTTAGAGTTGCTAAGATTGAGTAACTCTGCTTTACATGACATGGATGCAGAGTGAAAGGGTTCTAACTAGATGGTCCTTTAGAACAGATAGTAAGCTAGTAAGTATGAACAAACCTTTCTTATTTACCTAATTAGGTTAGTTTCTCTTCATTTTTTTTAAAAAATATAGCAAAACAATCATTTCTTTGAGTATTCCTAACAGTCTTGGGAAGATCAAGTACAGAAAATCTCTTGGACAACTTAAATATTCTCCCCACCTGTTTTCCAAGTGAAAAGTTAAGCATTCCAACTGTCCTCATCTGAATGTGCTGATCTACCTCCCTGAGTTCATAAGAACTGCTATATGATATGATTTCCATCCTACATCATATGAGAAGATATTAGGAGTTGCTAGTTTTCCAGGCAAATGGATTTATATGCCTTGCTGCTGGTTCCTTCCTTATTACAATAACCTTGGGTGGTATGGGAAGGAAAGGGCTCTTAGGGAACTCTGGTGCTAAACCATTTTTAAGTTGACTCAGGCTTCCTTTAGACAGTAAATTTGGTTATTGTTGCTGGGGGAAGCCAACCACTTCTGAATTTGGTATTCTTCTGAAGAATGTTCCTTCAAAGCATTCTAAGTATATGTAGTCCTTGACTTATGACAATGAGTCCAAAATTTCAGTTGCTAGGTGAGGCAGTTGAATTGTGCTTCATTTCATGACCTTTTTTGCCACAGTTGTTAAGGGAATAATGCAGTCATTAAACAAATGCTGCTTTGCCATGAATTTGCTTATTGGAAGCAGGCTGAGAGGGTTATAAATGGTGAAACACCTGGAACAGTGCACTGTTATAAATACATGAAAGTTGCCAAGTACTCAGATTTTGATCATCTGGCCATAGCAATCTGGTCATAAGTGTGAAAAATGGTCACAAGTCCCTGTTTTCAGTTGTTGTAATTTCAAATAGTCACTAAATGAATTGTCATTAAGTCAAGGGCTAACTGTATATGATTGTATAATCCAGACAGACGCAAAATGGGAATAATGAAGTTTCTGTGGCTTTGTGTTGGCCATCAGAGGCAATGAAAAAGAATCACACGTCTGGGTTTCTATACACCTGTGCTTCTGGTATTAGGAAACACAATTAGAAATATGCTGTTTTATTTTACTTCATTTGACTCAGCTACCATATTGATAAATGGATGGCCTTTCATTCGAACCTTGCGGGATAAATGGCATAATTCTATCAGTGTCTATAAATCTAGCTGCTTAGCAACAAGAGCAACAATTCTTTCAGCAGAGCAATATGATGCAAAGTATGATACAAGCTAGCACTCCTGATACTGGTTCCTGCAGCAAGTCTATTTTATCAGCTACTTTGTTTCATTGAACTGAGAAAGTTACTTAGAATTAGCTGATGAAACTAAAGTAGGTATGGACATTACGGGAAAAATTTTAATTCCTTATACTTTTTTTTTTTAATTACATTTATATGCCGCCCTTCTCCGAAGACTCAGGGCGGCTTACAATTTTTGGGATACAACCCAGTGTGCTCAGCAATAGCCTTCATTCCATTGTATATGCCTGCTTATTACTAAGCAGCATTTTTACAAAGTCAGCTTATTGCCCCCAACAATCTTGGGTCCTCAGTTTACCTACCCTGAGAGGATGGAAGGCTGAGTCAACCTTGAGCCTGGTGGGATTCGAGACTGCAGTAATTGCAGGCAGCTGGAACTTGAATGCAGGCATTTAACAGCCTGAGCCACCAAGGCTCAGGCTTTTCCATACGATGGCAAAAAAATGTGCATTTATGAAAAGAAAAATGAAAAGCTACGAAGTCTAGATACTGGGAAATGTTTATAGGTCATTGTATATTCTCCCCTTACTAGAGAGATTGCCAGGGAGGGCAGACAATTTTTATGTAGACTTTCTCCTTCAGGATTCAAACCCAGGTATTACCCGTGTAGTAGCAAAATTCTGTGTTGCTGCAATGTCTACAAGGAAAAAACTGGTTACAGAATTATAGCGGTCAGTTTATGACAACTTTTGTAAATAGAACAATCTTTGGAAAATGATATTTACACACATACTTATTGGATCTCTAGTGAAATTGTTTGAGAACACGTATTTTCTTAATAGGGATGTTATTATCTACTAGTAATGTATTATAATGACAATATTTTTATGTATATGTAAATAGTGGTGTCTATTGCTGGTCTAAGACCGTAATAAAGTTTTATTCATTCATTCATTCATTCAGATACTGGGAAATGGAAAGAAAATGTTTTAAAATGTAGAGCTTTGTAAGGTCAGAAGGATAGTTGGATTTGGACAGATGAACAGAAACAAGTCCAAAGTTCTTGCAACTTAGTCTTCTCAATACTAAAAATATTTCTGTTTCTCTATATGTTTCTCTATATTACAATTTTCATGTGCTATCTTACATGGGACAAGACCCGAATACACCAAGACCTACATACCTTTACCCGTGAAAATCTACGAAAACAAATATATATATATATATATATATATATATATATATATATATATATATACTTCTCCCAGGAGAACGAAGCTGAAGACACCAGCCTGAAGATGACGGATGAGATTTCATAAACGTTGCCAAGGTATTCTCAATCTTACACGGGACAAGACCCGAATACACCAAGACCTACATATATATATATATATATATATATATATACACACACACACATACATATATATATCGGTATATAATATTAAAATTGATAAAATGTATGTGTGTATATGTATGTGTGTGTGTGTATGTGTGTGTGTGTATGTATAAATTATAAATAATTTAATTATTAAAATTGGATATTGATAAATCTAACATATAGGTTTTCAAACTATCAATTTGTGTGCATATTTCAATGTGCACACAAAGAAATATGCACACAAAGAGAATGACCTAAAGACAGTTTACCTGGTTTCATTCTGCTAATAAAAACACATTTCATAACTGCCCACAGAATATTAATGACTCACTCATGGTGCTGTGGATGACGATCAGAATGACACACTATATCCCAGTGATTTCTTTTCACAGCAGTTTAATTGATTGATTCTCTCTAAATATTATCCGAATGGGGACAATAGCTTCACGGTGTGTTTTCAGAACAATGATGCTTAGGATCCAAGGGTAGCTTATGTAATAAGTATTACAAAGGATGAATAAAACAAAATTGGTCAAACCCTGTTGGATGAAATTAATATGAGTTAACATGAAAAAACCTTGGTCTCACTGTTCATTTGATTTTGATTTTTTTTGTATCTAGATGACTGTGGATATTCATGAAAGAACTTCACTCACTTATTTGAAGCTGAAAAGAAGCTAAGGGAATTGTCCACAATATGACATTCTTATCTTTGTTTTTCCCTAGTAACTTATGTGCAAATATCAAAATTAAAACAAAGCATATTGTTAGTTGAAAAGTCAATCATGCTGGGAGTGATCAGCAGAAAAAGGAGAGAGGGGCTCCCTAGCACCCACTGGCTGCACACTATAAATTAAATTATACTAAGAATAAAATCCAATTCTCTGTCACTATAAAAAAAAATCACACTGAAATGACCATGGCAGATCTGAAAGAGGCAGTGTGAGACAGAGGGACATAGACAGTGTTGATTGATAGAGTGGCCGCAGGTCAGACACGACTGATGGCTGATGATAACGTTAATATTGTTAGTGTTATCAATATGACACATGAAAGTTAATATGGGAAGGTATATGTTGAATAGTGGGCAAAATAATTGAATCAAGGCATGACTACAGAATTAAGCCTGACTCCAGAATATTTTCAAACTCAGCAGTTAAACACAATTACAGTATCCAAGTGCCAGATTGGTGTAGTGGTTAAAGCACCAGGCTAGAAACCAGGGAAGTGTGAGTTCTAATCCTGTTTTAGGCATAAAAGCCAGCCAGCTAGGTGGCTATTGGCCATTCACTCTCTGTCAGCCCACAATCTCAGGGTTCAGCAATAAGCTAGTCAGTGAATCCCTGTCACAACCAATGGATCAACACTCAGGTTTTTTTTTTTAAAGGACCCTGCATTTGTGAGGAAAATACTAGGAAGAAGAAAAAAAGTTACAAAAATTCAAGTCAGCATTATTTTAACAGAACCTCTTTTAAGGACTTAAAGAAGGAAATAATAAATATACCTAAGCAACCCAACATTTATTTTATTCCATCTTGCTCATTCTATCTCTTTGAATTTCCTGTAAAATCTAAACTAGGTCTCAAGGGCTGGCTACACTAAATAAATCCATTGTGACTGAAATAAATGTACTTGGGAAACACAGAGTGATTTGGGCTGTACGGTTAAGTTTTCCAGTCTTTAAACTTACTTAATTCCCTTTCCAAAACTGGTGAAGGTGGAGGTGGTAGGGGAAACAACAGGAAAAAAAAGGATTTCTTATCCCTCATTCAAAACATTTACTAATCATACTAAAACCTTTTGTAAGTAAGTTCTGGAAATATCTGGCATCCAGATGTTCATTATTTTTCTGTCATTTTTTTTTATTTTAGATCATCATTTCTAGAAAGGAGGGCAGGTAGAAAAAATACTACATGATCCATTATTAGTTGCATTCTTAGAAGACATATATTACAATATTCCTATGAAGATTTGATCTTGATTTATGGCATAGGAAAGTTGAAACTTTAATATATGTTTTATTGTACTATTTATTTTGCCAAGTTGTTCATGCCAGCTACATTACTCTGTACATGACTAATGATCAAGCAGGTATGGCCTATTTCATACATTTTTTTCTTTTTCTTTTTGGCAAATATATATATTTAACTTAACTCAATTTTTGTGCATTGGCTTTACAAATCTAGGAATGGTTATTTCAGACTGGCCTGATGTTTTGCATACATATGCAGATATACCTACACATGCACACTATGCCATTCACACACAAGGAGAGAGAGGGAGAGACCAATCTATACAAATTCAAATTTAGATTCTACTTAACACTAAAAAGAAGAAATGAAAAATAAGAAAGAAAGAAATCCATTTTCAGGGGAATGTTTTTTTTTCAAAATTGGAGAATAAATTTCAGCATAGTATTAATAATAATGATATTAACAGCAGCAACAACAACAATAACAATGAGTGCTGATTCTGCTTGCAGGCTCTGAAGGAGGTAATATAAAAAAGAGGCCAAAGAGAGGGAATAAAGAAATATAAGCAAGCACAAAATCGTTAAACTTAACATTAGGTTTTTTTTATAAAGATTGTAACTGATCTACAAATTAATAGTTACTTAGATCAGCCCATTAGCTGAGCTTTGGGGATGGCTACAGGATACCAGTACAACAGGTCTATGGATGATTACTAGAAGGCAGGAAAATATTAGGAAGGTTCCATACGTCTTTTTTTGTACATCTAGTGGCAATATAGCAATTTAACACCAGGAAGTTTGGGTTAATTTAGTAAATGGTGGTAGTGAATGGTTAATATTAAATGGTGGTAATTTAGTAAATAGTGGTAGTGAATGATTAATAGCAAATGGAATAAAATTTTGTACCAACCCGGAATATAAAATGGATTTTTCCCCCTTGCATGGGGCAGAGGTTCCCTCTATTCTCTTCAGGTCTTCACTAGAAAATGGGGGCATTCTGATCAGCAAACATTTGAGAGTATTTGATAATTTGTCCAAAAGTTTCCACAAGTCTTAGTTTTTTTATTTGTTTCATAACTACAAGAAATTATGGAAGGTCAAAGCTGAATCGTACTTTGATTCTCTCTATTCAGTCCATTTCACAGAGAAAGTCACAAAAGCTTTATTTAAAAGTGTTAATAAAATTATTTAAAAAAAATATAAATTCAAAAGCATTTTAAAATAAGTTGAGACTTCAAAGTGTAAATCACATTTATAATGGGCTCAGGGAAGAAGAAACTTTCAAGTCCATTTTTTAAGCTTCCAGTTATAAAATATCATTGGCATTACTGCTACTTTATATTTCACAACTGATCTCTATGATATGTAAAAGTGGGAACATATAGTAATTGCACATGCTAGTAATTGTGCCAGCTGCCTTACTAAAGAGTTTTGGACAACTTAGGAACTTAATCTAGTGGTATTTTCATGGGACGTAATGAAGATAATGCCTAGCTTATTTCTTTTCCTTTGTACCAATGTGAAAAATTCTTTTCAAAAACAGTATGTTATTCCTATTATGTAAGTAATACATTATTGTCTATATCTGATAATTCTAGTCATAGGTTGCTAAAATTCTTTTGAAAGTAGCAATGAAATAAATGAAAAATGAATAATCAAGCAATGTGATCAGCATGCTTCGCTGCACCAACATTTTTTAAAAGTAAAACTTTAAAATGATAATTCTTCTATTTTTAAAAAATAAGCCCTTTAAAGCAAAATATTGCTATTGAAATGTCTTTGATAAAAATCAGTTTTCTTTATAACCACAAGAGAAACATTTGTGTAGGTCTTTGTGTTTTCTGATTAGCATATATAACTGACAACTTCAAATATTGAAGGACAAAATAATTGCAGAAAATATAGTATGAAGAATGAAAACACAATCCTCATTCTGCCATATCAGATAGATTTATGATATGTCTTACTGCATAACTTTATGCATTATGTATGCATTTTTTAAAAAAGCACTGAAGTGTTAGATCAGGATCAGGAGAAAACCTCTTGGGTACAGGAAGAATTTTTTGCTGAATTTACAGCAAGGCAAAAGAGTTAATATCACTCCCTGTACTCTGTGATTTAATTTCTAATATTCTCCCTATAATTTTTCTCCCTTCAAACAATTATTTACAGGGTTGAAAAACAGGTATGCAGTACTTTTTAAAAAATATGTGTGTTTGTATATTCCTTGTTACAACATAAAAATTGCATTTAAAAAAAGATCTAAACCTCACTAGAAGTGCACTGGTATTAAAATGTTTCAAGAAAAAGAATCAGTGCAATGCCACTTGCAGAAAAGTTAATGAGAGTAGGCAAAGTAAAAATCTTAAGCTAAATTCCAGAATGCAGAAGCTGACTTGCTAGTCCTACTGTAGTTACTGTATATAAATATGTCCAGCTCTGGGAATGGGAAGAAAATGCTGGGGAAAATGCTGGAAAGAAGATAATTTGGGTACTAGATAGAGAGTTAAAATAGAGCACTATTAAAGTGCCAGGTTTGAATATGACAAGGCAAAGGAAGGAAAAGAAGAGGAAAAGAAGAGAGGAAAGGTATTTGCAACCAGCAGATCGGAACTGTAAGGAGAAGGCGTGAGAGTCACTCCTCTGCCGAGCTGGGATTCCATTTCTTACAGAATGGAGAACACAAAGAATTTAGGGGCATTCCTTGGCAGATAATCCAGTGTGGATGGAGAGATGTCAGTAACTTTTATCAGTGAGATACTGACCAATGGATTGGCTGAAAAAGGACTGGGTTGTGAAGAGCCTGATAACGTGGAGAATCCATTGGAGACCTGACCAATGAAACAGAGGTTAAGGAGTCAGGAAGAGAGTGACCAAAGCTACTATACAAAGGTGGTTATTAACAGTTACTATGTTTGCCTGGGATGAGGAGGAAACAGATTGTTTGAATACGTGCAGTGTTTTAGAAACATGCTGCAATTTTAAGGAGACTGCTTACTCTATTATTTCACAGCAAGAGTTTTGTATTATTAGTATATTTATGTCATCCTGTTTATGTGTCTGTACGCCAATCTTTAATGCTGGAAGTAAAATTGTAGACTTCATAACTACTGAGGGAGTGTAGCTTTCTTATTTTAATGTTGAGGGAGAGAAAACACTCTTTGAAGAAGTTCTGACAGTAGGCTTATTTCAAATAAGATCTGAAAGGGATTTTGCTCGAGCAGTCCTGAAGAGAATCAGGCTCCACGCTGGCTTCTGAGTAAACCTAGATTTCAACAAGATTTCAATTCAGAACCCTAACCCTAAACAAATCAGAACAGGCTGCTTCAAAAATCCTATTTCCAATTACATGTTCAACTAATGTCCAATTATGCATTTTTAAACCAAGGTACTGGACAAACTTGGAGGTAACACTCTGCTCATTGAATTACCTGCAAATAGATTATTAATTAATGTTAATTACCATAACTGTTACATGTAACTAAGTTCTACGAAAACACTAAGTCAAAATAATATTCTTAATTAGAAGTAAATATATGTGAGATGAAAATTTTGGCAGATTAATCCAATGCAGTTATGAATTGAATCATTTCATGACTTATACATGATAGAAAATAACAAAAAGAGAGAACCATGATAATTATATAGCATGAGCTTCAGAACAGGGCATTCTGTGGAGGAGATAATTTGGTTTTGATAGCATAACAACTTTGGTGATTCTGAATACTTTGACAATATTTGGAAGCAGTTTTCAAAGAAAACTGCCATGAATCCATTTCTTTTCATATCCTGGCATTGTAGAAATCCAAAAAATTTCAGCAATTGCAACAAAAAAACACTAAAGGCTGCCTATGTACAGATTTTACAAGCTCAGTTAAACATTCTTCTTTTGGCTCACCACACTGAGCAGATAAGCAGCAATCACTCCAATGATGGCCTTTATCCATTTAATTCACTGGGGAGGGTCTAATACATTTTTATTGAAGTATAGATGCTGTTTCTTGTTATTATTAAAATTCAGATGTATGTCCAGCATTCAGAAGCAACTGATTGGGCCATGTTTATCCCATTTAGAATATTGCCAACTATTATTTATTTTTGTTATCTTAACAAAGAACTCAAAATTTAACAGATCTTGGTCAGAATGCACTTGTGAAATTTCTAGCTACAAATGTTCCTCCTGTAGTGCTGTAAAAGTAGTCCAGCCTGTTCCTTTGTATCTGGTGTCTTTCTGTAAATTTGAATCTTTTGGCATCATATGAACTTATTCCCTAGATGAATGCATAGTCCAAATATGTAACACCACCTTTCTTTTAAATGAAGCTGTACTGTGGGTCACTGCTATAAATCTGCTAAAGTATTTTATTTCTACCCTATAGTATAAGTAGAGCTGCAAATAAGTACATAGTTAAGCAAACATTTGCTTCTATCTCATTGAAATGCTGGTCGGCATTTGGAATACACAGTGTTGAAATGCAGGACTGAAGCCAGGATAACTGCCTTTGGATTGTACAACAATCTCAGCACGTTTACCTCCCCTATAACATGTACTTTTGATGTCAGCAGTTTTGAAGGCTTGTCAAATTACTATGATGAAAACTAAAACAGGGCTGAAAGGACTCTAAAGCACAGCGGCATAAGCTTCTCCCATTACTGTATCCCTCTAAAACCAACGAAGGTGCTGGGGAGAGTACTCGTCTCTTGCCAGGGCCTTTGAACGCTGGCCTTAACTGCTGAGGCTGCAATCAGGAATTTCAATTAGTGCTTACCGCAGTGCAGGATCTCTCTCTCTCTTTCTCTTCCCCCCACTCCTTCTTTCCCCCTCCCTCTCTCCCTCACACACACACAGAGACACGGGTGTTTTGTTTTTTGTTTTTTGTTTGAGTTGGTGAAGAAAGTTCATTTGGAAGTAGGCAGAGGCCACCAACGTCCAGAACAAAGACCAGCAAAGAGGCGTCTTTTAACTGCAAGGATCAGTCGCTGCCTGATTCAGCATTCCTTAAAGCTGAAATAAGACAGGAGTATTGCTAGCCACAAAGTTACATGCATGTTTGAATATGGTGTGAAAACATGGGATACCCAGATAGACATTGATTCTTTTTAAAAACATTGTTTTGATAACTAGCCATTTGGAATGCTAAGGAAGGACAAAGGTATACATAAGCCTTTTTCACTTGGGTTCCACTAGAGGCCATGAGGGGTTCTGCAAAATATTGTGATTATAAACAAACAAATACATGTTTGTTTGTTTTTTAACTTTGTGCTAGCATGGGGGTAGAAATTTTTGCAGGCTATGACTACCTGCCCATTGGCTACTTTGCTCTTGCTGTAAATGTTATAAAATGCAAATTGGGTAATTTACAAGTGTTTTTTAATTATTTTTTGTGATTTTTATGCAGGGCTTCCTTGAGATCTGAAAATTATTTTAAAATTTCCTCTCAGATAAAAAAGAAGGTATACATGCTTAAATAAATAAACTCAACACCTGGATAAATAAGTAGGTTTAAAGACCCTTTCAAAGCAGTAAGAAACAGGAGCCTCTTTCAACTCCATCAGCGGTTTTCTCCAAAATATGTTAAAAAATTTCATTCACATTCTTCACTGTATTATAGTAAAAGGTAAGATGACTTGAAAAGTAAAAACAAAAGGAAGATTTTACTTCTAATTTTTTTATGATAAATCAAGTTAAAATTATTTCTGCTTTTATCATTTTTCACTGGCTTGACACTATGAGGTATCCATCTAATGCACTAGAATTTTCTGTGACAACAAACAAATGGTCCATTCCTATCCATGGAAGTAGTTGAGAGAAGAAGTGTTAAAGAACCACTATCCTGGTAGCCCAAATTGGAACAGTTTATCATGAAGAGAAAGTCCTCAAGGTTGTAGGGGAGGCTGACTGTGGGAAGAAGCTTTTAATCCAGTTTCAATTTACCACAATTTAACATTGCATCAAACCAAAAAACAATAGTTAGCTGTAACTATAATTTATTGAAATAGGCTTACTTCAAAAATTATGACGTGGAGTAAGTTTATTTTATCATTAAGATTAAACATGATTTGAAAAAGCTTCCAAATTTTCAGCTGTAGTTCATTGTGGATATTGGCTCAAATGTTTTAGATCTTACTGGGGGATGTGATTACTGGGTGATGATTTTTACATGAAGTGCAGAACTACATTCCTTTTGTCAAATTATTAAGTCCCAAAGTAATTTATTATTATTTTTTGCAAAGCAAAATCATATTAGGTGGAGCAGATCTGACTAATAAGCAATTATCTGAACCTTCTCCTTTGTTTTTCTTCTCCCGCAAAGAATTTAATTTTGTAGTGTCTGCCAGGAAGATGTGGTGATACATTTTAGAAAAAGTGGAATGTAAATATTTATATAAATGAAAAATGGATGAAAATACATAGAAAAATTTGAAAGCCAATGTGGTATAATATTAAAATTGCCAAATCAGAAACAAAGAGATTGAGGTTGAACTGTTCCATTAGTACAGCCGCCTGAACGATCATACTGGATCTGTGGTGGTAGATCATGGTCAATGCCCTTCAAAGAATGTGAGATTCAAGGTGCTGGCATTGACCTATAAAGCCCTTTATGGCAATGGACCAGGATACATGCGGGAGACCCTGCTGCCGATAACAGCTTCCCAACGTCCCATGCGCTCCCATCGAGAGGGCCTGCTCCAGGTGCCATCGACACAACAATGTTGACTGGCGACCCCCAGGAGTAGGGCCTTCTCGGTGGGAGCACCCACCCTATGGAATCAACTTCCCCTGGAGCTCTGGATGGCTCCTGACCTCCGCTCCTTCCACCGTGACCTAAAAACTTGGCTATTCCAACTAGCCTACCCAGACTGATGGGGACTGATGGGGACTGAGGAGGGTGTTAAATATATTTTAAAATATTCTAATTGACAAAGGAGACCTTGGTTTTTAATGTCCTTTAACATTTATGTAATTGTATTGGGACTGTTTTAATTCTAAGCCGCCCTGAGTCCCTCAGGAGATAGGGCGGCATATAAGCCTAATAAATAAATAAAAATAAATAAAAGAAGAAGAGATTCTTGTCCTGCCGTTGTCTGATTTTTGTTAACTATTAACAAGAATAGTTGTCTGGACTCAGGTGGCATGAAATCAAATCAATCAACCAACATAAAAATATGTTGAAACAATTTTTAAAATACTTAACTATATTTCAGTTTCTAATTGATGATTACTTTACATATTATAAAATCTTTTTCCTTTATTTATAAAATAAATACCATTGGTTTATATTAAAAAGTCAACCTAGTAATAATTAATATGCTAAGCAGGCAATGAAACCCATTTAGAATAAGTAGAATACTTCCTGAATCAATCTTACTCATGAAATACATCAATTTGGAATGTAAAGCAATCATACTGATACAGTGATGCTACACAGTCGGTTAGTTACTTCTAGACATAATTGAAGGCAAAAAAATGAGCAAAATTTCCTAATAAATGAATGCATTGGAAACAAATACCTTAATTTTAAAAAAAACCATAACTTAGCTTATTTTACACCAAATACAGACTTTTGAAAAAGGCCATCATTGCTTCATCTTTTGTTATGGGAAACTACCCAATTTCTATTTTGAAAATTGCAAATGTCAGCAAGAGATATGACCTTGATTTTTCCCATTAAATAATTGTTATTTTATTAAAAAAAATATTGCTATGATTAACAAAGCTGAAAATTTGCTCATTAAGCTTGAAAGGACAAACAAAATAAATAGGGATTGGGGTAAAGGAGGGAGAAGAGAAATTGGTTACAGTATCTGGGCTTCAAAAAGCCAGATGGCAACTTGATGGCAGAAGAGCCACTGAAGACTCTTAACTTGTGATCAGGATTTTTTTTTTTTGCAGCTTAGATCTACTAGCTCAGGGGTGGCGAACAAGTTTGACACAAAGAGCCAAAATTTTAAACTGTGAGAGTCAGAGAGCCACACCACGCTCGCTGGCCCGTGCAGTTGTTTCCGAGGGAGGGGAGACGGGATGACGCAGCCGGGGGCGGGACTACGCGCTCGGAAATCTCTCCTCAGAGATCCCTCCTCAGAAGCAGCATAACAAAATCCAAACTTGGCAAAGAGCCACAGTATACAAAATAATGATAAGAGGCAAAGAGCCGCATTCATTTTGGCCGGAAGCTGCATGCGGCTCGAGAGCCGCGTGTTCGCCACCCCTGTACTAGCCTAAGAAATAAGAAAGTTACTTACCCAGGGTACAGTTTCACTAACATGATGAAGATATCAGAATCTGCACATTTTAGCGTATGACGATGAATGAAGTTATTTTGATCTGACAATCTGGCACTCATCTCTTTGTCTTTCAGAGAAGGCTCTCAGAAGCCCAGTGTACAAAGCAAATGCCGAGGAAAACTGAGCATGCTTTTAAGCAGATGGCCCCATGCTTAGGAACAAACTGTACTGGACTCAATAGGTTCTGATATTTGAGCTACAAGGCTGAGATTTGGATTTGGAATCATTGAAACAATTTCATCCTAACCAAAAGGAATGATTCCCAAGCAGCTTCTCTTGGGAACATCAGCTGTTGCAAACACAAAAAGGCTGATGCGGTCAAGCAAGACGACAACTGTTTCTGGCTCTGGCAATCATGCACATGGAACCATATGTTTCCCCCACTTTGATTTCTATGCAACAGATTCAAGAAATCATTAGTAGTGAAGCATACACAACATCCCTCTGTGTGCAGCAATCCTTGGATAGTGAAGAGAATATCATTTTAGATCATTTTAGTTCTCAGCCAACAACTTGACATTTTATGCATATATATATATATATATATATATATATATTTCATATTTATATCCTGCCCTTCTCTGGAGACTCAGGGTGGCTTACAATTTTTGGGATACAATCCATTGCACTCAGCAATAGCCTTCCTTCCATTGTATATGCC
Source organism: Naja naja (assembly GCA_009733165.1). Lineage (NCBI taxonomy): Eukaryota > Metazoa > Chordata > Lepidosauria > Squamata > Elapidae > Naja > Naja naja. The sequence continues at coordinate 235,740,821 of CM019149.1, read as the reverse complement.
TGCTTATTACTAAGCTGCATTTTTACAAGTCAGCTTATTGCCCCCAACAATCTTGGGTCCTCAGTTTACCTATCCCGAGAGGATGGAAGGCTGAGTCAACCTTGAGCCTGGTGGGATTTGAGCCTGCAATAATTACAGGCAGCTGGAACTAAGTGCTAGGCTATTACAGCCTGCACCACCAAGGCCCTGTTCACATGTTCACATTCCCCAACTAACACACTACTAATCTCAACACAAGTATTCCGTATAATGTTTCCATCAGCACATTAAATATATATACATTTAAATACATTAAAACAATCAAGAGGTTATCATCATCCATGTCTTTACTTCATGCACAGCATTCACTCATACCTTTAGAGCATTTAGGAACTTCAACTTAAATATTTGTGCACAATTTTTCATAATCCAAACCCATTCAATTTATCTCATGTTTTCTCTCACAAATTTTTAATATGTTTTTCTTATGTGCATGTATTTCTCATTGACCTGCAGAAGAATAAAAAAGGTACACTTCAGTAACCGATTTTACTCATTGTTACCTCTTGTGTTTTTTAAATCAAAATTCTATCAAACACTTTCTCAGTCACATTATGGGCTTAGTGCTTTTTCCCATTGTATATAGGAGAATAGTAATAGTATACCTCAAGTCATTAGGTACAGATGTCAATTTCCCACACACATTACACAAGTCACTTATTCAAACTACTTTGCAAGAAAATCGTATCCATATTCAACACTTTTCCACTACCTATCATGAGCAAATATTACTGTTTTTCAACATTCTCATAGGATTTCTTTATTTTGGGTCCATTCTTTGTCATTATTGTTCTTACAGAATCTCTGAAATATTGTTTTCAGCATTCCTCATTTTAGTTTCAACCCAAATAATTGCATCATTTTATTTCTAATTCAGTTTACTGTGTTGTTGGCTCCTTGTTTAGTCCTTTTACTCATTTTCAAATTAAATAAGAACTCAAATAATAGTTCTGCATTTTTTGTTTCTTTTATTTTCAGCCATTTCTTGACTACATTATTTGCAACTGTCTTGCCTCCCTATATACATTATACAATAACTTTTTTGTAGCAATCATTCTGCTGATTTGGTTCCTCATCTACCTCCTCTTTTTTCTCCTGCCCCCAAGCATCCTTCACATGCTTAAGTGGCATTCTGTAAACATAAATCTTCTCACTTTAATCTAGGTAGTCACAGACAAATAAATATATTTTAATTTTAATCACAAGTCTTATTTAATTTTTAGACAGTGGAAACACCGGATGCAATTTCCTGGCTGAAGTAAGCAGTTTTAAATAGTTAGATGGATTAAAAACTGCTAACAAACCTTGCATATACTGTTTCAGGATAAAGTATAACATAATAATGAATTAAATATTTATTTATGGAATTTATATGCTGCATTAATCATATTAGATTTAAGAAGTATACAATGTGATAGCATACTAATATAATATCTAAATAATAATCTAATAAATTTAGTATAATCATGCAATACAATAAGCACCATAATACACTAGATGGCACCACAACTTACTCAGAAAACTGTTATTCTGTTCCCTAAAGATCTTCCAAACAACCAGATTTTCAGTTGTCCAGAAGATCACAAGGGAAAGAACTTGTCTCATTCTTATAGATACTGTTGCAAGGGGAAGCTGGACAAAAGCTATTCTACAAAAGTTGGACAAAAGCTATCCTACAAAAGTTGAACAAATGCTATCCTTTTACCTATTATTCCAGTATTTGTTTATTAATTTGATTTATATAGCTCAACTATATGACACTAGATGGCTTCAATAATTTAAAGACATATTATGCCAATGCAAATTAAATTAAGAAATTCCACAGTTGTGGTTTTAACACAGTCTACACTCAACATGGCCATTGTATAAGCTCCATTATACTTCTAGATCCCCACATATGGTAGCACATCCAGTTTTTAAAGAGTTGTGGAAAACTGGTAGAGTGGGGGCCAAGCTGAACTTTGAGGGGATGGTGTTTCATAGGCCAAATACCATGATAGAAAAAGTCCTTCTCCTGGGTCCCACCAGATAATATTTTCCAGAAGTAGAAACTCTGAGATTATAAAATATTTGTCTGCTCTTTTAAGAGTAGCGCAAACCCCATGAAAAATCAAACAGCTGACAGTTCTGGGAGAACAATCATGTTGACATTTCCTACACCAATCTCCTTCCACAAAAAATAGAATGTGTGGTTTCCATAACTAGGCCTGCTTCCAGGCTGCCAGGGATCCAGATAATCTGCTTTTTCCAGAGTAATTTATAATTGTCCCCCTTAGTGACAATTACAAATAACTATTATTTGGGGCTATTAATAAACTGTAACTGTTAATTATTAAACAATAAACTAGTTATACAAATATATTCCTCCCAGGGTATGTAAATCTCTTTAGTAATAGGCAAGCCCATCTTTTTCTGGCTGCTGGGATATTCATCTCCTGCAATGAGGTACTGTTTATTGCCTGGACCAATCTTCTTGTACCCCACCCTGAAAATTTGACCAAGCAAGGTTGCCCTACAGGTGATAGAGCTGGCCCTATGGAAAAATTTCTCAGCCTCCTCATGATCACAGACTGAAAAATCTACCAAATAAAATGATAAAGCATCACCTCTGTCACACATACACACATACCCCAACTTTTAGGCTTTTGATTTGGAAGCAAATATGGGAACTTTTACATACAGATGCCACATTTAATTGTCATAGAACCAAAAGATAGGTATGTCTTTTGGGTCATCCTTCTCTAAAAGGGTCTAGATTAAACATTCTGCTGGGCAATATTTAACAGGCATAATAATTGATCTTTAACACCCCTACTGCCACAGTAGAAGCTTGAATCTGAGCTCATACCCATATTTGTTTATCACTGGCTCTCGTTAGTCAGTATCAGGTATGTTTTCATTCACTATATCTCTGGCAGCTCCTCAGTATGTCAAGGACCTTCCTTGATTAGTAAGCAGGGAGAGCAATCAAAAAATTTGAAATATCAGACCTGTGAAGTAGACCATCCTAAATTGGTTTTCCCTACTAATAAAGGTTGAAAGCCCTAGTCAACCCTTTGGTTTTGAAAAAGCGATTTGTTCACAAGAACAAAATATACTAGATTGACTTCATTTGCAACAGGGGTCAAACTGAGCTTTGGTGGCTCAGGCTGTAAATGCCTGCTCTTAAGATCCAGCTGTCTACAACTACTGTAGGCTCGAATCCCACCAGGCTCAAGGTTGACTCAGCCTTCCATCCTCTCGGGGTAGGTAAATTGAGGACCCAAGATTGTTGGGGGCAATTAGCTGACCTTGTAAAAATGCCGCTTAGTAATAAGCAGGCATATACAATGGAATGAAGGCTATTGCTGAGCACATTGGATTGTGCTCTTGTGAGCCCCTGAGTCTTCGGAGAAGGGCGCATATAAATGTAATTAAAAAAAAAAAAAAAAAACTAGAAATGACTTGGGATAAACCTATAGTTCTCGTGATAGCTTTGAATTCTTGAGCTGCCTTCAAAGAAAAAAGATTAGAATCACTCAGAGTTAGTGTCAATGAATTCAAAATCAATACATTGAACAATAAATTCAAGCAATTCAGGAAGGGCAGCTTGGAAGATTGGGCAAATATTTTATAATCAGTTAATCCAAAAGCCCAATGTTTCAATGTTTTGGTGGGGTTTTCCTTTCTTTTCCATGGACAGCAAGGTATTTTAGGATAAATTTAGATAGATTAAATATAGGACAGGAATTCTGCTGCAGAATTTTTTTTTCATTTTGTTTTAAGAGCTAATAAAATGAATTTCACCATAAAAATCTTATTTAAGCCAATCAGTTCTACTAAGTTTTCACCTTTCATAACATTCCACCTAATGTTACGTTATCATAATGCCTGGATTAATGTGTTTTACTAACCTACCCAGATTAAGGACTACATTAATAAATTATTTCTATAACCTATTTGCTGTACCCACAATTCAATCCATCCCTTCTTTAATTCCTGTTTCCCCTTTTAAAATCTTTTCTGTTTTTGTTACTTTGCATTTTGTCTTTGTTTGAAATTTAATAAAAATGGTGTTGTTACATATTACACAACAGACATTTGTTTTCTTCTAAATTAGACCGATTCGGTTGGATTAACTGGGACATAACGAATCTAGCACTAAATTCCTGATAAAGTTGCATTGTTTGCAATGGCCTCAAGGAAGATATGAAAGCACGTACTGACAAATAGTGTTGTTAATATTAGAGAGAATGTATTGAACTGATATGGATTGCTGTAAGGTTATATGTAGTCTGCTAAAAGTTGTGGTTGCAAAATAAATTCATTACAACATAAATTTGTTAAAAGGAACAAAAAAACCAAAATTGAATTATTTTGCTTGTATTGATAGATATGTCAAATTGAATCACTACTCATGGCAACTACAAGTATGTCTTATCACCAATGCTGCTTCCCTACCTTGTACAAATGTATACTGTTCTCCAGAAATGTCTACCAAGCTATCAAGAATTGTTTCAAATTTGGCTATTTTGAGGATGTTGACAATTCATTCAAATATTAACATTTGTTATATGACTGCCCTTTATACGCTCTTTTGCTTGAATATCCAGAGATACTTTCAAAATGTTATATTTTATCTCATAGTACACCAGACCATAAAAATATATTATTGACTTGAGAGTTAAAAAATGGAAGCTTAAAAATGTTATCCAGAAATAAAAAGAAAACACCAACACCAACATTAGGACACAGAGCCTGGACTTAATGATGAAAGGGACATGGCAGCATATTATTTATTTAATAAAGTTATAGATTGTCCATTTCATATATATTATTTGGGACAGCTAAAATTTTATTTATCTAGTCTGGACAATCTATTAATACTCTATGTGAAATTATTTAAAATACATTCTAGCACTGTGAATTTTGAGGGCAAAGACAGTCAGATAAGGAAACATCTATGCTATATATAAAAAACTGCTAAAGTATGTGGATAATTATTTAGATAAAGAATTGTAAGATATTGAAATTGATGAAATCCATAACTTATTAAACTTTCCATATGCTATGAAAATATTTTAAGTTGCCCTGTTTTTTCAGTTTTTTTTTAAAAAGCTGACACTTTGGATATTGAGGTTCACATAATTACTAATACTATTAAGATTAAACGCATATAGCTCTAACATAAATGGACAAAAAAGAAGAACAGCTTAAACTAGAAGTTCAACTATCTAAAACTTTGTAAGATTTGTCATACATCCATAATAGTGAAACTCTATTTAAATTGAACTATGTTCACTAGAATATATTTTACATAATTTTACATACCACTATAACATAAGATCCAGCAAGTTTTTCTTCTATTTAAAAACAAGCAATTATAAAATAGAAGGCTGTTGGTATTTATTCTAATACATGTAAAACTAAATATGTGTGTATATATGTCTTTGTGTGTGTCTGTATCCATACACAAACACATATTTCATAATTATAATATGCTACACTAGCAAGCCTTTAAAAATAGGCATTTTCTACAAATTGCAGTTGCATTTGATATATATTTCCAATGCAATTTGTAGAAAATGTCGATTTTTAAAGGCTTGTTGCTGCAATAATCATGTATATGTGTTTGTGTGTGGATACACACACACATATTGAAATTGATGAAATCCATAATTTATTAAACTCTTCATATGCCCTGTTTTTCAGATTTTTTTTTTAAAGCTGACATTTTGGATATTGAGGTTCACATAATTACTAATAGCATTAAGATTAAATGCATATGGATCTAATATGAATAGACAGAAAAGGAGAACAGCTTAAACTAGAAGTTTAATATGATTTCTTTCTACTTTTATGGAATTTTTTTGTGGGAATCAAGTTTAACATTTCCTAATATCCTATGCAACATTTTTGAAAGTGCATTATTTTGACAGTATGCAGAAGTAAAGTGAAGCAAATATCTTAACTCAAAAACAATTAGAAAAAAATTATTATGAGAATTTTTTAATGCAGTTATTCCATAGGATGTTGAAAAATGATCAATGAATTAGAATGTGGGGTGTCTTATAAGAGTCCAAATACCATTCATATTATTAACAGTTGGATTCAATACTGTCATTCTAAGAGATAATATTACAATTGAAAATAGAACTTAATTAGCATAGAATTTCACTTATTTCTCAGATTGTTCCAGATTGGTGGACCTTTTAAGAAAATTTGAGGCATCGGTTGAGAAACTAGCAATTTATACGTCAATGTAAATTCATTTCACAAAATTATTACAGACCAAGATGCAGTAGATACTATAAACTCATTCCTGAGAAAATAAGCCAAAGATTGGACTGTTAGCTTATAACATATTATATGTACAATCAAGAAATAAAATTCCAGTCCAGAATATACCAAATCATAGCGAAGTCTCAATGAATTTATTTTTGAGTATATATAATTATGAAAGTACTACACATATATTTATTTCATATGTGTAACTTATAGAAAAGTTTACACTTTCTCTTTAATGCCAAATAATTTATTCATACATGGAAGTCTCTTAAATGAAAAAACTATTCCATTTAATACCCACATATGTTGGTTTAAATGTTGTTAATTTTTTTTAGTTTTAGGTATCGCAAGTTCAGACTGCAGTTGAACCAATTTGGATTAGTTTAATAGATTGCATAGGAGAATATTCATTTTAAATTGTATTATTCATGTGCCCCAATATTCATGTCATAAGACCCAACTTTCTATTTAAAAATGAAACAAAAATACATTTGATCAAGAGGTGTAATGATCAAAGAGCTAAAGGAACAACAAAGAGCTAAAGGAACAATTGAAATTTTGGCTGTATCTATAGGTATGGAAGATAGCAGAAGGCATTTTGACAGAAAAAGGAGTAATATTATGATTATCTATAATATAGGTTGTTTAGTTTTAGTCATTTTTATTTGGCCAACTTTAAGTTAATACATTACATTGTCAGAAGTAATTATATTTAGCAATTTATTATCGTTAGAAAAATACTAATTCATTAAGCAGTTGTGCTTCCTTTCTGTGGCTTGTATATAGAATTGCACCATTAAATTCAGAGGAAGCACTTTCCTCTAGTCTAACCAGTCCCATCCAGAGTAGTGAATAGTAGTAATGAACTGAATATTCTAAGACCCCACATCTGTTTCAGTTCTCCAATAGTAGCTTTAGTAACTTTAGTATATACAGTTCTATGCCTATAACAGTAATTCACTTACACAAATTCATTACAAAATTCTGAAGGAGCAGGATTATATCCTTTGTTAATGTTAAATAAATTGTATGGCTTTGATGACTACAGAGACAGTTTAATCTTGCATTTCATACAACCTCAAGCTATTAGATATCACATGATTGTACAATATACATTTTCAAATTTGATTTGCTTTGTTCATGGGAGTAGCCTCAGGATAGCAACATTTCCCTGCAGTCTATGAAATAATTCTCAAATAATGAGTTCATCTGGCAAGTAACCACTGTTATTTGACCTTTAGTTGAAAGAGTACTTTGTTTTCACTGCTTTGAATTCAGAGATAATTTCAATCATTTTTTTGACATAGACATCTTCATACCATTTCTTAAAATGATTGTGGATTTTGTCAGCTTCTCAGCATAATTCAATCATGAGAATCAATTACCAAACAACAGAATCTTCACTACATATTCTAATAAAGTATAATCAATATACTCCAAATATATAATTAAGATATCAAGCTCCCTTGTTTTCAGTGGGGAAATATTAAATGTGTAAACAGCTAATAAAGTTTTGAAATGCTTCTTTTGGCTGAATTATGAACACAGTATGAAACCCTTGTTAGTCAAGCAATGCTGTAGCACTATCTGTTCTTATCCAGAAACTCAAAGGAGTTCACTCCTGGGAACAAATGTATAGGATTGTACTTTTTATCTGTTGAAATCTTTGAGAATCATAAATTAGGGATTATGAAGGTGCCATTATGATAAGAAACAAACAACTTGACAGGCATACATGAAAGATAAAATCAAGAGAAAATTATAGTCTTCAACTGTGCTACACGTGCATATGCATGTAAATGTTATTAATGGGCACGGATTTAAAAATACAGTGTAAAACTAAGCTAACATTCTAATTCAGATAGTTTTTATATTTAAACATTACCCTCTAAGGACTTCGTACAATTATACAAAGCTCAGTTCAGATAAACTTAGAATTTGAATTTAATTTGAAACATTCAAAGAAATTTCAAAAGGAATTTTATCCAACAAGATATTGTGAATATATTATTAAATTTTTATTTGAATGCTCTATTCTCCTGTTTAGATGGTTGTCAAGGTTGTTATTGATATATGTTCACAAGAAATTCTACTAATAGACTTCCACAGTAAAGCATGATATATTACAATTGTCATTACACACTTATGAATTTCTTTGTTAAGACTGAAGGAACAAGTTATAGGCTATATAAAAGAAGTAATTTGCCTTATGAGTAGCAAATGTCATTCACTTGTGATTTGATCAATCATTATGTTATCCTCTGTCTTTTAGTTGTTTTAATTAAAAAAGCATATATATCAATTTCATAGAAGTAATGCTAATTCTCTGTGACGTTTTTGCATCAAATGAAAAGGTAAGAAAATATTTATTCAATAGTTCCTGAGCTGGCTTTTCACAACCAGGTAACCATTGCAAACATACAGGTAGCCCTTGACAATTGACCCCAAAATTTATGTTGCTAAGTGAAACATTAAGTGACTTTGGCACCATTTAAAAAACTTTCTTGCCACAGTTAGTAGCATGGTTGTTAAGAGAAACTGGCTTCCCCACTGACATTGTTTGTCAGAAGGTCGCAAAAGGGGATCACATGACCACGGAGACTGCAAAGGTTATAAATATGAGTCAGTTGCCAAGAGTCTGAATTTTGATCACATGACCAGGGCGATGCTGCAGTGGTCATAAGTGTGAAAAATGGTCATAAGTCTCTTTTTCAGTTATGTTGTAACTTTGAATGGTTACTAAATATACTGTTGTAAGTGGAGGACTATCTGTAATGGCAACAGCTATTCCTGATAAAATATATTAATCAAATTAATTAATACATATTTCAATCTGAATATCACATGCATATTTTGATCATTTCCTATCAGTAGCTTTGTTTCTTATAACATTGGAAACCACTTTTTTTCTAAAATACAGCTTGATACTACATTTAAATATTAATTAAATAAAGTGTTGGAAGAAAAGCATATCAGAAAAACTTTGGGAATTTGATCAAACTAGATTTGAAACTTACTTACACAGGGATTACCATAAAGTTATGTATATTTACTTGGGAGAAAGCCCTACTGAAACAAGTACAGCTTATTTCTGAATATACATACATTATATTGTGGTGTACTAATTAAGGTATTGATCAGCACTTCAGAAAGCCCATCTGCCATGGACTGTGCTACTTTGGCCATTCATTCACTCCTAGTCCAATTTACCTTATGGAGTTGTTCCTATGGCAAAAATGTCACGATAAAGTACTATATACACCACTGGAGCTCCCGAATGAAGCAAACCAAGAAACCATCCATAAGAAACTATTTGACAGAACTGGCTAAATCTATAAAATGGTCTTTTTTTTACTACCTAGTGTGTAGTTTTGAATAAAACTGGCAAATAAAATACCAGGAAAAGTGCAACTCTACAGGATTCATAAAAGACTGATGGGTTTTTAATTTAAAATTTATAATTTGATTGGAAAGCAACTTTTGCTAATGGAAATCATATATCAAAAACATTAAAACAGATTAATAATGTATCTTTTGGTTTGCAGCTTATGACAGACTTGACTTTATGCTTGAATTTCAGTGAAGGCCTTTCTGGTTACAGTTTTTTCTAGTAAAAATACAAACTTCAAATTCTGTCATATGGCATCATCCTTTTAGAAGTCAATGGTTCCCCGTATCATTTTTATCTTATTTTGGCTTCCTCGGTTCAATAACTAAGTTCACAAATGATGAACTTAAAAAGAACTATCCATTTTTGGTAGGCCTATGATCATGATGATGTAAGTCAGCAGGACTGACTGTTGCAATAATATTGTAATGTAAACATTGTCTCTTAATATTCAGCAATTGATAATATGATAAGTTGACATAATGTTTCAAAAAACACATTTTTAGCAGTAATTAAAGGATAAGTTTATTTAAGTTAATAAGATGGCATTACCTGTATTTCAATGTTGAGGAGAAAATATGTATTTGGAATGCTCTGATGAATCAGTGAAACTGCCTAAATTGTTGATGGGGAAGGGAACTGAAATACCACAGCTGAACAAACTGCTGGAAGATATGATTGCAAAGTTTAGGGAATACAGTTTGCACATTATTTTATTAATATATATATATATATATATATATATATATATATATATATATGATCACTCTTATCTGATATATATATGTATCAGATAAGAGCGATCATAAATATTTTTATTTAAATATTGCTCTTTGTATGTAAAATCGCAAAAAAAAAAACAATTTTTGGAAACTCAGAGCATAGTAGTCTAAATCGCTCTTATCTGATATTATCAGATAATATCAGATAAGAGTGATTTAGACTACTATGCTCTGAGTTTCCAAAAATTTGGGGTTTTTTGCGATTTTACATACAAAGAGCAATATTTAAATAAAAAACTAGAGTAAAAATGATTGACACTTGAAATGTTGCAATATATGTGTATTTTTAAAAAGAGGAATCACTATCTGGGTGTGCATTTTAATTTGGACAGTGCAGTGATTTAATTAACCTGTGTTTATATTTTTAACATGAGTATCCTAGAATTGTCCTTGATTTTCCAGGACAACTGGACATCTTAATTCAGTAACATAAGTAGTATCACTCTGTTTATTTTTGTATTTCCTCACCTTCCCAACTAATCTGAAAGAGAACTGTCCTTAAAGGAAAACCAGTTTCAAACTAGGTATAGATTGAAGCAGACTACAGAAAGAATAGGATGTCCAACCACTTATCATCTATATTTGAACTATTTCAGTAGCACAATCAAGCCTAATCTTGTTGAAGTTTCAGGACATTTTCTAAAGCGCAGGAAAATAGGGTAAGTGCACCACCTCAACCCAGTCTGTTGGATTGCTTCGTAAGACTTCAGAGAACAGCCAGCCGCCGCGAGGACAGGATCCAGCCCCTTCCTCTCTTCTTTTCTCGGAGCACCGCGGACCCGGCTGGACTTCCCGCGACCCCTTCAGACGCAGATAAGACATCCCTTTCGCCTTGTTCTGAGTGGGGTGAAATTAGTAAATTGTGCGAAGTTTAGGATTTTGGGGATGGAAAAGATTCTGTAAAGTTTCAGAAAAGTTCTGTGTATTATTCAGGTCGCAATTATACTTCCAAAAGAAAAGAAACGCTGATTTTGCTGAAAGCCAATGCTCTATCGATTGCTCGGCACTTTTCTCTTCGGAACCAAAACTTTTTTAAAAAATGGGAAGATTAATATTCCAGAAACCAAAGTCTGTTCCCATCGAACGAATCACCAGCGCTGGAGACTGGCTCGACTGAAGGTCGCAGTTGATTTTTTAAAAAAAACCGGGGGGGGGAGGCATTTTGAGGTACCGGTCCAGCAAGAGGAAGCTCAATAGGAAACCTGCTCTCGGTCCCAGTTTGATCTAAAATAGCACCTATGTGGCCCGACATATCAGCTCCTCAATCTCCCAAAGCTAAACGCCCCTACAATGCAGTTCTCTTAAGGGAAAAGTTCAGGCCTTCGATCTCCGAATGCTGCCAAATTGGGGTGGGGGAGGCGGGACGCCAGAAAATAAGGAGGGGGGTTGTTAATTTCTAATGCGGGTTGCTGTCGAGTCCTGTGACCTTCCCCGCATTTCATCCTTCATAATACAGTATTAAAAACGACAAGAGAAGTGCTTGACAAGCGCCAGGATCGACCTAACTATTTTAACTGGATCTGTGATCTCCCGCCCTCCCTTGGTCGGGCTTTTAAAGGTTTATAAAGAAATGTGTCTGGTGTGACTGGGCTGTGAGAATCAAATGAGTCAAGGGGGCGTTTCCGTCGCCCAGGAGTTTATATTGAAGTGGTAAAAGATTAGACAGGTAGGACGTTTGATGGCTACCTTAATTACACAGCTGAGATCAACATAGACTAAGACATCATGCCTATCCAGTTCATTGATTCCAAAGGAAAGTAGACTAAGGACGTTGGAAAGCGTTTTGATATGTCCTCCGAGATGAATGCCGCTGAAATCATTGGAACTTATTTACCAATTTTCCTTAGAATTGCTAGTCTCATTCCATTTGCAAAGGGCACACTTTTTCCATTACTCCCTGCCTGGACTTCAAGCAGGAGTTGCCAACCGCTTCTTTAAGAGTAACAGGACAAGACTCTCGGGAAAACTCAGCCCATTTTATAAGAACAAGAGCACCTGAGTTGATGAAGTTTCTGAATCTAATTAGCCACGTAGCGTATGGAAACTGAGATGATCTGATGGATTGGAAAATGCAAAGTAGGGCACAATTATTATACAATGTAACTAGATGGGGCTAGAAATGCGGTCAAATATTTAGATGAAGAGTGCCAATTTATTTTCAAATTAACTTTCCTTTAAAAAAATGAAATAAACAAACTAGGTCTATGCTTGTCCTTTAGGAAAGCCGGAGCGCTGGTCCACGGGGCGCTTAGACTTCGTGGGATAAGAACGAAGAACAGATTCAGACAGCTTTCGCTGAATAATCTCCGCCTGTCAAGCGCTGGAGGCTGGGATGGTCCTGCTCTGGTCCTTGGACTTATTTTCTCAGCCGAGAGAAGTAGGTCAGTGGAGCACATGACAAAGGCCCAGACCAACTCGAAGCAGAGGCAGCCGCAGAGCAGATAAGCGAAACGAAGCTTTGGCAGATGAATTCCGAATTCACCCAATTGTCCCCCTACAACTTGCGAGTCCGGTCAAGCACAGCCCTGCCAGATAGCCCGAGGCCACTTCTGCCCCGATCGGTATGCGTTCTAGCAACCCCACTTCTGGGTAGCAGCCGTCGATGAGAACAATATATGGAGCGCCTGACTGTATGTCGCCCTGGCCAATGATAAAGAGCCAGCTGTGCCTTAAAAGGTTCCAGAGAAGGAACCTCGTGGAGGGGCTGTTTTAGCAAGAATGCCAATCACTTTGGGTGATCTTGATCCTATGCTTTTTCTCTCACCTGCCCATCCTCCCATTAGTGGTACTTCTTCAGCAGAATACCTATTGTCCCTATCTCACCTGGACCAATCGGACGCAAGTGATTACCGCAGGGTTGGATTCAGAAGTAACCCTCCCCCCAGCCAACCAAAGCGATCCATTTCCAAAAGGCGTGCTTCGCCGTCTTTACAGAATCTTAACCGCGAGCGAACTCTATGGGAGCTATTCCCAAGTAAACCTGCACGACAGAGGGACAGTACTACTAATGTCTGCTTCGAAGTAAATTTCATTGAATGCGGTTGAGTTCATTGGTAATAAAGTAGTGTTCGGTATATTTGACAGACCCTGTCAAATTGGAGGCCTAATTTTATGGCCTCTTCTTTACCAACCATTTTTAGACCCCTCTCCAGGGGCCAAAGGCAACGAGTTCACGGCATAGAAAAGCGCTTTGAGCGGGTGTACATTTCTTATCTCTTCAGCAATTACGGCGGAGGAATTTCAAGATCGGGCGGAGTTCTTATAGTTTATGAAGCAGGAGCTTCCTCAATCTAAGCTCCTAAAAGCTTAGTTTCCGCTCAAATACCCGAGATACGAGCGTTGAAGTCCTGAAGTCAGATCCTTGGAGGCGTCCTGTCCCACACCGAGTCCTAGCAATAGTCCGGGAGAAGCCGCGCATCCCTTCATGAGACCCCTGTATAAGGACACTCGAGACCGCTGGGTCGTCTTACAGCCAACCTCCCTTGTCACCGGAACCTACAGGTATTGTTCGTCTCTCTGCATTACCGACCCTTTTTCCGGCATTTATTCTCCGATTTAGAAAGGACTCTGTTGTTTTGAGCAGGATTTCCCCCTGTTTTAGGTGGGGAAGGGGTCAACAAGTATACCTAAACTCAGCGCTTGCTTTGTGGAAACACACCCACCAAGTAATTTCTACTTTAACTGCACTTCAAAGGCTTTAAGCCTTAAGTGACAATAGGATATCCCAATTAACAGGATAGTCTTCCTAATTTCTTCTCTTAACCTCAGATTTATTCCAGTCATTTAAGTGGATGCCAGTCTTTTTTCGGTCTTGTTAACTAAGCAGGAAAGTACCTGCCACCGGAGAAGAAAGTTCATCTGTATTTAGTCTCTAGAGCGAGTTTACTTTAAAAAAAACACGAAGGGGGTGGGGTTGGAAATAGCGGTCTTTTTTTAAAAAAAAATAAAGGCATTTTATGCTTTCAATCCCGTTCTTTTAATGAATGGCGATTGGATCTGCATATATCGGGGAAACTTGAGAGGCTTAAAAGTAGACGCGCGTCTTCGGGGAGAGAGAGCGGATCTAGAAGCGTCCCTCCAACCCAAACAGCCCGATCTACCACCAACCACTGAATAAACGGGAGGCCAATTTCAACAGGATTGTGCAATTTAACCTCAAAACAACGCCTAAGTTTCTCTATACCAGTGATCCGCGAGAAATGTCCTCTGGACGGTGCAATGGGGCGAGAAGACACAACGATAGCGCTGAAAGAATGAATGAGGCTCTGCGTTTATATTCTGTTGAGGAAGTGAATTATTTAAGAGTGAGAAGGGGGAGAGGTCATCCAATTTTCTTTTGGGATTTGAGAAGTGCTGTACTGATAGGAGTGCTCCATGAATTATGATCAATATGCTATGTTTGCATTCCCTGTCTTTCTCTGCTCCAGCCCACCCCTTGCTATTCAATGTATCATATCCTAATCAGTCCACAGGGAAACATGCTTAAATCTGAGAAGTATATTCAGAGACTTGAATAAATGAAAATTATCTCAAGGCCAGCAGAAAAGTTGATATTCAAGGAATATATTTGGAAGACAGAAGCTGGGCAGGATGACAGGTGTCTTTACTGCTGCTGCTGGTGAAGTAGGTTTTGCACTTGCAGACAGCTCAGCCTTTCTTCCAAATATTTTAGGAACCCCCTGCAGACATCTTCAACACTCCAAGTTTGGCATACTGTAAAATAAGCCTGCAAAGCCACAGAGTGCCATTGACTGGTCAATGGATCATAGAGCCATGAAAAAATAGATTAATGAGCATCATAAAGGATACAGATTGGATGCAAGAAGACAAGTGTGTGTCTAGATGGACCAGGAGTTAAAATGATTGAATGTTGTTCAAAGCTGTGCACACTGAAAAGAGTGAGCTGATCCATAGCACTCTGCAGCTGATTCTATCAGAACTTTTTCTTCAGTTCTGATGAGTACCAGACCACAACTCCACCATTGCCAGCTTGCATTTTCTGTAGAAAAATGTATGTTGCATTTAAAGTATTTGGGATAGTTGGATGGAGAGCTTAGAAACTTGACTAAAAAGAAGCCTCACTGCCCAGCTTTACTTCCAAACCTGTTTGCCAAGCATCCTTAGACAAATTAGTAGTCTAGACCCACCTTTCTCCAGAGTCATTTCCTTCTTATTGCTTACAGGCCATATACACTTCGTTTAATCTAATTTGGTGCCTTCATTGGGTTATAATCCCAATGCATCTGGATGGCGTACCAGTTTGGGATAGGATGGTCTAAGTTTTCAGTAAAAACTATACATTTCTAACTAGTTCCTCCTCCTCCTCCTCCTCCTCCTCCTCCAGGCCTAGCAACCACTATCTTTCTCAGTCTTAAATTTCACACTCCCATGCAAAGGGAGCATCTCTGCTCACCAGTGTTTGCTCAGAAGCAGGCAAGTAGCAAAACTTCTGCCTGCTGAGCTGTTTTTGTAGAAAGGAGAGGGACCACCTCAGGAGGATCTTCAAAGAGACCCTCAAGCCCCCCCCCCTAAAATGGAGAAGGCGTGGGGGTAGGAAATGGGTGATAAGACATAGACCATATCTGCAAAAAAAAGAAAGAAAGAAAGAAAGAAAAAGGAACTTTCTGATAACGTGACAGCATCCACTGCCTCTCTCCATCCCTAATCCTTCTCCAGTTCCCTTCTGAAGCAGTTCCTAAAGGTTGGCTCGCCCGACCATCGGCCGCTTTTTCCTTCGCTCGCTCCCTCCCTCCCTTCCCAGCCACGCCGAGGACACCGTCCCGCCCTTTACCTCGCATGGTGCTGGTGAGTCTCCGCTCGGCGCGGTCATGTAGCTCTAAACTTAAATCCCCTCCTCAGCAAGAGCGAAGACGGCGGCTGTGGAGAGCCTGTCCCGCTGCGGCAACCATTCCTCCCCACAAGGTGCTCTTCTTTTTCTTCCCGCTCCTTTTAACTTTCTTTTCTTCTTCTTTCTATACCGTCAGGGGATTATAGCGCCTCCGTCTTTTTCTCCTCAGCCGCCAAAACGCTCTCAAGAAAAGTGTCTCTGGGCGACTCGTTGGATTCGTGCGGGCGGGGTCGGCCGTCTTCCTCGCTCCTCTCCTGGCCTCTCCGCGCTCGCTCGGTCCCTTCTGCCCGGGCTTTCAAGTCCGCAACAACCCCGACTTTGCGAAGCTTTCTTTTGTGATTCCCGCGGCCTGGAGAGAAGCGGCGGCGGCGGCGGTGGAAGGTGGTGGCGGGGGGGAGGGGACTTGTTGTCAGATGGATGGTTGTGAGGGGAAGGGGAAAAAAGAAACAAATCAGATGAAAAAGAGGGAAAGGCGGAGGAGAGGAGTTGCGCTTTTGGGAAGGAAAGCAGGAAAAAGTCCAGCCACCGAAAAGAAGCAGAGGAGGAGGACGAGGTGGTGGAGGAGGAAAAGGCTACGGACGGTAGAGCCTGTGCGTTTTCACACGACAGTTGTGCCTGTTTGGAGCAGATTTCCCCGACGCGTCTGTTTTCATCCTTCGGTTGTTACAAGGACACGCAGGAAACAGGAGCGCGAGGGAGCTTGAGTGGGAAAGCTGCAAAGAGGCTTATAGCGGAGGGCGGGCAGCGCCGGTTACTTCACGCTCCGCCTCCTGTCAAGCCCCTCGGCCAATCCGAAGCTGCCGGAGTTAGAAGCCCGGCGGAGGGAAGAGTCTCGGGCCTGGGCGCCGGAGGAAGCGACTGGGGGAGGCGGAGTTTGACAGACGCTTTGTCGAGAGCGAAAGCGGGGGCGGGGCCGAGGGAAAGGAGGCGACGTAGGGAGCGCGCGCGGGAGTGCGCGCGCGCGCGCGCCTTTTCTCCCTCGGTCGGTGGCTCGCGCCCGAGCTCCGCTTTCTCCGATTCCCTTTTCGTCACTTTCTGGGCGAAGCCTCGCGCGCTTCAGACGATCTCTTTAACTTGCGGTCGGCGGTGTGAGGTGAACTCGGCTCCGGAAAAGCTTGGTTCGGCGTCGTTTTAGAACTGGGTCCTCTCACTTCTCCGCTTCTCTGTCCTGCCGTCACCCCGAACAAGGCAAAAAAAAAGTTGCTTTCCTGTTCTCAAAGCGCTCCCGTCCCACCCTGGATGCGTTTGAGGAGATTTCTTCGCTCCGCTTATCTGCTTAAATTGGTTAGAAAGATGTCTGTGGGTATGAAATGCGGTTTCTTAACCTTTATGTAGTAGGCTTGAGTATATGATAAAATAATAGGCATATCTCCAGCCCGGGGAAGGATAAACATGTCGTTAAGAAAGACTTCACAGCTGTACTCTGCAAAATGAAATGCAGGTGCAGAAGAACATGATATTATTTTAAAGTTTTTAAAGATATAAAATATCTTATACAATAGGATCCTTGAGAGCAGGTGTTAAAAAGAACACAAGCCTATCTGTCTGTCTGTCATCCGTCCATCTAATCCACAGCCAAGCACAATCTTTATTAAAACCAAGAAAAAAGCCACAAAATAGAAATCAGCTGAAAGTGGTGTAGAAGGTGGTATAGAAGCCAGCTGAAACATGCAATATTGGCGTCCTTTTTTTCTTCTGCAGCTCTTTTGGAGAATATTATTTTTATAAACAACCCAAGGCAGAAAACATATTCAACATACCTTCTTCCTCCTATTTTCCCTATAACAACAATCCTGTGAGTGGGATTGGGCTGAGAGAAAGCCCAAAATCACCCAGGTGGCTTTCATGACTAACTCATGGTCTCCTGCTTTCTAGCCTGGTGCCTTATTCACAACATATATATTATGTGAAATCAAGTTCTGCCAGTGGGCCTGGGGGACCCAGAGCAGGATGGAGCCCATTAAATGGCTCGTGTGATCTGCTGTCGCCAGGGCGGGGGGACGGGAAATGATTTTGTTATACTATATTAATTTATTTGATTCTTTTTGTTTTTATTGTTTTAAATGTGGTTTTATATTCTGTAAGCTGACTTGAGTCGCCATGGGCGAATAGGTGGCAATATAAATTCAATAAATAAATAAACCCAAGCTGTTTTAAATCTTTTCCTTAAAGTTTTAGTCTATATTATTAATCCATTTTAGAAATCCAGGAGAAAGTACTTTCACTTTTAGAAAATACCATGCAACTTTCTAAAACCGAAACTTACATACAGTAGGATCTTTCTCCACTGCTGAGTTAAAGTCCTCTTCAATAGGTCTGTGCAAGCTTCCAAAATTACTTGGAGAAAGGATTCAAAACTTATATTAGCAGAAGCACAGCAGTTCTCTGCTATTCATTAAAGCAGGCAGATTTTTGTGGCTGGGCTGGCACCTTTTTTTAAAGTTCACACAAGTCTGGGGAAACATTGAGTGGCTTTAATTAATTGAAGGGAAGTGCTGCCCTTGTACACACTGAAGTCCTAAATAGATGTTCTGAATTTTTTTTTTGAAGCACATACAGTGCTGCCATTTGCCCATACTTGAGTCAAAAACCAACTGGCATGAAACTGGTGCTCATTTCTAATGTGCCTTTTCCAGGCAGTTGACTTGAAAAACTAAAAATAAGAACTTTACACTCTTGCCTCTATAGGAGTGTGAATAATTAGGGTCAGACATGTTTCCTACTTTCATTTTAGTGGTAAAAATTATGCTTTCTAGAAACCAGTGATATGGTACCCAGAGTACTCCCCATAATCCTTGTTTGCAGTGATTGGTGATAATAGTAATATTCTCAGATAGAAATGCTGTAATTGTGTGCTTGAGACCACTGGCATTGAACAGTTCCTTGAGCTGAATATTTCATTAATTTACTTCTTTGTTATACCCTTAGCATTAAACCATGTTCAAAATGCCAATTTTTCTATTGTCACCAGTGTCAGATTCATAATATTTTGGTTTTACTAATCATGATCAGTTTTTTCCATTTAGAACTCATGTATATCATGAAATAAACAGGAAAAAATGGAATAGAAAAAGTGTGCATACTGAAGAATCCAAAGCGAAAAACAATATCTTACTTTGGGATGAATTACTCAAGTCTATAACATTTTTATATAAATATTTCCTGATTACAACTGCAGTGCATTATGCAATTAATATTGCAATTAATATTCATATATGCAGGTTTTTTCTTCTTCTAACACAGTTTGGTCAAAAGTAGAATATCATGAGATTTATCTATTTTCAGTACAGAAGGCTGATATATTACAAGAACACATTACTGTGAAAAGTTTGGAATTGTGTTAGTGAAAGTTTCGGGAACACAATAATTTTATTTCATAAGAGTTTCTGTGAATTTTGATGTAAACGTCATTGCTCTGCCAGATATTAATAGGGCTACCATGCTGATTCTTTCAAACACTTGACTATGAGATTATTTCATTTTCATTAATGAATAATCTCTAAATGCAACATAAATTGCAGTTCCTAATTTAGGAAGTTAGGACCAGGGTATTTCTCTGTATGTCCTAATCTTGTGTCCTACAAACTGGTGGACTACAAGAATCCCAATACCTTTTGAGATATGTATCCTCATCCACTACTCCAATTTTGAATTCTATCTCAAAAATACCTTCCTGATTCCATTTCTGCTTCTATTTAACAACATTATGCTTTTATATTCTTTAATACGGTTCTCAGGAAGAAAAACCAAACAACTGAAAGATAAACACAATGCACAGAAACAGTAATAGAAGCATGACATTAGTAACAAGCTCATTTAAAAAAAACTAAATACAATAAATAGAATGAAAATCATACTAGCTATGATTGCAATATTCATGTACTGAGATAGGGACATCCGTGTTCAGGAGGACGTTATCTGCACGTTTGGGAAAAGTCCAAAACACACAGAAGGAAAAACTAATTAGGAAAAATCCTTAAAACCCCTTTCAAAAGATCCCCCAGTGAATGCTAAGCAGAAAGTGACAATCCAGATATATGGAATAGTATGAAGTGCTCATATTATAGAAAAGTATTCTAGCCATAAACAGCCATAAGCACTCCTCTGCCTTGAAAGTCCTCTTTCTTTTTTGTTAAAGCATTTAAAACATAACCCTGAGATCCCTATAGGATCTGTTGCTTTTGCTGCCACCACCAAACCCTAGAATTTGAGTGCTTTTTCTACAATGCAGTATACAGATAAAACATTATAAGGTTACATAACTAGATGAAAAGCAGGGAAGATACATAACAGCAGTCACTTTAATAATGCTTAAAGAAGGAATCAATTAACATGTATTAAATAGCTTAAAATTGGTTGTAAACAAGTACTATTACAACATGTCCAAAGGTTATTAATCGCCTTCCCTGGAAGTAAACATCTATTTATAACTCTGTCACTTTGACAGATGTAACTTGTCTTAGGGCTAGGATTCCAGGTTTCTGTCAAACCTGTCTGTCTACCCAAACCTCTTAAATCCCTTTCTCCTGAGTTTGCTTCCTTGCTTCCCTGGAATATAAACTGGGATGAGGTGCCCTGTGTTACCATACTTTGATTGACAGTTCTAATACCCAATCATTACAAGCAGTACTCCACAGATCTTTGAAGGATGCTTTCTTTTGTTGAAGATTCAAGTGAAGCACCACTTGAAAGCTGTTTCTCTTTGCCTGCTCTGACCTTTAGTAATTCCACTAGCTAGAAGAGATTTCTGCAGACATGCGATTTATATATAGAACCTCTTCCAGCTATTTGAACTGCTGGCTAAGGCTTTAAAGCAACACAAAGCATCTCATTTAGGAGAATCTCATTGTCTCTTCACCTCCATAAAACAAAGTGCATAGTAAAAGGAGCCACATCAAGGCAGAGCTAAGCTTTTTCATTATCATTATTATTTTCTGTCCACAACTATGTGAAGTCACAGCTGTCAGTTCTTTAGTGGTATTTGCCTTCATTCTCACTGAGTTCTTCCCAAGAACCTAGAATGTTGTGACATATCAGCATCAGTGTGGATCCAAGCAGTGTGGCCTTTTGTAATTGAAAGATGGAAAATTTGTCAATGCACAATTTTTTTAAATTCTATGCAAGATTTTTTGGTATGGCATCCAGTGAGAACTACTGTGTCAATTTAGACCAAAATCTTTCAACTTTGATGTTAAGATCTTAATACTTTGTGATCTTCAATTCTTTGTCTTCTGTTTTACTATCCTCCCTAGTATTGCCATCTTAATTTATCCCCCTTTTCTTCTTTTTCAACCACATTTAAATTTGGTGTGTTATGTGCCAAGATTTATCAGTTTGTACCTGTGTTTTCCCGAAAATAAAACCTTGTCTTATTTTTTTTTGCCACCAAAAAAGGCACCAGGTCTTATTTTTGGGAGATGTCATCCACTGACTGAGCTCACTTGCATGTGTTGCCCCCAGCCTCTTTTTTGCTGTCAGAGGCCTTCAGGAACTTCTTCTGCAGCTGGCAAAGCTTTCCTGAAGGCCTCTGCAGCCAATAACAGAGTTCCGAATTGATCTGGAGCTTTGTTATCAGTTACAGAGGCCTTCAGGAAATCCTTGCCAGCCTTGCCGGCTGCAGAAGAAATGCGCCGGCAAGGCAGGTGTTGGGGTGTGCAAGGCCTGGCTACAACTGTCCAAAGATAAGTAGTAGGGCAGCTCCACCTCCCCATCCCCACCCTAGCTTAATTTTTACCCACCCACTCTGGAGTGGGTGAGATCTTTATTAGGGCTTATTTTGGGGGTAGGGCTTATATTGGCCACATGTGTAAAATCAAGCTAAGACTTACTTTCAGGGTAGGTCGTATTTTCGAGGAAATGGGGTATTCATAAATCCCACAATTTTTAACTTGCTCATTTTTACTACATTTAGTTTATTCATTGTTTAATGATCGGTCACACATTTTTAGACTGCATCTGTCATTTATGTCCACCTATTGAGGCCTTCCCAAAAACCTGTTGATAGGCAGATGTTGTGGTTTGAAGGTGTAAAAGGTATTGTCACAGGATGTAAGTTGTTCCAAATAAAGGTGTATTTTGCAATTGGCTCATAGTGATTTTGTCAGTTCTGATGGTGTTCAAGTGGTGATTTGAAGGCTTTGGAATTGAACCTAAGAGGCCTATTACTCTTAATACTATCTATGTTTTCTTTTGCTATACTCATTCTATTTCTTTTTGTGGGTTTTCATATTTTTTATTTTTCTGAAGTTCTTTCTCTTTTGCTGTTTTTGGGTATTGCAATATCTACTATCAAGACTGTTTTTTTCTTTCTTATCATTAAGTCAGAAATCATGGTTCTTTTAGAAGTCATATTTTAAATGCTGTTAACTCCTAGATCTGCCCAGTATGGTACATAAAAGCCTTAAAGTGCTCATGGACACCAACCTTAGTGCCATTAGATTTTAGGCTGCTCCTAAATTAAATGTTAGGTTTGAATTAAATATAAGATTAAATGGGGTGCAGAATTAAGAACTGGACTTAATAATCTTTAATTCATCTTTATTTTAAAAAATTCTTCTGGTCTTGCCTAGCCTGAAGCCTACTTTGAAAATACCATGCAATGCATGCTCTGTGTGAAGTGTGCCCAGTGGCTTAAAACACTAAATAGAAATAAACTAAGATGCTAGAAAGGCTCCACAAAGACTAGAGAACTTAATGGGGAACAATCTCACTAGTGTACCTTCTGGTGTCAAAAATGGATATTTTGTGACAATTACAGGTGGTCCTCATCTTACAATTATTCATTTAGCAACTATTCAAATTACAATGATGCTGGAAAAAGTGACTTACAACTTGGTCCTCACACTTAACAACTATCACAGTATCCCTGTGGGTAACATGATAAAAAATTGGCTGCTTGGCAACTGACATATATTTATGAAAGTTGCCTATCCGCTCTCTCTCTCTAAAGACGCAAGTCTACTTTTAAACCTCACAAGTTTCCAGTTTTATGCAGATCTCATTTCCAATTGCCATTTATTAAAATAATGGGATTGAAAACATAAAATGTCTTTATTTATCTTTTAAAGACCGCTATTTCCAGTTCCCCATTCCCTCCGTTTTTTTTTTAAAATATAAACTCGCTCTACAGACAAAATACAGATGAACTTTCTTCTCTGGTGGCAGGTACTTTCCTGCATAGTTAACAAGACCGAAAAAAGACTGGCACCCACTTAAATGACTGGAATAAATCTGAGGTTAAGAGAAGAAATTAGGAAGACTATCCTGTTAATTGGGATACCCTATTGTCACTTAAGGCTTAAAGCCTTTGAAGTGCAGTTTAAGTAGAAATTACTTGGTGGGTGTGTTTCCACAAAGCAAGCGCTGAGTTTAAGTTTACTTGTTTGTTTGTTTGTTTGTTTATTTATTTATTTATTTGACTTATATGCCACCCTATCTCCCTAAGGACTCAGGGCAGCTTACAAAGTAAAAACAATAATACACATATACAAATATTAAAAAACAATTAAACTGAACGTCTCATAAACAATTCCAATTAAAACTATACTAAAACTATACTACCCCCCCCATCAGTCCAGGTAGGCTAGTTAGAATAGCCATGTCTTTAGGTCATGGTGGAAGGAGCGGAGGTCAGGGGCCACCCGGAGCTCTAGGGGCAGCTGGTTCCATAGGGTGGGTGCTCCCACTGAGAAGGCCCTACTCCTGGGAACTGCCAGAGACATTGCTTGGTCGATGGCACCTGGAGAAGGCCCTGTTGGTGAGAGCGCACGGGACATCAGGAAACTGTTTGTGGCAGCAGGGTTTCCTGCATATACCCTGGTCCAATGCCATGAAGGACTTTGTAGGTCAACACCAGCACCTTGAATCTCACCCGGAGGGCAACTGGTAACCAGTGCAGCTCACTCAGGAGGGGTGTAACATGGGAGTATTGGGATCCTCCCATCACAACCCGCACCGCTGCATTCTGGACAAGTTGAAGCCTCCGAGTGGTCTTCAAGGGCAGCCCCATGTAAAGAGCATTGCAGTAGTCCAGACGGGAGACAATGAGTGCTTGAGTGACTGTATGTAGGGCATCTCAGTCCAGGTAGGGGCCCAACTGGCGCACCAGGTGAACCTGGGAAAATGCTCCCCTGGCCACAGCTCCCACCTGCTCCTCCAAACTGAGCCGTGCATCCAGGAGGACACCCAGGTTGCGTACCCTATCTATGTGGGGGTAACACCTCTCCCCCCATAGCTAAAGATGGAATCTCCTGGCTAACTCGAGATGCTGGTACGTACAGCCACTCGGTCTTAGCCAGGTTGAGCCGGAGCCTGTTCCTCCCCATCCAAACCCACACCACCTCCAGGCACTGGGACATCACTTCAAGGGCGTCACTGGGTTGGTTAGGGGTGGAGATGAAAAGCTGGGTATCATCAGCATATTGATGATACCTCACCCCAAAACCACGGATGATCTCACCCAGCAGCTTCATGTAGAGGTTGAACAGGAGGGGCGAGAAGACCGACCCCTGGGGCACCCCACAAAGGAAGGGCCTTGGGGCCAATCTCTGCCCCCCTGCCAACACTAACTGCATATGACCCGAGAGGTAGGAGGAGAACCAGTGTAGAACAGTGCCCCCCCACTCCCAATCCCTCAAAGCGCCGCAGTAAGATACCATGGTCGATGGTATCAAAAGCCGCTGAGAGATCTAACAGGACCAGGACAGAGGAATAACTTCTCTCCCGCGCCCTCCAGAGATCATCCACCAGCATGACCAATGCCGTCTCCGTGCTGTACCCGGGCCTGAAACCCGATTGATACAGGTCCAGATAGTTTCCTCCAGGAACAATGGGAGCTGTCAGGCCCCCACGTTCTCAACAACCTTCGCAATGAAGCAAAGGTTGGAGACCGGACAAAAGTTGTTTAAATCAGCCGGGTCCAGAGCAGGCCTCTTGAGAAGGGGCCTCACCACCGCCTCCTTCAAGGCAGAGGGGAAGGAACCCTCACTCAAAGAGGCATTTATTACTCCCTGGAGCCAGCCTTGTGTAACCTCCCGGGTGACATAGACCAGCCAGGAGGGACACGGGTCCAATATACACGTGGCAGCACTCAGCCTCCCCATGATCCTGTCCACCTCATTTGGAGTCACAGGATCGAACTCCTCCCCGATGATATCTCTAAGACCAGTCGCTATACTCCCATCGGACTCTGCCCAGTCAGAGTCCAAGCCTGTCCGGATCTGAGCAATCTTGTCTGTCAGATGCTGACTAAACTCTTCAGCACATCCCTGCAAAGGGTCTTCCCCCCCTCTGGTTAAGGAGGGAGCGGGAGACCCTGAACAAGGCAGCTGGGCTGTTATCTGCGGACACAATGAGAGCAGAGAAGTATGCACACTTCGCTGCTCTCATTGCAGCAAGATAAGACCTAATATAGGATATTAACTGTGATCGGTCAGATTCGGACCTGCTGGACCTCCAACAGCTCTCTAGGCCTCTCTTCCGCTGCTTCATTTCCCAAAGCTCCGTGGAAAACCAGGAAGCTAATTGGGATCTGCAGCGGATCAGAGGCCATAAAGGAACAACTCGGTCTAATGCCCCAGCGGCTGCCGTCTGCCAGCCCTCCACCAGGGACTCCACCGAGCTGTGGGCAAAGGAGGCTGGAATTGACCCAAGTGCCGTCTGGAACCCTTCCGGGTCCATTAGGCACTTGGGGTGGAACCATCTCATTGGTTCTGCCTCCCATCGACAAGGTGTGGCATATTGGAAGGCTAGTCGAAGGAGGAAATGATCCGTCCATGACAGGGGTTGTATAGTTGGAAGTCCCCCGATAATTTCCCCACTGTGCCAAGATGAAAACAAGGTCAAGCATGTGTCCCCCTCACTTGTTGACCCTGTCCCTGTTATGTATGTAGGTTTGAATGTTATTGGTTTATTTGAACTGTTCTTGTAAAATGTCAAATGGTATTGGTTTAAATAGTGCGGGAAGAAACCCTGCACTCCCATTGGCTGGCAGCTACAGCTGCAGGCTATAAGAAGCAGCCGTAGCCAAGCCAGAACGGGTCCATTCGAGCTGTAGTCACTAATAAACTCTTTTGCTGGAACTCCTCGCATCTGACTCTTCATGCAAACTTAACACTGGCGGCAAAGGTGGGATTTCCCTGAAGAGAAGACGACGCGACGAACAAGCAACTGAGCAAGATGGCTGCACTGAACACCCCCCAGCACCGTTCGATCCGGCGACGGAAGACTGGGAATCGTATGCGGATCGTTTCCACATGTTCCTGGAGGGGAATGATCTCGCCGGCATCCCCAAGAGACGGAAGAGGGCGGTCTTTCTCACGCACTGCGGTCCAGCAGTCTTCAAAATGGCGAAGGCGTTGGGGAGCAGCAGAGCTGAAGGTAATGGAATGGCCCATTTAGAGAAACTTTTAAGAGCCCATTACGCCCCACAAGTATCGTGCCTCATTAAGAGACACGAATTTTACCGTCGGGATCAAGGGGATAGCGAGAATGTTAATGACTTCGGCAAGTTTAAGGGACATTGGGGTGCTTGTGACTTTACCAACTTAGAAGAGGCCATGCGTGATCGGTTTGTTTTAGGCCTAAAAGATAAGGTCTTACAAAGCAAACTTTTAATGAAACCTAAGATCACGCTTTAAAGAGGCCATTGAAGAAGCTGTTTCAGCGGAAGCCACCAAGTCCTCAGCTGTGGCCATGAAAAAGATTAACAAGGCCTCAAGCCAGGCCTCAAGCCATTCTGATGGGGAAATCCACAACAGCTCATTGCGAACAAATAGACTCTGATTCTGATGGCAGTGAGACAGAGGAGGGATTTTTAAACTCAGAATGGAGAAGAAAAGAAAAGACTCTGGGAAAAACAGGCAAGGGTTCTATTGCAGAGGCTGGGCGGGGGCCACCCCCGGACTGAATGCAAGTTCTTTGACTCCATTTGCCTACGTTGAGAAACGGGGTCACATAGCCAGAGTCTGCAAATCATCCAGAACTCCACCAGTTAGGAAAAAATTTCCTGATAGAGACTTTAAGCCCAACAATTTCCCTGAAAAAATGGTGCGAAATTTAGAAGCAAATGGCAAGAATGAAACTCACCAAACTATCACTATTGGTCATTCTTCACCCTTAAATAGCAGAAAAGTACACGTGAAGGTGTTTATTGAAGGAAGGCCTTGCCAAATGGAAGTGGACTCAGGCTCTTATTTATCTATGGTGTCATGGGACACTATCCACAGACTCTTTCCCAAAATTCAGAAAAAGCATTTCCAGAAGCAAGCACTGACTCTCAAAGACTACCAAGGGAACAAGATTCCAGTAGTTGGAGCGAGAGATTTCAACGTGCAGTTTAAAGGCCACACCAAACGTTGCCCCTGACCATCATGTGGACAAGGATCGCCCAAGTTTGCTGGGACTTGAGTGGTTCAATCCACTTGGCATCGAGGTGACTGGCATCCATCATGTGAGCAGTTCTGACTGGGAAGAGTCCTTGAAGTCTGAGTTTCCAGAGGTCTTCAGCGAAGGACTGGGCAAGTATATGGGGACCCTATTGCTTTCAGTTTAGACCCCAAGGTGCCCCAATTCGTTTAAAGCCCAGGAGGGTCCCATTTGCTTTAAAGGAAAAATTGATGCACAATTAGATAAGCTCATTGCTCAAGGGTTTTAGAGCCTACTGACCACTCCAGATGGGAAACACCCATAGTCACACCAGTCAAGGCTGATGGGTCAGTGAGAATCTGTGGTGACTACAAGGGGACACTTAACCATGCGCTGCAGCAGAGCGCATATCCTGTACCAGTTGTGCATCATCTGCTCCATTCCCTTGGCAGGGTACAGTATTTGCTAAACTGGACTTAGCTCAGGCATATCAACAATTAACAGTTGATGATGCCACTGCAGAGGCACAAACAATTGTGACTCATAGAGGTGCCTTCAAATGTAAAATACTACAATTTGGAGTAAGCGTGGCACCTGGCATTTTTCAAAGCCTTATGGAAAGAATGTTGCAAGGACTGCCAGGGTAGTGCCTTATTTTGATGATGTATTAATCTCTGCTGAAAATGACACTCAGCTTCAAGAAAGACTCAGAGAAGTCCTTACCAGATTCAGAAAAGCGGGTTTAAAAGTCAAGGAAGACAAATGTACACTCAAAACAGAGTTGAGTTCCTGGGGTATATGATTGACAAGCATGGCATCCATCCTACTGATGCCAAGGTTAAAGCAATCAAGAGAGCCCCTAAACCTCGATGCAAGGCAGATTTGCAAGCCTTCCTTGGACTTATTAACTTTACCACATGTTTCTACCTCACAAAGCATCTATTGCTGAGCCCTTACATCGCCTGCTTGATAAGAAAGCTGTTTGGATCTGGGGGCGGAAGGAATAGTCAGCATTTAACAGTATTAAGAGACTAATCACGTCTGATGCTGTGTTGATACAATTCTCTGAGAATTTGCCTGTTCTTCTGACTTGTGATGCATCCCCTTTTGGAGTGGGGGTTTTTTGAGTCACAGGCTTCCCAATGGAAGGAAGCCCCAATTGCATTTTACTCTCGCACTTTGTCCAAAGCAGAGAGGAATTATAGCCAATTGGACAAGGAGGCTTTAGCAGTTGTTGCAGCTGTTAAGAAATTTCATGAATATCTGTATGGCAGGTCATTCACCATTGTTACAGATCACAAACCTTTATTAGGCATTGTGGCAGGAGACAAACCTACACCTAATATCCTGTCACCAAGAATGCTGAGGTGGACTGAATTTCTTGCAGCCTATTCATACAAACTGATTCACAGGCCTGGCAAGGACATTGGACATGCTGATGCACTGAGTCGTTGCCCACTACCTTGCCACAAGGAGGACTTTGAACTTGAAACTCACACCTTTTTCCTGGAGACCGTGGCTAAGCTTCCAGTCCATGCTGCTGAGATTGCCAGAGAAACTACCAAAGATGCTGTATTAGCACCTGTTATGGGCTGGATTAAGAAAGGTTGGCCTCTTCAAGATCTACCTCACCTTGCCCAACCTTTTAAGTCCAGGCAAACTGAATTATCTGTATTAAGAGGATGTATTTTGTGGGGTAACAGGGTGGTTATTCCTGCAAAACTGCAAAGGAGGTTTTGGAAATGTTACATGAGGGTCATCCTGGGATTGTAAGGATGAAAGGTTTGGCCAGGAGTTATGTATGGTGGCCAGGTATTGACAAAATGGTTGAAAACTGGGTAGCATCTTGTCCCAATTGCCAGGTAGTCAGGCCTGCCCCACCTCACGCCCCCACACAGGAATGGGAATGTCCTAGGGGCCCATGGTCTAGAATCCACATTGATTTTGCAGGCCCTACAAGAGGGCACACTTTTCTAGTGCTAGTAGATGCATACTCTAAATGGCTAGAGGTAATTCCCATGACATCCACTACAACTGAGGCTGTCATCAAGCAGCTCAGAAAATTGTTTGTCACCCATGGGCTACCAGATGTCCTTGTTTCTGACAATGGCCCTCAATTCACATCTAACATTTTTGAATCCTTTCTAGCTCAACAGGGCATCAGACATGCCCTCACTGCCCCTGGGCACCCTTCGCCAATGGGGCAGAACGCATGGTACGCTTCACCAAAGAAAAGCTTCAGCAGCTGGGTCCTGGGGACATCACTGAGAAGCTTGAAAAACTTCTTAGTGTTCAACACATCACTCCTAGCCCATCAAATAACTTGTCCCCAGCAGAGTTGTTGATGGGCAGGAAACTTAGGTCTTCCCTTGACCACCTTCATCCCACTTACGCACCCAACGCACCACTGGATTCCACTTCCAAAGTTCGTTCTTTTAGTGTGGGTGATTCTGTCTATGCTAGGAACCTTATAGGTGAACCTTTGTGGATTCCTGCTGAAATAACTCACATCACGGGCCCTCGTTCTTACAGGGTACAAACAGAGGATGGTCTCCTCTGGAGCAGGCACATTGACCAACTTAGATCCAGGTTCCCTCAGGAACATCGACCCTGTCCCTCTCAGGTCCCTCACCTGATGTTCCTTCTAGGGGGAAGGAGGGGAACAGGAGGAAAATCAGCAAACAGGAATCAACCCCATGTGTAACGAGCCATTGACAGGAACCATCCTGAACCCTGTCACAAAGCCAAGATCCATCCTTAGAAGTGGAAGATTGCACATCACTACCTGACTTGGGTGCTGACATTGGAATGGAGATGGGTTGGGAGGAGAGACCAGATTCTAACAGTCTAACAGGTCTTCTTCCTCAGGAAGTCCCAACAGGGAAATGTCAGTAGACACATTTCCTCTCACTGGGTGAGAACGTTAAAGCTTCTGAACCACGAAGGTCTCAACGTACACGTAAGAGCCCCACCTATTTAAAGGAATACATTAGATAGGTTGGGGTTTGGTATGGACTGAACCTAGTGGGGAGGGGTGTTATGTATGTAGGTTTGAATGTTATTGGTTTATTTGAACTGTTCTTGTAAAATGTCAAATGGTATTGGTTTAAATAGTGCGGGAAGAAACCCTGCACTCCCATTGGCTGGCAGCTATGGCTGCAGGCTATAAGAAGCAGCCGTAGCCAAGCCAGAACGGGTCCATTCGAGCTGTAGTCACTAATAAACTCTTTTGCTGGAACTCCTCGCGTCTGACTCTTCATGCAAACTTAACAGTCCCCATCTAAAACAGGGGGAAATCCTGGTCAAAACAACAGAGTTCTTTCTAAGTCGGAGAATAAATGCTGAGAAAAGGGTCGGTAATTCAGAGAGAAGTACAATACTTGTAGGTTCCGGTAACAGGGGAGTTTGGCTGTAAGATGACCCAGCAGTCTGGAGTGTCCTTACTCAGGGGTCTCATGAAGGGATGCGCGGCTTCTCCCGGACTATTGCTAGGACTTGGTGTGGAACAGGATGCCTCCAAGGATCTGACTTCAACGCTTGTATCTCAGGTATTTGGGTGGAAACTAGGCTTTTAAGAGCTTAGATTGAGGAAGCTCCTGCTTTGTAAACTATAAGAACTTCACCCGATTTGTGACCTTCCCAGCCAACTTCCAACAAGCAAAGTCGATGGAAAGAGTTTATTTGCTTAATGACTGCATGTTTCATTTAACAACCATAGCAATTCCCTTAACAATCATGGCAAAAAAGGTTTTAAAATCAGTCATGACTTACTTAACAACTGCCTCACTTAGCAATGGAAGTCCCAATTGTGGTTTAAGGCAAAAATTATTTTTATGTTCACAATGGAAGCCATTTTATGAGATTGCAAATAATATGGTCTCGGTATTCTGAAGTAGACCCGACTAGCTAAAAGGATTGTTGACTTTTAATGTAACATGTGGGCTAAAAAGGTAGTATATTTTTACTGTTTTCACATCTAGATGTTCATCTTGTATGGTGGAAGAGAAAGAAACTCCCCAACTTTTTTTGAAGAGGTAAAGCAGCAAATTTAAGCAGACCGAGATCAAGTCAGACTTGTTCTCCTTGTAATAATGCTCAAGATTGTTGGGAAAAAGAGGGATAAGACCAAGGCAAGAAGCAGTTATTACAAGCAGGATCCATGGAAGAAAGGATCCTTAAGCTCTGCTTAAAGTTATTGCTTTCTCACTGGCAGCAGCATTGGTCAGGGGAGGGGAGTAAAGATAAAGCCTTTTTCCTCATCAGTAATCTGGAAATGAATATGTGGATATTTTATATAAATGCGTGTGTGAGCACATGTACACATGTGCAATTCACAACTCTTTGACCTTGTGCCAAGTGGAATTGTCCTCATCTGTACCATTCCTTTTCTGAGGCTTCATTGGCAGCATAGGTTCTCAAATTCTCCTTGTCCTTTTCAGCTATGAGAAATGATCCTTTACCCTAGAACACCCCTAGTCTTCTACAAGCAACTAATTATTAGATGCTGTGAATATCCTTATTTGATGAAGAGGCCAGTTATAAATCCACCTAATAAATAATAATGAAACTCCTTCAGTTGATGGAAGGCTTCTATTCGTAGAAAAGGAAGGAGAGTGACTTTCAGCAGTTTGCTCTCTCCATGGTAGCCCCTCTCCAAATCTGTTCCAGAACAGCCTTAAAATAATGTTTATGGGGAACAAGGGTGCAGAGGGATCCATAATAATAACATGCTGCTTGTTATGCTGATGAAAGCCGCCCATCAATGGAATTAATTGGCTTCTGGGCACTATCTGCATCTCAGGGAAGATCTCATTTTTTTTACCTACCCTGATGTGTAATGACATCCTAAAACAAAATCTTGAAAGTCTAATAGATGCAATGGCAGTTCAGCTTGATAATTTGGGATAGTTAGGATATTAACATTGAAAGCCTCCCAAAATAAAAAAAACCAAACAATATCAATTCAGAAATGTTGAAAGTGCCCGATTTTAAATGTGTTTATTTTTCATATTTAAAACCAGAATTTTAATTGGGCCACATTCAATATGGCATAATAGAAACAAAGCTGGAAGAGATCCACAACTCTAGCTTTATAAGGTCCAGAATGAAACCAGAATTCTTGAATCAGGATTTGTAGGAAAAAGAGTATTCAACATATTCAAAAAGGTATTCAACCGATGGCTTTTTCTCTCCTGGTGTTTGATGACAAAAGTCTTTCTTGCCATTTCTCTTTATTACTAATCTATGTAATAACCCTGCAATTGGGAGACTCTTGCAAAGCCAGTTTTACAGATTTGATTTGTTACAACCTAAGCATGCTTAATTTTCTCCTGATTATAGTACATAATAGTCCCAGACAGGTTTCTTTGTGCTTTTTCATTTGAGTGGTAATGTTTGGAGGGATTTTTTTTTAATTATCTAAATGAAAACAGTACCATATATACATCTGTATCTGGATAGTATCCACACTTCTGAGGTTCTGAACACCCCTTAAAATGTTTTAGTTCTGGAACTAATATATTTGGGGAAGGGGGCAGTTATTATATGTTTTATTGGCTATTTTTAGCCCAGGCTGTTTCACTTTGTTTAAACTTTAAATTATTTCATCTTGTATTAGATTTTGTAAGCTTCCCAGTTTGTCAGAATCAGTAGCCATAATACATTGAATGAAAGAAATAATTAATATGGTCATGTGTTTTTACTTTTTGCTTTTCTTTGGTAAATTCAGGGGCATCTCACTGGATGGCTGCCTACTTACATGCAGTCATACAAACATTTTCCCTGGGGTCTACAGTATGTTCATATCTGCATATGTTAATCAAATTAACATCATTCAGTGCTTTCTTGTACTTATGAAGATACATTTTGAGATTATCTGTTTTGCTTAGCATGAGCAGTAACTGATCCATGCATCAGGCTCCTGCAGTAACAGTTTGAGTTTTGAGATCCAGGCACACATACATATGTGTATACCCATTGTTCTTTAACAATTTGACAAAAAACAATAAACCGTAACTCTCATTTTTAGATGTTAGTCAAAAGGAAAACATACTTTGAAAACTCTTGATCAGAAAAGGATCTTATCCTAATTTGTATAGCTATCACTACTCTGAAGTACTCTTCAACAATAATGCATTAACATTGTACTAGCCTCTGACTCGCTGCTTCCATCCATACTTCTGGAGTGCTAGCATAGATATAAAGCATTTTGCACTTTTTGGATTGCTCTGGCTCCTTTTCAAACAAAAATGTTTGGGTTTTAGACGGTAGGAAACTGATTTGACCCTGGAATCATTATTTGTTGTCATCCTTCATTAAAGAGCAGGACGGAGAAGAACATCTGCCTCAAGCATATATACCTTGAAAGGCAGGCATTCCTAATCTTTCAGAAATCATTCTGTATACAGTGATGAAACTTTTGTTTTAGACCTTTAAATTAAAAAAAAAGTTAGCAAAAGATAGCTGCAATAACATTGATATCTATCCATGATACTGATAACCTGAAAGAAGTCAGGATAGCTACTTTTGTTTTTCATGCCTATAGAGATTCTCAGTCATCCAGGTCATGGTTGTCCCAAAGGTTCTTGTTCAAGAGGCAACTGGACTTTCTGGTTTTTCTTTGAAGATGTTTCACTTCTCATCCAGCTCTGAGCTAAAGAAGCTTCTTGGATGGGAAGCGAAACGTCTTCTTGGATAAGAAGTGAAATGTCTTCAAAGAAAAACCAGAAAGTCCAGTTATCTCTTGAACGAGCACTTTTGTTTTTCATGTGACTTGGGATACATGTTGACCATGGGCATTCAATATGAGGGAGTCATATTGAAGAGGGCTTCAGGTGAATATAGGACTGTGTTGAGCACTTTTTTCAGTTATAAATTTTAGTGGGTTTTTTTTCAAAAGCTAATACATAGTCTAAATTTATTTCCATTGTTGTTAATTATAAAAAGTTTTTTAATGTCTATTTCTTACCCATCAAGGAATCTGAATACTCTGCTTGCAGATGAAAATAAATATCCTTATTTAAATTTTTTTTATTTATTTAAAAATGTTTTTTTAATATGTATTTTTAAAAAACCAGTTTCTCCAATTCAGCACTTCTTGTACAAAATGTAAAATGATTTATCACATAAACTATTAGGGAAAAATTCATCTAAATTTATTCAGATTCCTCCTCATTTAAAGATTCCGGCAATGCAGAATTTAAGATTTCAACACTGTCAAATCTCTTCCCCAGTTCTACCAAACCTGTTTTTGAAATATCCTTTAAAAAAAGAAAGGAAGGAAGGAAGGAAGGAAGGAAGGAAGGAAGAAGAATTAAAGAAAAGAAAAGAAACAAACAAACAAAGAAAGAAATTTGATGATCTTGCACAGTTTGGGCAATGATTTTTCTGTCAGCTTAATAAACATATCCTCCTATACAAATTTCTAATATTCATCTAAATTGTTGAATTCTTTTCCTCACCACATGCAAATATTGTTTATAAATAAATGTTTATCACATGTAAATGTGAAATATTTACACATGTAAATCAAATGTGTTGAATAGACATTACACCTTGTCAAACTTCTGTATTGAGGACTTAATATTCATTTTATGCCCAACTACCTTAATAATATGCTACTTTATTCCTGAACTGCATGTCATTTTCCTCAAGGTGGATTAGCTTTTTATTCAAATAGTAATTTGTATAATTAATATTTATAGTGAAAATAATAATCTAAGACAAGCTTTTGTTTTCTGACTGAATTAGTATAAGCAGAACTAACTTGTCTTGAGATTGTACTCTACAGTATTTGTAGAATATTATTAATATTTTATATTATTGAGGAATAT
The DNA here is from genome assembly GCA_009733165.1 of Naja naja. Taxonomy (NCBI): domain Eukaryota; kingdom Metazoa; phylum Chordata; class Lepidosauria; order Squamata; family Elapidae; genus Naja; species Naja naja. Next base: position 235,705,301 of record CM019149.1, on the reverse strand, counting down.
ATGCTGCTTTTAATTCTTTACCCATCACTAGGGTAAAAGTGATGAGATGCTTTAAAATACTGTTCGATGGTATAAATCATATATGAATTGTGAAAGCATCAACTAAGTAAATTCACTGAGTTGTTCTTGACTCCTGATACTCTTACGTTCTTGTACATGTTGTTTTCTTGGCAACAACATAAAAATGATTTGGCATTCCATTCTACCCTACAATTGTTGAATTTTCTGCTAGTTTTACAACTAAATATGTATTGGATCTCACCTGCTTAGCTTTTCAAAATTACCCCAGGTCAGCTAGTGGCTGTCACTAACTCAGTAGGAGTTAAGAAATTCATACACATTTGAGGCGTAATGATGCAATTTATATGACTAATATTTTGATGTTTAAGCATAACATATACATTAACTTCTGATTGTTCTGAGACAATGTGGAACAAAGACAAGACACTCTTCTTATTTACCATATTCTTATTCCCATCCATAGGTCATTCCAACAAATAATATGCTTTCCTCCCAAGGTGACAAATAATAACTGCTTTATGTCAAAATATCACAGTATTACTATGAAATTAAATAATGTGATCCTTTCTGCAGTGAAGGATATTAAAATGAATTTTATGAAGTGAATCACAGTAAAAAATAATATTCATATTTGTAGTATTTGTGTTTATGGTACTTTAAATACAATTCAGAATCTGAATATATTGAGGTATTTTTCTTTCATTGATGCAACTATCATTCTTGTTTAGAATGATTAGTTTTTATCTCATCTGAAAGAAGGGTTTGAAAAAAAAGGCTTGGAAAGTGTATTCCCATTCAAACTAAATTATAAATGACTAAACTTCAAAAATCTGATGCACTTTGAATGTATTAATGGGATGATTTAACTCAGCACTGGAGGAAAAAAAGGCTTTATAAAGCTGGATGACTTAGGAAGTAGCTTGCCCTTGTTCCAAGATCCACTTGGAAACAGAAGTTCAAAATTACCTCTGCTTTCTAAAAAAAAAATGTAGTTGTATTTTGAGTTTCCCAATTACCAATCTGATTTAGCCTGTTTCCTTACTTCTCTGTGAATTTGGCAAAAACAAGAGAGAGGGAAAGGCAGCATGGCAGTAGTATCCAGTACTTGCCATATTGACATCAAATGCATCGTAAAGCCGTTGTGTAAATTAAGCAAATTATATAAATGATGAGACCATGTCTCTAATAGATGGGTGGTTTAGAAATATGAAATATATTTAAATAAATAAATAAAATTCCATAAATTTGTTGTGTATTTGATGGTGTCATTATATATGTGTTATTGCTAGCCTCCCCCTTATCCTTCACTGTGGTCATCCTTAAACACTTATAAAAATCTGGCAGTATCTGTCCTCTCCTCCCATTTCACTTTCTTTCCACTATATTATAATGTCTGGGATTTAGAGAATCACGGAATTTTTCATTAGGAGGCTTCTGGGAAATTCACTGTATGGCTTTTTAGATTATCATTGTACCCAAGAAAACAGCGACTTACAACAACAACTGAGCCCAAAATTTCTGATATGAAGCAAGACAGTTGTTAAGTGAGTGGGCTTCATTTTATGACTTTTCTTGCCATAGTTGTTAAGTGAAACCCTGCAGTTGTTAAGTTAGCAACACAGTTGCTAAGTAAATCAGGCTTCCCTATTGACAGGTGGGCCTAAGGTCACAAAAGGTGGTCACATGATTCTGGGACACCACAACTGTCATAAATATCACTCATGCACTCGCCACCTCCCGACTCAACTACTGCAACACCCACCCCTCCTGTGCGACCTGCATTGGTTGCCGGTTGCCTTCCAGGTGAGATTCAAGGTGTTGGTAACAACTTATAAAGTCCTACATGGCTTGGGTCTGGGGTACTTGCGGGAGTGTCTCCTGCAGGCATCATGCTCCGATCACCCGGTACCCTCCCACAGACAGGGCCTCCTTGGGATACCATCGGCCAGAAATTGTCGGTTGGCGGTGCCTAGGGGCAGGGCCTTCTCTGTGGGAGCACCCACCCTGTGGAACCAACTCCCTTTGAGCCTTAGTTTGGCCCCCGATCTCCGCTCCTTCCTCCGTGACCTTAAGACCTGGCTCTTTCAGCAGGCCGGTCTGGACTAACCAAGGGGAGGGGCGGGGTTGTTTTAGTGGGTGTTTAAATTTTAATTGAATTTTAATTGTTAGGCTTGTATTTGGTTTAATTTCTTTTTATTGTAAATTTGTAATGGGTTTTATATTGTTAGCCGCCCTGAGTCCTTAGGGAGAGAGGGCAGCATACAAGTCTAATAAATTATTATTATTATTATTATTATTATTATTATTATTATTATTAAATACGAACCAGTTGGCAAGTGCTTAAATTTTGATCATGTGACCATGGGGATGCTGTAAAGGTCGTAAGTGTGAAAAATGGTCATAAGTCACTTTTTTCATTAAATTTAAGCTTATAATCTTTGCCTCTCCAATGGGTATAAGAAAAAAAATATTGAAGAAAATAAACCAGCATGGATTTCTTGCTGCAAATCTCTCTGAAAAGTGAAGGTGCAAGTAGGAGAAATTTTGTGAAGCAGTTTTAAAACAACTCCCCTAGCAAGAATTATGATAGAAATAGATGGGAATACCCATTTATGATTGTGCAAAGAAACTGCAAGCACAGGAAGAAGTAATAAACATAATACAAATACCTGGAAAATGGAGACAAAGTCTTGAGAGAATAAGTTGGAGAGGGCATCTACCTCAGTGTACTGTACTAGCTATTACAATAATGAGGTAAAGCATTAAAGTAGATGTTCTCCAAGAAAGAATAGCTAAAATCTTGCCTAATTTGTCATGAAGCAGTATATACATCCTCTTTCTTCTCTAAAACTACAGTTTAAATACTGAAATCTATAAAGAACATCTATATTTGAACAACAGGGATACCCCTTGGGGGTGAAATTAGAAATACAGACCCATCTAGTTTCAATATGGAAGTGTCCTTAATGAATAAGAAAAGCTGATGAGATTGTCAGGTTGTGTTTTTAAAAGAAGAAGAGGCTTGCAGCAGAGGCTTGTAGAGTTTTACAGATGAAAGACTGAATTTTACTGAATTAAGATGTTTTTAACAACAGCAACAAAATATACTGAAGGCTTTGTTCAAAATATTGAATATTGAGCTTACTGAAGAAGAATACCAATTATTGAACCTGGACTAAATAAATAAATAAGAAACACCAACCACAAACCAAAACAATCTAAAACAAGCACACAATAGGATAGGGACAGATACAACATTTAATAGCCATAAATCCAAATTATGTTTAAAAAGGTACTGTTAATTAGAAGTTGGTTCTAATTTTACATTACCTGCTAGATCAGCCCTAGGATAGAGGACATAATTTTCCTAGCTCATTGTCAACTGAGTTTCTTGGCCAGGATTATTTTTCAAAACACAGATGACTTAATAAAGTCATATTGTATTTCAGTTAAAAACAATGAGCCTTTTATTTTGAGATTTAAAAAAATTGTAGGTAGAAAGTCAAGTTTTTTGAGATGAGTGGTTTGTCCCTGCTTTGTTGCTGGACATCTTTTAGGCTACATACTCTGATTTTACATGGTAAAATCAATCCAAATATTCACAAGGTCTGACCTTGCTTACACTGAGCTTGAGAAGAGCAACCAGGAAATGTCATCAGAGGTAGAAGTAGAAAGGTTGCACTTAAAACTGAACACAGTTCCTGCTAGCACGTGTTGCCTCTGCCCCATACAAATATCTCTTTCTTTGCACTTCTCTTCCAGTGTTATGTCATACAAGAGTGCAATCAAATGGAAACAGCTGTAGATCCGCTGCAGATAATTCCTACTAACTACGTGTGCTCACAAATGTGTCTGCTTCAATAATTCAAGAGAAAATGCCAGGCAAGTGGTGTATGATGTTGAGGATTTTTGTAAAAAAGAAGTATTATTGTTGTAAAAATGTGATTCTTATTTTTTATTCTTCTTAAGAACACTGCATTTTTAAAAAAATGCATGTCTCTAATGACTGATGCATTATTCCTTGTTCTTCTGACATGCCTTCTCAAAATATGGCCAACGTAATTGTAAATTTATTGATATATAAATTAATTATTGTTTGGAAATTAATATTAATTCCCTCAATCATATTAGAAAGAAAAGCTCAGAGATCTTTAAAAACACGGTTTTTATCAGGTGGAATCAGGAAAGTTATAATTAAATGAGGCAACTGAATCCTAGTGGAGTCTCCAATGTTTCATGATTTTATTTCTGACAAGTTTGAGAATAGCAGTTCATTTCGAAATCCATTTAAAACAGTTGTTCTTTAAGCTGGTTTGAATAAAAGAAATAATTGAGATTTTCCTTTTACTACAGTCTATTTTAATGCCTTATATTTTCTGTAATGTACATGCAAGGGCAAAATTTAAAGAAGCCTTCATAGCAAAATATACATTCGCTAAATAATTCCATAATAGAGGTACAGTTGTTCAGTTTAATTGAAAGAGTTGTGTCAATTGAAATATTTTGAGCCTGCAAACAGCATAAATCCAGTACTACTCTATTAGAAGTATCAGAATAAATTATAGCAGAATGAATTATTCACAAATATAGTCAATTTACTATTGTTGATTGCGTTGTTGTATAACTGTAATCCACTTACTATTAATTACAAGTCTATCTTGCTTCTTTGTATTTTAGAATGTTATGGATGATTAGCAGTTTTTTCATTAATATTTCTTCCTTCTTCTATTATGGAGAAATATTATAATTCCAAGAAAGGATAACTCATCAGCTATTGGAAGTTGGACTCTTTCTATGAGATGAAGAAGGAGATCCATCATTGCTTGAAGAAAAGCAATACTGCTACCTTTTTCATCTCTGCTCCTATGATGTTGGGAAATGGGAAGGTTTGAGTCTGCAGGATAAATGTTTTTTTTCCTGTTCTACTCCCCACCTGCTACAATAATGAATGCCTTAACAATGAAAAAGCGTACACTAGCCATAGGCCAAAGCCTCTGCAGTTTGTATTATCTTCCTACTTGTTTACACACTGAGTAGCATTCTGAACTTGTGAAGAACCAAGCTGCTCTGGAGTGAGGATAATGTGATTGACAAGACCATTCTTTGCTTTCTCCCCTCCCCTCCCACCTCTGACGAATGGGGACACATAGCATTTCTGCTTGGTTCATACACTGAACAGGTTCCATCAAGAATAGATGATCATGAAGGTAGCAAGGATCCAAGTTATAAAGAGATTTATGAATAATAATCAACATCTGGCATTGGACCAGATACTTACTGGCAACCAGTAAGTGCAGCCCAATGGAATTCCCAGCAGTCAGCAAGCAGTTAGCTGCTTTCTTCCTTAGCTGTAGCTTTCAGGTCATTTTCAAGGCCCTACGAAAAGGAAATGGAAGTAATCAAACTGGGACACCACAAGACGAGTCATTTTTTCAGTACTTCCTGTGTCCTCACAGCATCCAAACACAGAGTAAAGACTTTCTCTACATTTTTTGTTTGATCCTGAAGTTAAACATATGAGTAGGTTTAGGTAGTTCTTGACTTATAACTGTTTTTTTAGTGACTACTTGAAGTTAAAACGACACTGTAAAAAGTGACTTATGAACTATGGCAAGAAAGGTCATAAAATGGGCAAAACTCATTTAACAAATTTCTTGCTTAGCAACAAATTATGGGTTCCATTTTGGTCATAAGTCAGGACTATTTGAATTATAAATATATTGATGGTATCTCATCCCAAACTGACAATTGACCTCCTTTGCTAATGGCTTTATATAGAGGTAAGGAAGAAAGGAGAGAGGACTGAACCCTAGGAATTCTATTAAAATACCCCTTGCTTTTTCCTCAACAACTGTTGGAACCATCCATGCAAGAAAGAATGTAAATACCTTCATAAGTGGTCCAGAAAGATATCATATGTTATGGTGCTAAGAAAGGATGAACCCTAACCCTAATTCTATTGAAGTATCAATGCAGGTCATCAGAGTGACCATTATGAATTACAACCTATCCCCAAGACTTGGATTCTTCCAATTGGACTATTCTGAGTCCTTTTTAGCAACTTCTTTATCATCTTGACTTAAAAGAAGAGGTTGTAGTTGGGGCAATAAATGGATAAATGGTGGGTTAATTGATGATTTCCTAGGTAGAACATACAACTCTGATCAAATTATCTCCTTTCTTAAGGCAGTAATATATCACTTCCCAAGCCAGGCCACAATCCACTTCTCAAGCCAGGACATGATAACTAAGAGCGAAATGGTCAAACCCACAGGCACTGGTGCTTATTCCATAGACAATCCTGTCCCAATCTCAGGTGCGTCAACTTTTTATGAATCCTATATGTCCATGACAGACAAGTCTCATGGGACCCTGATCCTCCATCCTGCATCTCTAAGAGGATAGGAGCAGATTTGCCTGCAAAATAGTTGGCAGGTTGATCACAGTGACATGCAGGTAAATTTTCTGACAGAGCAATATGGAATCAGGAGCAGATTATATTAAACAGCGCCACCAGATAGCATTTTGTATATGAAATGTAGAGAATGATATTTTATGTGACCTTCCATCTCTTCTTAACCATTTTGCAGTGTTGAATGCTTTCCAGGGTTCTAATAATGAGCAATGAAAAGCATTAATTTACATACTACTTTGTAAACAGGGTATTCACGGGTAATAACAAAAGAGACAGGCACTTGATCCTGCTCTTCCAAATAATAATTTATGCTATCTGACCTCCAAAGTCTGTTCAGGAGCTGCTGTTACATGTTCAATTTCCTTACCATTCAGCCACTGCCTTTCTGGGAAAGCAAACAAAGCAAAAACCAAAAAAAAACCCAACCTGCCACTATAAAAATACAAGGAATCCTATAGTTCATAGCATTGATGGTAATTATACAATTTTATATGGTATGTTCAGTCTTAATGTTAGGCCAGAGAAGTTCATTTATGGGGGAACATGAATAAAATAAAAGGCAAAAACTGATGGAAATAAATAATGCAATTATAGTCCCAAAGTTTCTGTTTGTTTAGACTGCCCTCTTAAGTTGTGTAAACAATATAATTTTATTAAGGACTATATATATATATATATGTATAATTATATATGTACACATGTATCTATGTATGTGTGTGTGTGTATATATATATACACACACACATACATACATACACATACACACATACATATATAGATAGATAGATATATCCTAAGATACATATCTCTATCTCTATCTCTATCTCTATCTCATCTCTCTCTCTCTCTCTCTCTCTCTCTCTCTCTCTCTCTCTCTCTATCTATCAGAGAGAGAGAAGAATAAGATATAAAAAACAAGATTTTAAAAATCAAGATGGGAACAACACCTGTATAGTGGTTAAGGCACCAGACTATAAACCAGGTGACTATGAATTCTAGTCCTGTCTTAGGAGTGAAAGCTGACTGGATAATTTTGGCACAGTCTGCCTCTCTCTCTCAGTCCATCTTATCTAATAGGGCTCTGGTTGTGGGGGGGAAAGGAAGAGGAAAGAGTATTAGGTATGCTTACCACCTTGACTTATTTATAAAAATAAAAAGGTGGGATATAAATAAATAAAACACATACAGTATATGTTATTTGAGAGAAGGCTAATAGGTTTTATTAAGGATTACTTTATCATATGTCACACAGTTTAATTCATGCATAGTAATAGAAGGAAGTGAAACTCAGGACAAATTATCAGAGAAGTATGTATGGCAAACCATGGCAATAAGGTAAAAACTGAATGGATGTTTGATGGAATTTGAACCAAATACAAACTGAGTGACTGACTGATTGACTTGCAGACATAAATATCTAAAGAAAGAATAGCAGGAAAGTGAAGACTATGAAACTTGTACTTTGTTGATGAAATCTTTATAAAAGTGGGCATAAGTTTAATACAAAAATACAAAATATGAACTGAAACAAGGATAGTACTCATAGTTCTCTATGGGGAAGTAATGATTGGCGTGAATGTACACTATATTTAAATTTTCTTGTATCTTGTATCTCCTGCTTTTAGTTACTATTTCTCAGTTTTAGGCTACACTTCATATATTGTCGCTTATCTCTGAAGGAATAGCACAATGGATATATGTATATCTAAAAATAATTTTAAAAGTAGGATTTTTAAAAAAAAGCATAACAGAATACACAAATGCAAAATGCCTTTTTAAAATCCATCTTATATTATATTTTCCAGGCCAGATTCCTTTTTATTTGTGTTATATTTTCATGTATAATAAGTATAAAATTCACTTGCTCTGTCTAGCCGTCTTCTGGAGAAAAGATTTACTTAACATTTGAAAATATAGGAAGAATCTAAAATTTTTCTTTTCACAGGACACTGCAATAGATCTTTTAAAATTTCTGTTCTTAACAAAATTGCTCTGCATCATATTGCACTGCAGGCTTTCCTCCATGGTTATCTCCTTTGCAGGAATTTCTAGAACATTTGTCTTGTCACATGAACATTTCTGAGCGTACAGCAAAAGAAAAGCTATTGAAAAGATCTGTGCACAATATGAGCATGTTGTGTGTTTTTGCTATTGAAAAGGAAAAAAAAAGCCAAAAGCAATGCGCACCTCATAGATGTTCAAAAATGCAACATGGAAAAGGTCAAAATAAGCTAGTTTTCATTGATAATGGTATTTTATTTTACGTTTTCCAGTTTCTAGTGTTCCTTCATGATTTATCTATGGTAAAATTGAATGTCTAGTAGTATCGACAATGCATATTAATATTGCATCCATCTTGACTGGTAAATGTATAGCATAGACTGACAATTAATTACTTAATTAATTAACCCTTTTAATTTTAAATATACATACCAGATCATCTCTCTTTCATTCATTCCTTAATAAAATGGATTTACAATAAATATCACTGTGCCTTTGGATTTTTTTTTTTTAAATATATGCTTTTTGAAGTTGCTTGCTTCATAGCTTTGCTTTTTAAATTCCTGTACAAAGATTAGGACATTTTCAGTTTATTTTGGATTCTCCTCTTAAATGCTAAAATGCTATTGCTGTTTATCAAGAAGGAACTATAAACTTTTCAGGAAAATGTATTCTTAATGTAGTGGCTGCTGACTTAATGCAAGGAATACATCCTTTATTCTGAAATCCTGAAGCAGGTTTAAAATTGAAAGGATGGGAAAATAATTTCTTCTTTATGAAGAATCTGTGTGGGTTGTTTATAAGTGAGAGAAGGTGAGCTAAAGCACAGATAGATGGTTTCATCAACTTTTAGAAAAGGAAAATGAAGCATTTCAAAGTTCACATTAAATAAAAGGAAGTAGAGAAAAACTAAATCTAGGAGTGAATTGTTTCTTTATATTATTCATGTAGGAGAAGGAATGGCAGAATCTGAGGGAAGAGTTAAAAGAGAAATCAGCCTAGAATCCTTACATAGCAACAAGTGGACCAAGTCCAACCTTCCTTGAACACCATTGACCCTTATCAAACAGGTGCTGTTAGTTGAAAATATTCCTATGCATAGCCATGATTGGCAATAAATCAGTTTAATTGGACCTTCACATGTGGACCTGATCTTATGCACCTGACAATTCAAGTGTAATTTCCACTCAGGATTAAGTCATATATGTCTGTCTATTTAATATTTCATCAGCACTTACCCTAACTTGCCGCTGAAGGCACTGACTCTACCAAACCTGGGACAACAGTTTCACAGTCCGATGGTCTTCAAATGCAATGTGACACAACTTTTTCTAATCCCTTCAAGTTTATCTGTAAAGTGAAATATTGAGGGAGTTTGTGAAGTTTATGAAGCCACTGTTTATTATTATGAAAGAGTAGACTTTTCCTTTATGTACTAAGGTGGTAACAGTGATACATTCTGTGTGTTCATCTTATACTTTTCAAGGAGCTTGTTGATCCAATAATTTAATAACAGTCAAGATGTTGGATACCAGTTTGGCTTTGACTATTCTAGAAACAGAATTATATTTTTTGTGGCTATGCACTCCCCTTTCAAGTTCAGAAATGCAAACCTTATAAGGAAATGCTTCTTCTCTCTAATCACAGTTCAGACCTGATGTGGAGGTGAATTGACCAAATCTACCCTAAGAATGGTATTTAAGTGTGTTAAATGCATAAAATATAAATGAATAAATATTCCTTCTTTTGTTCTACACTACCATTGTAACAAGGCCAATTATGTAGGGACAGGATAGTGCACTTTTGGCATGAATCCATATTAGTGCCATCATCAGAGCACTAAAGAAAATTATTGGTCTTTTTTGCTATCTGAAAATGCCTGAATCCTATAATTATTGCTATAGGAAAAACAGCATTATGCTGTTTCTAGTAGTGCTTCAATAGTGCATTGATTTAGACTGGAAGTATTTTTTCCTCAGAAGAGAAGACAAATATAGATGAAAATCCAAAATGTTCAGACTACAGGTAAGCCACTCTTAATTTATTAATTAAGAATCAAGATCTTTAATGCTGTTTACCTTTTGATTTTTTCAGAAATAATTACTTCTGCTTGTTTCAGTTTATTGAATTTTCAGTGAAGTAATATTTCCTTCTGTCACAGTTAGTCACAACACTTTGCAAATCTACACAAAACTAATGACATAATAAAGGTGGTTTCCTTTCAAAGCAATCTATTTAAATAACATTTTATAGGCAGGAAGTTGTATCTTATAAAGACTGTCTCACATTTATAGCTTTGGTTTGGCTTTTAACATTCATCAAGCTTTGTGGAGTATGTCATTAAAAATACATAGCAAATTGATTTTTCTTCATATAGTTTAAATGGCAATCTTGTAAATGTATGATACTAGGCCAGAAAAAGAATTGGAAGAATGAAGAGATGTTAAAGGAAGCATAGGATGGGAGAATGTGGAATAAAGAGGGAAGAACATTCCCATCAATATAAATGTTGTTCCACTGTCGTCAGTCTGAATTGTGTTGTATATTGTATGTGGACTGAACTTGGTCAAATCATTACATGTTTTCTCACAAATGTTTCTGGTCCCTTCTATATCAAGAATATCGTCCACTAAGTCTTTACTGCAGTCTACTTGATTAGTCTCTCGCTTTATATTTCACCTCTCTTTCCCTTCTAAATTCATCCTAAATATACTTCTGAAAATGGAATGAGTGTCTTTCTCTTTACCTGTCCTTGTCCCCAAAATAACGAGGCTGGAGGGTCCACTAATCAGGTATAAGAAAAAGCGAAGTTGAATCACCCTTGTTCTGCTCCCTTCCAATTGCCTGATTTATAGCTTGTTGGGGAACAAGAGGTGTGATTTTCATGTTCTGTTTTCCATCACTTGAGTCTCGGTGGTGCAGTGGTTAGAGTGCATTACTGCAGACTAATTCTGCCAACTGCCAACAGTTCGATCTTGACCGGCTCAGGGTTGACTCAGCCGTCTATCCTTCTGAAGTCAGTACAATGAGGACCCAGATTGTTGGTGGCAATGGCTGCAAAGCACAATGAAGCGGTATATAACTCTAAGTGCTATTGCTATTGCTATTAAGGTAGCTGAATGTAGAGAAACAATGATATCAATTAAGCTGAGTTAAAGGTATTTGCAGGCAGGAATTCTGGATGGTAGATTGGCCATTTCGTTCAGTATGGTCAATGTAGTTTGATAATACTGTTGGTGGCATATGTGGATGTGGGGATGGAAATTTTGCTAGGCCATGAATTCCTTGTGTTTGAACCTTATAAGATTCTTGTAAATAGGAACGTGAATTTGCAAATGGGGGGCATTGCTACACTGAATAGTTGGGTTTCATTTGATCTCAATTTTAAACAAATTAGAGGAGACCTGACACAACCCTATTTACTTATGACCAGGAAGGCTGTATTCTCATTCACTGTTGGTTCTTCCAAGAGCTATGAACTTGGCACACCTAACATTCCAAGGAAAACAGCCCACTCAACTCCCTTTTCACTCAATGTGTAAATATGGAAAACTTAAATAATGGACATCAAAAACTGCTCAAAATGTTCTTTTCCAAACTTGGTAACTTGTTCAACTCCAAGAATTCCTCCACCATCTATATTGCCAAGGATGGACACCCCTGCGCTAAAGTATTAATTTGCATGGGGTTTTTAAATTAGTGCCATGCAGAAAGAAAAATGTGATCAAATATGTTCCTGCCAATTCTCAGTTCATTTGATGAAAGACAATTTACTTTTGAAGTTATTTCAGTGAGGAAGGGAATTTTGGTGAAATTCTCCTAGAAGGAATGTAGTGCTCTTGCACTTCTATAGTTGTGAGGTAACTAAAGCAGTATCTCTGCAAGCGTTATCTTTCATGGTGTAATAATCTCTTCAGAGATCTGTGGCTTCTTGACTTCTCAATTTTCAAAAGGAAGTCTTCAAAATAGAATTCCTCACATTGTGCTTTTTTAGATTGGAAGTGTGAGCAACCAAGAAAGTCTCATCTTCTGCTATGGAAAACAGAAATCAATGCCATCAGCCACTGCATCTATTTCAAAAATGAAGTTAGCTAAGGAACATTGTAAAGAGCTATTCTCAAGCATCTTAAAAATAAAATAGTAAAACAGAAGCTCTGTTCACAGGACAAGAAAACATTTGAGAAACTGCCAGGCCAATTTCAGTCCAATATGAACTGAAAATTCTCATCCCTGCAATTTATCTGTTGTGCTTTTGGAAAGTTGGTTGGAAGTGATGGCTTGTTTAATCTCAGCACCTTCGGTGCAAATAAGTGAACTATTTCTGCACAGAGTAATGTCATGACTATGATGAGAAGTTAATCAGTATCAGTGTCAATCTTTGGATGATGGATCATCAGGAGATCTTAGGGGTTTAGGCTAGACAGGGAATTTAATGAAACACTCAAAAAGATGGCAACTGTACTTTTGCCAAGAAAACTACTTGGATATATCAGTGCAGTCACCTGAAAATCAAGATTCACTCTAGGGAGACTTTGCCTCTTCTGAAAATATAAAAGATTAAATTATTCAGATAACATTTCCATTTTTGAAAGAAAAAGTTCAACATGCTTCTGAAAAGGGAATTAAAATATGTGTTTGTTGTTGTTCTAGATGAGTGGTATGTTCTACAATATGGAGAATTGTCCTTAATTTGCCCAGCAGATTTTAAAACAAGAACGGATATCTCATGTTCCTTTTTCCTAAACTATATGCCCTTTCAGATATAATGTTATATTCGGCTAGTGGTTTAATCTTAGTTCTTTGTTTGGGAGCATTTATCTTGGAAGGAGATCTTGTCTTTACTTTTTTTTTTCCTGCTTTATGCCAGGAAATTTTTTTTATTATTTCAAACAGTTTGGCATGAACTATAGTAACTTCTGAATAAATCAATGTTCTTTTATTCCAATGATATGCACACTACATTACTGCCTATGCAGGGACAGCTGGAGAACCTCACAATATTAGAAATGTAATTATAAAGAGCCCAAGCTTTGGCTGAGCTTTGGGCTAGATAAAGGGAAGAGCCAAAAAGATTTTGAGCACTTATCTGAAGCTCATGGAGATTACTTGTTCCTAAACAACAGCTCAGTGCACAACTGTTGCTGCTTCCTAAACTATATAATTGGCTTTGATCTCCAAATGCTTTTTAAGGTTAGAGCAATGTGTAGCTCTCTATTTTCAAACAGGTGTTATGAAGGTGCCACCAGGCTATGTAGATTAACCTGCTGCTCTCATTCACTAATGAAACTTTCAGCATGGATATAAAATACACCTACACATACTGGCTGGCTCAGGATTTCCCCTACATTTGGAGTGCTGCAAACTCTCTTCTGCATAGTGTAGGATTGCATAGCTGGGAAGTTAATCATTAATCATTAATTTCCCAGTTGTATTCAAAATACACGTAGTCCTTGACTTACAACAGTACATTTAGTGATCATTGAAAGTTACAACAGACTGGATGGCCATGATCTACAAAAAGGGTGGCACGCTTTTTTTATGGGAAAAAGAAACCAAAAAACAATCTTACTTTCATAGGCATTTGATTAGAGATTCCTTGATACAAAATTGGAACAAAATTAGAGACACTATAAAAAATTCCGATATGGCTATCCACAATGGAAGCAATGATACATTCCAACAATCTAGATTTATGTAAAATGGCAAAATATAAAGATATTTTAGACGAACAGGGAAAATTAAAATCGAACCAAAAACTTAAACAACAAGGAATATTTAGACTGGTGGCCATATCTCCAATTACAGAATAGACACAAAAAGGATATAGAAGAATACGGGATTTATATGGAACTACAATATTTGGATAAAATTCTTACAGGCCTCAATGAGAAAAATATTGCAAAAATTTATAAATATTTATTGGAAGTTAAGTTAGAAGAAGAAATTGTAAAAGGCTGCACGATAGCCTGGGACAAAAATATAGGACAAAACATAGTAGAATGGGAAAAAATTTGGAATAGAAATCATAAATTAACGAGATCTGCGGCCTACAAAGAAAATATATACAAAATGTTTTATCGATGGCACCTACCTCCAAACAGATTAGCAAAAATGTATCCCAACATGAATCTGGCATGTTCGAAATGTAAAAAGAGACAAGGTACTTTCTATCACATGTGGTGGTCCTGCCCAGAAGCGCAAAGATATTGGACTAAAATGAGGCGATGGATACAAGAAATTGTCAAAGAACAAATAGAATTTGAACCGGAATTATTTATGCTAGGGATATTTAAAAAGAAACATGATAAAAAGATTAAATATGTTGTATTACACATATTAACGGCAGCTAGATTATCTTATGCACAATACTAGAAATATAAGAACACCCCCCCCCCCGATGAATTGATAATTCAAAAAATCCTGGAATGTGCTGAAATGGACAAATTGACCCTAGAACTAAAAGACAAAGAAGAGTTGGAATATTATAAAATTTGGAATATGTGGTATGATTGGCTGGAAATTAGGCAAACAGAAAATAATGAAAGTTAAAATAAGTAACATTGTTTTGTTTCTCCTACTCCAACATCCTATTTCAACAACTTCAAAGACCACTGTCAAAAAAAATCTCAATAACTCTAAATTAAAACTTAGTTCCTTCACTTCTTTATATCCTACAACAGTTTCCTTCCTTTCAACACTAAACTTTAGGGATAAATTGCTACTATACTCTACACTATCTTTTTTAATCCACAAATTACATAATGATTGAGTATGAATTCTGACTTGATGAATGTAGGAAATTACAGAAAATGTAAATGTAAATGCAGTTTATACTACTTGGATGACAGGTAAAGGTATATATTCGCATAACAATGTATATAAATGTATAACGCACAAGAGATAGAGATGTATAATATGAATATTACAGTACTGTTAATGTTATGGTTATTTTTTTTCTTTTAAAAATGTAAAAGAATTAATAACATTTAATAATAAAAAAAGAAAGTTGCAACGGCACTGAAAAAAAGTGACCACCATTTTTCACATTTACGACCATTGCAGCATCCCCATGGATCAAAATTCAGACTCTTGGCAAGTGGCTCATATTTATGACCTTTGCAGTGTCCCAGGGTCATGTGATTTCCTTTTGTGACCTTCTGAAAAGCAAAGTCAATGGGGAAGCCAGATTCACTTTACAACCGTGTTATTAACTTAACAGCTGCAGTGATTCACTTAACAACTGTAGCAAGAAAGGTCATACAATGGGGGCAAAACTCACTTAACAAACTTTCACTTAAAAACATAAATTTGGGGCTCAATTGTGATCATAAGTCAAGGACTACCTGTACTCTATATCTTTTTCCGCAGTCAAAAGCCACAAGGTAGCTCCCGTCTGATGTGTTGTTGCTTCTTAGTTCAATGGTGGAAGGTATTGGAAGAGAAAAAAGCTAAAATAAATCAGTGGTCCTAAGTTGCAGCTGCCATCACAGTAAACTTACCCCAGAAGTTTCAGCAGTTGGGAAAATAATGTGAAAGGTGAATCCTTAAACCAGAAAGATCATATTTGGTACAATTTTGTCAGGACAGGAGGACAGAAACAACTTCTACATTTATGATTAAGGAAAAAAAACCAATTATTTTCTGATATTGAATGGGCTGGCTGTGAAAATTAAAGAAATAAACATGGGAAATGCATATACTTTGTAGCCCTTGTAGGAAGAATGAATCATGAGATGCACTCATAGCAATGGCTGACTTTGGTATATTCCAGAGAATCAATAGCAGAAAACCAGTATGAAAATTCTGTGTTTGGTTTGTTGCTGTTGTTTTGTCCACTCTGTTCAAATGTGTTTGCAAATTCAGACTGAGAATTGATAAAGCAATTTTCCTCCTGCTGCATTTCTATTAGATAATTACAATATATTTTGAATGTGCACGCGTTTGTCAGATTGCTTGTTCTTTAATACTATCAATTTTGATTCTTCTAAAAACATCTTTCTGGAGGTGAGAAGCTCATTGCAAACAACATGGCAATTACTGAACTTATTGGCTTCTAATCTTCTGCACAATTTGGCCAGCGACAATTACAACCATTTTGCCATAAATAAAAGAATTTGCAAGGTCTCTGAATGTGAATTGTTGGATTCTCATAATAGCCTTCAAGAATCGAGGGAATGCTTCTAAAAAGCTACTACCTCTATTGTATTAATTAAGCATTGTTTTGCTTTAAACTATTGTTTACTGATTTTAAAAATGAGAAGAAAGATCCAGAACCACCATTTTGGAGCTTACCATACAGCTTACCAAAACTTCTCACTGAGTTCCGCCCCCACCAGTTGATTTAAAGGACAGAATGGCTATGTGTGAATTGTAGCCAAATCCTTAATCTCACTGCTATTGCAAGTAGTGGGTATAATGTTCAAAGAACTCACTATCAGAGCATAAATATTTCCGTAAATGACCGACAGAGCAGTAAGAAGTATTAAATATCATAGCTATGCAGTTCAGCATTGTTCCAGTTAATTCCTACATCGTAGGCATTATGACCCCTCCCCTCTAATTATTGACAGCAATGTCTGACATCTCAAATAATTTTGCGTGGTTCTTTCTGTGCATGTCTCTTCTATCAGCTTTGATATCTGGTGACTGCCTGGATTGATCCCTGCAGTTTTCTTTGCATCCCCACCCCCCAGAAATGGCTTGTCATTGCTTCTAAGGGGCTAAGAGAGAGTGACTGGCTCATGGTCACCCAGCTGGCTGTGTACCCAAGCAGTACTAGAACTCATACTCTTCTGGTTTCTACACCAAACTGGTTTTATTATGTCTGTCACTCTACCCACCTAGGTTTCAACAGATCAAGTTATATGTTACAGTATATGACATATCCATGCCTCTGGACGTGTCTGTCTTACTAAAAGCAGATTTTTAATTCAGGGAGCATCACAATGAGAAACAGCACCCAATTTTGCCTCCCTGGTGGGCACAAATAGCTAACACTGTAGGAGATACTTTTATAGGTTGTCCTTAACTTACAACGGTTCATTTAGTGACCGTTTAAGTTATAATGGCACTGAAAAAAGTGGCTTATGACAATTTTTCACACTTGAATCATCCTTGCAGTCGTGGGATCAAAAATCAGATGGTTAGCAGCTGACTCATATTTATGACAGTTGCAGCGTCTCAAGGTGATGTGAAGCCAGATTCGCTTAACAGCCGTGTTGCTACCTTAATGACTGCAGTGATTCCCTTAACGACTGTGGCAAAAAGGTCATAAAATGGAGTAAAACTCACTTGACCAAAGTTTCCCTTAGCAACATAATTTTTTTAATGCTCAATTATTGTCGTAAGCTGAGGACTTCCTGTATTCCTTCTCCAAACCATGTAAGTTTATTTAGAAGCAAGCCCCGCTATCTTCATTGATATTACTCTTAGGAAAGTGCGCACAGGTTTGCCCAGACACCCCTCTTGAGCCAGCACCACAGACGACAAATGCACCTTCCTCTGACAGATGCCATACACCATTTTTCTTACCGCTTATGTGACAGTATCATTGTGCCACAGGGTGTCCTTTTTAAAAAAGGACGTTTGTGCAACAGGATGGTCGTGGAAGTTCTCCTGCAAGCCTGATGTAATGATAAAGTACTAAATCTAAAGGCAAAGAATTTCCTGTGGAGAAATTCACAAAACTATAACGCAATAAAAGAGGGACTGTATAAACCAAAGTAGTCCCTTTGCTATGATATTAGTTTTTCAGTTCTCCCGTAGAGTGAGCTTTTTTTTTTTATTATGCGCAAGCAATGAGAAACACTTTCAATAAAACCTCATGCTATAATAAACTTGTTACTGTTTACAGAGCCAGTAAATATATTTTTGCTGCAACAGATTAACTCAAGTATTCTCCAGAGAAATATTAGATCAATGTGTGCATATCATACTTTGTTTCTGGGCTGAACTCTTGAAAATAGTAAACTGAAAGCCTACACTTAATTTTATTAATAATTGCCTTGGGTGGTTTAACATCCTGGAATATACAGTTTTTACTATGCACAGAAATTAGAAATCGTTTATAAAATATATATTTATATATTTAAAGTATTCTATGTATTTTCCAAGCCAGATGATTGCTTTCCTAAATCTCATCCATTGGAAACTAAGTGTAGAAATATATCACTCAGATGTTTATACATTTCAAACATAAAAAGTTTAGTTGAAAAAAATTGTAAGGGCATATATTTCTTTCTGCTTTCTAAAACAATAATAGCATAATATTAGGTTTAGATAAAAGTGACTCAGTAAAGAATTTTTGTCTTGAGGAACATTCATCTTAAAGTTTTGGGGTATATAATTCATTTAAATTGCCATTTGTGTTTTGCTGTGGTTCACACTTTTCTTATTTCCTCTTACCTTTTAACTCTGTCCCTATATTTCTTGCGAAGCATGACCAATGGATTTAAAAATAATCATCCTTTTAAATGGTACTTCCCCAGTGGCTCTTTTGGATACCCACCCCTAAAATCCATCTTTTCTTTTCTTGCTCTCTTTTGTTGACCATTTCCGCTGCCTTACATTAAAAGTTTCCCTCCTGGAATTTTAATTTTGAGTTAAAACTTTGCCCCACGCTTAGGGGTGTTAGACAAAAAAGAAATAAATCCTTCTAACAAAACAATTTTCAATTTCTATTTATGGCCATGTGCTATTAAGCTGTCAAGCAAATGAGTTACCTTCTGTATGTTCAGTGGTTTTGCATATACATGCTTGTGGTGAGAAAAAACATAATGCACTGGACTGGACTTCATAAATAATCCCAATACAATACTGTAATTTCGTCTCAATATGCTAGAAAAATGTGCAGGAATCTTTTACTCTTGCCTCATCAAGGAGGAAACAAAATGATGGATGGCTAGAAACAGAAAAGACAAGATTCTGAGGATGTGATTGGCCAGTAATTTTTATAAAATGATCTGTGAGAAATCTGTGACAATTAAAAATAATTATAAAATTATGTATTTTAAAGTATTACTTTAGCTATTCAAGAATGAAATGATAAATAAGGAGCAGCTTGTGAAATGCTTGGCATTTCATACATTTGAATGAGAAAGTTAATAGCAATAGAAATAGCACTTAGACTTACACACCACTTCATTGTGCTTTACAGCCCTCTTTAAGCAGTTAATAGAGTCAGCATATTGCCGCCAACAATCTGGATCCTCATTTTACCAACCCCAGAAGAATAGAAGGCTGAGTCAACCTTGAGCCGGTCACGACTGAACTGCTGGCAGTCTGCAGAATTAGCCTGCAATACTGCATTCTAACCACTGCACCACCACAGCTCTTCACGGCTATTCTTCTGATAGGTCAACAATGTGAGCTTACCCTCCTAAACAATTGGTTCAGCTTTAGGATGAAGTGGAGAAGCATATTATTTTCCACCCAAGAGACTGTTAAAATTATGGCCTGTGTAATTTCCAAATAGGTTTGAACTTTTTGTAGAACAAGCTATTTCATGCAGAACAGGCAGAAACCCAAAAAGAAAACTCTGTCCTAGAGACAAGGGGAATGAAAGCCTCTTCACGGGGTCCTTGAGCCTTCTGAATTGCTGGGACCAGAATTCTGCTACAATATGGAAAGGTTTATGGGTGTAACAAATAGGAGATGACAGCTGAGTTCAGAGCTGTCTGCTTGTCCTTAGCTAGACCATGTTAATGAAATGTTTGTTTACCCATGAAAAACATGAACTTGGCTCATAGAAGAAATGACCTGTTCCTATCTCATTGTCCAGTGCGGGTAAGTAAAATTTTATCAACAACCACTGAGTAATTATTCTGGTCTTCTGGGGGAAAAAAAAAACACCTCCGGTCAAATAGCGTTCAGGATTTCACTTAAAATAAGATGTATTTTTTGCTTGTGAGAGAACCATCACTGTGGGAATTCTTATGGGATGGGCACATGTAAGGGGAAGACAGAAAAAGGAGACAATATATTTTAGCTTACAGCACATGAATGCATTGGTAAATGGGAAAATTTCAGGAATCAGCATCCCTAAGAGGAATCCCTTAAGTAGAAATATATATTTCTTATTTGCTAATAGGAAACACCGCAGTTTAAGGGAAGGGAAGGGAAGGGGAGGGGAGGGGAGGGGAGGGGAGGAGAGAGACAAACCCATTTGATTATATATTTTTTGCATTTGAAAAACAATGTCCAAGCCCCCCAAAACTCCTATATACACATATGCACAATACAATTTATCAATTCAATTTTCAACTAACAGCAGAAGAAATCAGAAGTCTCAAGCTTTTCTACTTGCAAATTACAGGTTTTTATAGACAAATGTTGAAACAACTACACCCGCACATGTACTGTATGGGCATTTTCTACTTCAAACTGATTTGCAAATACAAATTAATGTTTAAAGTAATACTAACTTCAACTTTACATTTGCTTGTTTTGGTTTAAATTTCAGTGAATTCAAGGGAAGTTATTCTTACAGTAGATAGATAAGAAACCACTGAGGTATAATTTGGTACTTATGATTGATTGTGAGTAAAAAGGATTTGTCTTTTATTATAAGGACACCAGGAGATCTAAAAAACATCTAAAAACATAGATCATTTCACCACCAGTGACTTATAGTGTCTTCTTAGCTTTATCACCCAGTCATCCTTGAAGTGATATAAAGGCTCTTGTCATTATTTTTATTTTGGTACAATGATAGTTCGATGTTTCTAGAAGATGCTATAAATTGTGGTTAGAAAATGACCATATTATACTGTTACATATTGCACTGAATCATATTCATTCTCATCTACTGGATTGAGATTTAAGAATTTACATTACTTAATTGTCCCATTATCAGAACAGTAAAACTACCACTTTTTGAGGGAAGAAACAATCAATATTAGCATTTATTCATTTCTCCCATTCAACCTCTGGGCACATTTTTCTATTAAACTTTCAAAATTATTTTCTTTTTATGTCATGTCATGCGTGATTCTCTGTTTTTACTACTTATTACTTTACTACTACTTGCCTCCTGCTTACTTTACTACTTACTTTCTTAAAACCTTGCCAAGAAAACTGCGGGAACTTGTCCAAGCAGTCTTTAAGAATTGGACATGATTGAACAGAAGAAGAAAAAAGTCTTCATCCTTTAGTTATTTGTGCTATTTGATAGCAGAAGGTAAAACTTTTCTAACATGATGGATTGGAAAATAATCAAACAATGCATCACTGGATTTATAAAACAATAATACAAAGCAGGAAGCTAAGGAAGAAAAATAATAATTTTTTAAAAAGTCAGATTGATTGATAGATATAGCTAGCCATAACTCTGGTTGTGACTCCAGGGTGGCAAATATAATAAAAATAATGACATAATGGGGTTTATGACTTGGAATGTAATTATAATTTTAAAAAGTTATAATCTAACCAAATCCACGTAAAAAACACCCAACTAAAATCTTGATGCTTTAACTTGCCTAAATAATTTGTATGTGTCTGTGTGTGTGTATAGAGAGAGAATCAGTCAAAGAACTGTCAAACTCAAGCCACCATATGCCTGCAGGTAGGGATCAGGCTGACCTATTTTATTGTATTCTGCCTATAATACAGGAATCTGCCCAGATTGTTTGCCTTCTCTTGGGAATAAACAGATAATGTGCCATGGAACTTGGAGTGGAGCATTGGCCGGGGCGGGGGGAATCAGCCCTAAGTCTCTTGTGGCTATGCAATGACTCAAAGCTAATTTTCTGTTTGATCCTTCCTCCTTGCCTGTCTGGCAGTTTTCCAAAAGAAATCTATCAATCCACATTAAAACGATGTGATAGATTATGGGCAATAACTTTCAGTGAAGAGGACTTCATCCTACAGTGGGTTGATTCTGAAGCAGATTATATGCTGTTCATTCATAAATTGGGTTATGGGGAAATTTCCCTCTACAATTTAGACTTATTTGTACCCACCTTTTCCTCAAAGGTCTGCTTTCTATAGTCTTGGCTGTACTGTTTCTAATCTTCCCTGCCCTTCATGTTATGCCATCCTGTTGACTAAGATGGCAACTACAGGAAGCTATTACTGTAGTAGTGTCACTTTCTGAATCATAAAACGCTGGAAGTTGAAACCTAAAAATGTGTGGATTAGGTGATGGCACAAAAGAAGGCGTTTTTAAAGGAGATAGTGAAGAACAAGTTAGACATGCACTTGAATCAGAATGGCAGCTCATATATAATATATATATATAATTTGGCTGAAGTGACACTAGAGAGACAAGAGCTAACTGTTTGGGCTGAATGTTACTTAAGGTATGAGGATGAAAATATTTTCTTATTTGTTAGCTTGTCATAGGAGCCAAGAAGAAAATGTGCATACGAGAAAAAAATAAGGAAGAGAAACTATATATGTGCATTTGTATGCTGTGTACACCAAGATGGATTTGGAGAGCTAGATTTAAAAGAGACATACAATTGGGATGTGGTGCAGAATTCTGAACACTTCAGCTTCAAGAATCAATACAAAGCTGCAAATGGTGAAGAAAAGTAAGACTAAAATGGATTGGAACTACCCTGTGTAGAAAGATTGGATTATTTAGCCTTGGGGGAGGAAAGTAAGTAAAGAGAGGGAGGGAGGGGAGGGGGGGGGAGAGAGAGAGAGGTTACTGCTCTTGTTACAGGAATTCAACATTATTCAATAAATCTGAGCATCAGATGGGGCTCATTCATATGCCCTGCTGACCTGCAGGAAGATGTCCACTGTTTGTCAAGAACATTAATGTCCCTCCTATTCCTGGCCACTATCTTTCAGGGCCATTCTCATTTTGGCAAGGCTTTCTCACTGTGCTATCACTGTCACATCTTTGCCAATCCACGAGAAGGAGAAGATGTAGATTTTTAGCATGCTGGGCCTCTCAACACTCAGTAACATGCTTCTTTTCATAGAGAGATGAGGTCGTGCTCTCCTGATTTCCCTTCCTATAGCAAGGTATTAAAAATATCCAGGGATATAGAACATATCTTTCTAGATCAGGCTACCTCATTCAAGGACCAAAAAAGGGGGTGGGATATGAAAGAGAGCAAAAGACAGAAATGGGAAGGGGGGGGATCAAAAAATAAATAAAAGAGAATTGGTTTTCCAGTCTACTTTCTGCTATCGTCAGCTTACTTCAACATTACCCATTAAATGTGATACAATCTCCCAAGAGATTATCCCTACAGAGGTGAGACCATTGAAAAGGAAAACGAAAAAGAAAGGAAAAATAAGAGAGACAGAAACTTAATTTTACAATACATATAAAGGCATTTCATTCCTTTCTAAGGACATAGGTGCTAAAGGGAATCCTAACTGATTTTGATGATATGATGAGCAATTTCTGACAATACAACCATCCCCTTATTTATTTTATTTATTTATTTATGATGGGATTTATATGCCGCCCTATCTCCCAAAGGACACAAGGCAGCTCACAACGATAAGAAAACATAGAATACAAAAATTAAAATTATTAAAAATATTAAATCCCAACAATAATTTAAAACCCACAACAACAATAAAACCAGTAAAAGCCAATACCCGCCCCTCAGTCCAGGTCGGCCTGCTGGAAGAGCCATGTCTTCAGGTCGCGACGGAAGGATCGAAGGTTAGGGGCCAACTGCAGCTCCAAGGGCAGCTGGTTCCACAGGGTGGGCGCTCCCACAGAGAAGGCTCTCCCCCTGGGGCCTGCCAGCCGACACTGTCTGGCCGACGGCACCCTAAGGAGGCCCTGTCTGTGGGAGAGCCCCAGGCGCTGGGAAATCGCTGCCAGCAATAGATGGTCCTGCAAATGAAATTACAAGATTTTTTGGGATACTGATTCCAGATTTGGGGTTCCTAGGATATTTATCTGATGGTGATGGCATCAAGTATAGCAGGTGTAGAACTGAAATAAGTGCAGAGAAGTCTAGAAAGATTATTTCTCACAACTAATTATTCTTTTCAGATTGTGCAGTCTGAGAAGTAATGGATAGAAAGTTTACAACAATCTAAAATTTTATGCTAAGACCATTTGTATGGCCAGATTCATGCTTTCCTGATTACATAGCTATCAGCATTTAAAAAGCCACCTTTTAACTTATCTAAATGAAAGGGCAATGAAGGTTAAGCTAAGTGCTTCTTGTAAAGCAAAGGACAACTTCAACTTAAAATGACAATGATTACGGTGCTTTATGATAGTAGAGAAAACATTTCAGCTGTTACAGAATTTACAATAATTATATTTTCGTGGCACCCTGATTTAACCCTTGCAAACAAAGAAGAATACAAACCATGGTATAATCTATATTTACTCTATTTTTTCCTATGGAGATTCTCAGTCATCCAAGTAATGGTTGTCCCAAAGGTGTTTTTCAAGAGGCAACTGGACTTACCTGTTTTTCTTTGAAGTGGTTTCGCTTCTTATCCAAGAAGCATTTTTAGCTCTGATATATTTACTCTACTTAATGCAAGACTTTTTTCTCTGCATGGTATTCCACAGTTACTTTGGGAGTAGAACACATTGCAAAATAAGAATGGTTAACAGCATGGTCCTTTGGATATAAATAGAAAATATAGTAAGATAGAAAATAAGATAGAAAATACACTAAAATAGAATATAAGATAGAAAAATGTGCATTAGACAGCATCACCAGCACATGGATTCATACCTAGCTGACTAACCACACTGAATATGTAGTCATTAGTGGAAATGCATCTGTATGGAGAGAAATATGCAGTGGAATGACATGCCCATTTCTTCTGTGCACTAAGTTGCCTTTTATCTGACTGTCCCCTGCCTGTGACTGTTCCCCTTTCTCCCAAGGTCACTCCCATATACTGTTATAAATCTCTTTATACCTGTCTTTCCAAAATCAAGAGAAGAATGAAAAATCCCAATATTTCCCCTTCCCCCCAAATCATGCATGTCTGGTGACCTGGACCTGTATTTTGGCAAGCTAAATGCCGATGTAATGGCTTATGGATATTTGAACATATGTTTAGGTCAGTATATGTCCATCTGCATGTATGTGCAAGGGTCTCTACATAGTAAGGTATTAAAGTCAAGACGGAATGCAATTGAAGCCCACATTTTTTCACATTAATTGGGCATCTGACCCAATAAAAAAAGGGAAGGCTTTGATTGCAATTGCCATCTTGGCTTTTTTAATACATCCAAACACCATTGCCATCTTGTGTCAATCATCCCCATATGTGTATGTGTATGTGTGTGTGTTTTCCCCACCAGTATTTATAGAGAGACAGCAGCTCCGATCACACTTTGCTCGCACAAGCACGAAGCCGAAAGCACCAGCCTGAAGATGGCGAGTGGAACCTCATCGAAACGTCATCAAGATACTCTCAATCTTACATGGGAAAAGACCTGAACACACCAAGACCTGCATATATATATATTTATATATAAATATAAATATAAATATATATATATATATACACACACACACATATGTTGAGGACCCTCAACTTACGAGATAGAGTTATTAAGTGAGTTTTGCCCCATTTTATGAACTTTTCTTGCCACAGTTATTAAGAGACTCCTTGCAGTTATTAAGTTAGTAACATGGTTGTTAAGTGAATCTTTGCTTGCAAAAAGGTCACAAAGATGACCGCATGACCTGGACACTGGAAGCAGTTGGCAAGTGTCCAAATTTTGATCAAGGGGATGTTGCAACAGTCGTAAATGTGAACAATGAGCATAATCACTTTTTTCAGTGCTGTTGTAACTTTAAACAGTTACTAAACAAATGGTTGTAAGCCGAGGACTACCTGTCATGTACGGAGTGACTAGCAAAGTTACTCTGCCATTGTATCTGTTTCAGCAACCTGAGGTGAGTAACACCCCTCTGGAGTGACTGTTCTATAAAATAATAGCAAGATTCACTAATAAAAAACCTTCTGAGGGGAGAAAAGTGAGAAGAAAAGGGAGTCATGGCACAGGAAAACAGGATAATGTTTAACTGAAAGGTTGTATTATCTGCCTCTCCTTTTAAATGATGCTACTCCTGAAATCCTTTCTTTTCAGCTGGTTAACGATATCACACTTAAGGCAATTAAGACAGGGATGTTCTCTTTCTTTATTCTTCTTGGTGTTTTGTTGTTGCTGTGTTTTTTAAAAAAAATAATAATGTAGCTCTTCTACATTTTGTAAGAACGCGTGCATTATGTAGAGAATCCAAAGGTCAAAATAGTAACCTAGTTTTCATCTCAAAGAAAATGGTGACTTGAGGTTTATTTTTCATTTTTTGAAAAAGTTGTGGAAGATGCATTCCTGTCATTATTCATATTTTAGACACTGAAGTAGCTTGTTGAAGTTAGAGCTATTGCAATATCTTGGTTAAACCAACATTGAAACCCCTGACTGATAAAAAGACAATGTTGTGCTTCTGTCTAAGATACTTTCTAGTGATTTTACATGCCATTCTTGGCAGCAATTACCAAAATGGTTTGCATTCTCATCCTATCAGGATTTTTGCACCCAACTTTTTAGTCTAGGCCAGTTTGTCTCAGCCTTGACAACTTTATGAGTGTGTGGATTTCAACTCCCAGAATTCCTCAGTAGCATTCAGCAACCATTTTCAGGGACTGCTTGTCTTCAGTGCTTTTCACCCATCCAGTCAGAGCTGGCACTGCAGATCCTCTGAGGTAAAAAGTATTGGTTAGAGGGACTATGAAAGTGCACTTTTTCTGTTGTAACATCTACCCTCTAAACAGCAATCTCCAGAGATTTATTTGGCTCCCGCACTAAAAAGGTTGCACAAGTTCTATGACTTTGTTCTTAGGCCTGAAGTCAGGCAGTTTGTTAATTCTCTGATATTTGGTGGGGTAAAATATTGGTTTTCTTGACATAGTTGTTCTTTTCTCTTTTTTTAAAATTACATTTATATGCCGCCCTTCTCCGAAGACTCAGGGCGGCTTACAATTTTTGGAGCGCAATTGCTTTTCTTAATTGCTTTTGTTTTTTTCTTTTTAACTGTGAAGGCCACTCAAAGATTGATCTAGGGGGTCTGAATCGGAAGGAAGGAAGGAAGGAAGGAAGGAAGGAAGGAAGGAAGGAAGGAAGGAAGGAAGGAAGGAAGGAAGGACGGACTAATAAAATAAATTAAAAATTCACCACAAATTGGTTGGGGTGGAATCATCTCATCTGTTTCTGAACAATGCTATTGCTGATGTTATAGGTAACTTTCCTTTAGAAAGAGTGCTATTGCAAAGAACATCTTATGTTTAATATTCTAAACACAAGATGTGTCTTACAATAGTTCCCTTTCTTGTATACTTTTACATGCAGTTGCACAATAATAATTACTAAATAATGTGGGAGAAAACATAAGAAAAATAAGCTTCTACTTATGAAATGGTGATCATTGACACTATTGAGTCGTCTAAAGAAAAGTTACCAATAACATCAACAATAAAATATTTCATTTCCTGGTATCTTTTACAAATTTTGATTGAGGTTATTAAGACAGTCTATTTTTTTCAAGTTTTTGGAAACATTTTCAATAGATGGTAAAGCTGGATTACCACATAAAATCTTAAAACAATCTTACAAGTATAGAGCTTGTTTATAAAGGACAGGTATATTTAGCTCTAACATTTTATATATTCTCTTTATTCCCCCCTTCCCCCCAATTATTAGCTGAACTGCATAAATCTTTTGTTAAACTAGGCTTGAAATGTTGTTTGCATCTCAACATTTCCATTAAGTTTGGATCTTTTTAATTAAAGGATATATTTCTTATTCCATAGCAGTAATAAAAGAATGCTACATTTGGAAAGTGAGACAAGGATTAAAGAGTTTAGAGAGTTCTAAACAAAGGTACAGCCAATTATATGTGAGTACTATTTTACTACATGTCACTTACTGTTTCAGAACTTAAAATTCCAAAACAATATATATAACTGTCTAGAAGATGTAACACCCCACTTGGATAGACAAGAGGGTAGCTTTTATTTTAGGGAAGATTTTTCTTGTGGATTATTGAACAATATTTCATCTGAACCCTAACTCTGATGAGTTTTGTCCTTTAAAATGATGGATCACATGCTGAGAAGTCCTTTAAACTGAATGAAGAATTGGTCTGTTCCCTCATGATACTCCAATTAGAAAATTCTAAGTTGTTATGCTATTTAAAAAAAACATGTTATATTTGAGGTCACTATAAAATCAATATTTTCTTTGAAACACTTCGGAAGATTGTCTTTTCCCATTGACAGATATAGTTGATTCACCACACTTCCAAATAACTCGATTTCAGTTTGTCCAAAAGGAAAAATGTCTTGATAGCTTTTGATTTTTTTTGTCATAGTAACCGCTAGGATAGGTTGGTTTTTTCTGTTGTTATTGTTGTTGTTGTAGCTGTGGTTGTTTTTGCAGAGAACCAAACCTCTGCACACAATGTAGATGTGCTGGGGGTAACAAGCAAAGTATTTTATTTCTTTGTGTGGAAAAAGATGAGGAAAAAGAACTTTATGTATTCCTTGTTGTTAGTATTTCAAGATTGGCCAGTTTGAACACAACTGTGGATATCCTCAATTTACTTTTAAAGAAATGAAGAGAGAAAAGCAGCAATTAAAGTGAAGTTCCCCTAGACCCACTCATTTTTTTAAATTATTTTAATTGGGTTTTAAAGATTGGGCTTGTTTGATTTAATCTTCTTTTAAATATTTATTGTTTGTACTACTGTGTTTTAGTTGTGAGCTGCCCCGAGTCCTTGCGGAGAGGGGGCGGCATATAAGTCCAATAAATAAATAAATTATTTCTTCTAAATTTCAATTATTTATTTGTTGGGATTTCTATGCCGTCCTATTTCCTGAAGGACTCAGGGTGGCTCACAATGATAAAAACAGAGAATACAAACTTTAAGAAACTATTAAACCTGAAAACCCCAACACTAAATCTAAAACCAATTTAAAACCCACAAACAACTTGAGACAAATTAAAACTATTAAAATCCCCTTCAGTCCAGGTTGGCTGAACAAAAAAGCCAAGTCTTCAGGTCACGACAGAAGGAGCGGAGGTCAGGCGCCACCCGAAGCTCCATGGGCAGTTGATTCCAGAGGGCGGGCGCTCCCACAGAAAAGGCCCTCCCCCTGGGGGTCGCCAGCCAACAAAATCAGATGGAGAAGCACAGGTTTTTTCCTAATCTGTTACAATTGAATTTCCTCTAAGGCCACCTTTTCCCTTGTTTAAAGAACATTGGCCTTGAAATTTCTGTGCAGTGTTTGACCTGGATCAATGTGTCCACTCTGAAAGGCGCCATCCCCATATCTTACCTAGTATCTAGCAAGATGCTGAAGCAAAAGTGACTGTTTTCAATCCACAGCCTTCCCAACCATGCAACCGGTTCAAGTGTTGCTGTCACCCTGCCAGCAAGACCATTTATTTGCCAGATGTTAACAGCATACATAAAAGTGCCAAGCAGCTTTCATTGTACCATTGGAATTGCTCCTCTGCTCTTGAAATAATCAAGCCTTTCATTGTGATTTGACTAAAATCTG
The DNA here is from genome assembly GCA_009733165.1 of Naja naja. Lineage (NCBI taxonomy): Eukaryota > Metazoa > Chordata > Lepidosauria > Squamata > Elapidae > Naja > Naja naja. Next base: position 235,675,345 of record CM019149.1, on the reverse strand, counting down.
CTACATTTAACTGTCTTGTCAATTATGCATCTCTTTTGGCACTTCAAGTCAAGCATCAGAAAGAGTGCAGGGGGTTATGCAACTGCTGCTTTGAACCTGCATCAACAAAACCCCTGACATTTATTTTCCCTAACAACACTCCATTGATCTCAAGCTTTCAGGATGGATGAAGCACAAGTGTGACTGAGGCTGCATGCTAAAAAGATATTTGCAATAGTATTTCCAGAATTTCACATTTGGGGAAGCCTTATGATAGCTGGGATGATGCCACACTTTTCTTAATGAGCATTGCCACATCAGAAGATGTTTTACTAATTAAAAAAAAACTCACCTTCACCTTTAGCTTGCTCTGAAGTCTCTCTTTCTCAAAGAGTGGGGCATTAAAAAATAGCCTTATAAAAATCTGGATCTGAGACTTCTTTCTCAAAGAAAAGATTATGAAATATTTCTTTTAGTATGTTTCATTCACCAGTTTTGTTTCCCCTTGGATCAAGTGATTAGAATATACCTTTATATATAGAGACAGCAGATCACTCAATCATTTTGGAGAAGAAATTTACTGCACATCACATCTCAAAAATTCCTATGTTTTGAGTTTGTATCATTTGCTTAGGAGAAAAAAAACCCACCTCAAAGAGAAGATTGGTTTATAATAAATTAGTGCATTGATTAAACCAGCTCAGGGATACCTACTCTCACATACAATGACTCCCTAAGGTTTTGGATAGAAATTTATCAATTGCCTCTAGCTAAGAAAATATAAAAGGAAATATGTTAAACTATTCACCAACCCTAGATTCAGAACAATGCAATTTAACTAATTAATTGATATGAAACCTTCTTAGTTATGGACAATATCCTGATATTTGCACTCACAATCTGTTTAGAAGCATGCTGACTGAATTTCCCAATCCAAGAGTTCTACATTCTACACAGCTGTGAAAAGACAATAAATTGGGTTCTCAGATATATTTCTAAGGTGTTTGTGGATCACCAAAGAGTTTCAGGGACAAATAATTACTGTTGTAACACAAAGTGTCTTGTTACTGGAAGATTACCTCAGAGACTGAAATGGTAGACTAAAAAGTAAAATTTGAAAGTTTGTCCACTTTGAGCTGGACAACACGCATGGTAGATTAGGAGGAAAAATGTATAAGAATATGGAGTGCAATTTTGTCTCATACAAGTGGTTTTCAACTTAGGATAACAATTAGAATCAGAATTTTCCATTGTTAAGCAAGGTGATTGTTCAATGAGTCATGACTAAAGTTATAACCTGTTTTGGTGTTGTTAAGCAGTTAGTAAGTGAATCATGCAGTTGTTAAGCAAATCCAGTTCCCACATTGACTTTGCTTGTTGGAAGCTGGCTAGGAAGATTGCAAATAGCAATTACATGGCCATGGGATGCTTCAACCATTGTTAAACACATGCCAATGAACAAGTGCCTGAATTTTGATCATGTGACTTTGGGAATGTTGCAACAATCAAAATGCGTGGACTGAGCATAACCCACTTTTTTTTAGTGCTGTTTTAATTTTGAACGGTCACTAACGAATGGTTGTAAGTTGCACACAACCTGTACTTCCTTAGCAATCTGCCATTAAACCTAAATAATACTATAATCTGAACATCACTTAGTGGTGTCATCATACTTCTATTTTTTTTCATTACTTGCTTATTTATTTATTTGATTGATTCTTTGATTAATGTATATCCCCCCCCATGTCATAAATGCAACTCTGGGTGGCAAAAAAGACATTGAAAACCCAAAATATTAACAAAAAATAAAACAAACAAACAATGGTCACTGGGGATGACTTTAACAAAATAATAGAGAGAAACCTGTCAATGGGCCACCTAAATTCCTGAACCCCAGGACATGGAGCACATTTCTCAGGAAATATGCATAGGAGGGCATAGTAAGTGCCCTGAAAATATTTTTTTACTTTACTAATTTCCATTGGATTGAGCAGGTGAGCTTTGCTCAGTTTAGCAACCATAAAGGCTACTTATCTTTGATTTAGGGATGAATCAATTTCCTGATGTTCTTTTAATATTGAGATAATAAATATATTTCCAATTCTTGCCAAATGTGGAGAATTTAATGAGCCCATCCCATTTCTTCTCACGGTTTGTAAATTAGTTGTAATTTATGTGGATGCCTCAGCATAATCAATTTGCTTGAGAAGACTGAATAGAAGGAGAGCAGAACATAAGGAAGGCAGAATGGACTTCTTTGGCAAGGCAAAATAAAATCTGTAAGGATTATCTTGTCAGTTAATGTCTTGGGATTTACAGCAAGGAAGCCATTTGAAGGCTCAGAGAAGTGTGTAGATCTCATGAGATTCATGATAGAAAGAAGATTCACAAAAGAGACTCAAAGATCTTTTCACAGATATAGTCAAAGTTATTTCTTTAAAAAAATAGTGGTTTCCCAATTATATCTCAAAGCTATATTTTATGCCTCAGGATAGTGAGAAAGCTGATGAGTTTGGGACACAAGAGAAATACACAAGAGGGTTTGGGATACTACATATAACCCCAGATTCAAATAGCAACATACAATCATTTTTTTCATGCACCCTTAGAACCTATAAAGATACTGGACTTTTCTCACACATATTGTTAGAAACATTTACCAACCCATGCAAATTCTCATAGGCACTAAAAGTACTCAAGATTGAACGGATAATGAAAGGAAATAATTTTTGAGCGTTTTATCTAAATCAGGATCTTGTGGCTTTCAGATTTGTGTGGAGTCCATCCTCAGGGAACTTCTCTCTGGTAGTTTGTGTGCTTTGGGCTATTTTGTGTGTGCTATTTGTATGGTGCCTGTTGTGTATGGTATTTTTAATGTTGATTGGGATGTTGATGGCTGGCTATTAAGTCATTGGTTGTTATTTCCTTGTGCTGCCAAGTATTTGATAAACTAGTGGTAAATCAGCACTCCTAGTGACTGATGATGGGCCTATTTCTCAGGCTTCAATCTCTTCCTTGGCTGTTTTAGTGCCTGCTCGTCCAACAATATTGGTAGTAGCAAAATTGAATGTACATCCTTGTTTATTGCAATGTGAGGCTACCAATGATTTCATCTAGATCTTGGAGATTCAGTGGAAATTTTAAATTAGTGTTTCGGAGTGGTCCTATGCTAGTTACCTGAATACTCAAAATACTTAGCCTGGAAGGCCTATAGCATACATTGAGGGCACTGCAGACTGTGCAACATCAAAAGATGTTGTACTCAATGTTTGCCAAAGCCACCCACCTGACCTGAAACACTTCATCCAGGCCTGCTCTTTTTAGCAATTGTTAGCATTGAACATTAAGATGTTTGGACTTTCTAAAGAAGTTATTATGGGAAAAAATAGTGAAAGCTCATCCCATAGTGCTGGCCTAATTATCACCCATTTCTTAGTGTGGATTGCACTGAAGGGATTCACCCTGGCCAGTTCTGGTATACAGGGTGTGATTCCTGGAGCTAACCAGTCTGAAAAACTTTCCTCAGCCCAGAACATCAAGAAAACACTGGCACAGGCACCAAGGCTGGACCAAAGTGAAGTAATCTGCTAACTTTGTTTCTGTCTTTGTATAAAACTGATAAATTTCCAGCTGCCTACAACTGCTGTAGGCTCGAATCCCACCAGGCTCAAGGTTGACTCAGCCTTCCATCCTCTCGGGGTAGGTAAATTGAGGACCCAAGATTGTTGGGGGCAATTAGCTGACCTTGTAAAAATGCCGCTTAGTAATAAGCAGGCATATACAATGGAATGAAGGCTATTGCTGAGCACACTGGGTTGCATCCCAAAAATTGTAAGCTGCCCTGAGTCTCCAGAGAAGGGCAGCATATAAATGTAATTAAAAATAAAATAAATAAATAAATTCTGTTTCTACAACCATAGTTTCTTTATGAAGCAGCTTGCTTTGGTCAAAAATTAATGGAAAACACTTCTTTGAAGCTTTAACTGAATATAGAAGACTTGATCCACCAAATCTTTCCACTAGCTGAACAAAGTCATGGGCCTAAGCAAAGCATCTGGGCCTGAATCAATGTTCATTAGCCTTGAAAAAGCCTTGAAAAGAGCCTGAGGCTGTGCAACCTTTGATCTTTGACCACTGATTGCTTGACAAATGCTCCAGCATTATACTCTAACTAGGACTAAGATTTTGGTTAAGATTTTAGACAGGACTCCTGACTGTTCTTCTATGACTATCCAGTTAGATGGAATCTTCAAAGGTTGTCTTGTCCATATGCTGGGTTTAGATATATTGCGAAAATATATTTTTAGTGCTCCAGATCCCTTCATGATTACTCAGAGTGTGATATTTAATTTTCTGTTACAATAGAACAGGGCTGATTACCCAACTATGAGAAAATTATATGCAGTTCCAGTCCATGATTTAAGATTCCTGGAACACTCCAGATAGTGCTACCATGATTTCAGGAGTTTTTAGAGAAAACAAAATAGATTTTGCTGTTACAGCCCTTTGGGACATAGTTCCTCCTGAGATTAAATGTTCTTAAAATCATGGTGTATTTCCAGGTGTGGCGGTTGGAATGTTAGAGTCCATGGTATGGATATTATTTGTCTAGACCAGTTTGGCTCCCTGTCTATTGTGTATGTTTTATATTGTGTTCTAGTTTTTTTAAATGCTGTAAGCCACCCTGAGTCACTTTTGTGAGATGGGCTGTTATATAAATTGCAGAAATCAATAATAAAAATAAAATGGATGTGTTATACTTCAGAGCAACAAACCTATTTTGTTGAGTCACCCAAACCCCCATGAAAGGAACAAAAGGCTGAGTTTCCCCTGCTCTCCCATCACTGACATTAATGTATCGTTGCTACTATGCCCCTTGGAAGAGCTACTTTTTTTAAAAAGTAGAATCCCTGCAATAGAGCGTTTCAAAGGCTGAGCTGCATCAGATGCTAATGGAAGGAATGAGAAGTGGGAAATCTGAGGAAAAATTACTATCAAGCCTGCAGCGTCAATTGAGGCATTTACCCAGAGTGTCCAACCTTTGGCAACTTTACAATCTGTGAACTTCAACTCCCAGAATTCCTGAGCCAGCATGCTCAGGAATATTTGGAAAGTGAGGAAGGATCAGGGCCTGATCTTGCTAATGCACACTCTTGATCTGATTGTGTGGCTAGATTGAAAACCCACAACAGGCTTCAAAGGCTATTTATTTCATGCTTCTGATGTGTGTTTTCAATGAATATTTTTGATATAATAAGAAACCAACTAACACCTAATGTTCCACCTTCCCAACAATAAGAGTAAGTCAGTTCAGCGTGATATTTGATCTCAAAGTACAAGCATATTTGGGAGGAGAAATTGTCCATGATTCCATCTGGAGATGCTACTCTGCTTTGCAACCTGGACATTTGTAACTGAAATACTAACACAGTAAACAATATTGTGGGAAACCTGGTGGATCTCAAGTTCAACGAATTTTCCAAAATTGTGTAACGTTCCTGATCAAATCAATTTTTTTTCTCATTTACTGTAAGAAGGGAAACTTTTCACATGCCTGCAGCAACTAAGGATTCAATGGCAACATGCCAAAGTAAAAATTAAATGGGGATGTAATCCTCTAAGGAAGACAGACTACCCCCCCCCTTTAATGAAGACTTTGTTTTGCAGACAACATTAACTCTAGTCAGACAATAGCAACAACATCTGTTGATGGTAGTAATAACTGACCTCTTAATCATGAACAACCCATTTCAGAATCATAGCAGCTTGTTACAACCCCGAAGCAGTTCTTCTGCAGAATCCTGATAATTGCTTATTTTATATTTTCGTTAGATAAATGACTTCTAGAATTTTTTAAAAATTGCTTATTAAATACTGACACAAAGGAATAAAATAAATGGGAAGCGTGGCTCTCATCAAAGATCTTTTTTTAGGCTGCAGAGCACTAGGATAGTATCCTGACAGCTATACGATTAAATTGATTCCCCAATGAGTTCCAAGAGAAGACTCTGATTTTCAAGGGCTGAATGCAGCCATAGAGTCTTCCTTCCTGCCAGCCTCCATAGCTGGCTTTTTCCAGGATCTGGAAATTCAAGTGTTAGGCTCAAAAGGTGAGTCTCTTGTAGGTCTCCCAAACTAGCTATTCCCAAAGCAGGTGCACACTTTCAAGCAGCCTTGCAGCTATTGACATTGAGCTACTAACAAGACTTGGGTATTGGGAGCAATTTTGCTAAGAAGTAGATTTGTTCTGCCTAAATGCTTCCAGGAGAAGAGCTGCTACACTGAGAATATTATAGTATCTTGGTGTATGCAATTAAGGATTATTTGCAGTAAACAAAGCAAAGCACTGGATCAACATGGGGGGCTCATACATGAAAGGTGAAATTGTATGGACAGTCTCTTGCTCCAAATACTGTGAACGAAGTAGGCAATTTCACAATGCAAGCTGTGGCTCCCCGGTGTCACATATTTATTAGTATTTTATTCCTATTGTGTTACATTCTGTTACAATTATATTACATGGGACAACTCTTTTTGGTAAAAAAAGTGTACCAAGTGGAAAGCATGGCAGAGAAATATAAAATAGGCAGAGAAGATGAATGCTGGTCAATGGTAAAAAAAAAAGAGAGCAGCATTGTGTGCAAATGGAACTGCAGAAGTGACATGCTTCTTCTCTATGGTTATGTTCACATATTTACTATAGGTCAGGTGTAAACCAGCCATTTGCACAACATGACAGGTAAGCTTACTGTTAACTTTGGTTAGGTTTTTGTAGTATGAATTAAGTGAGCAATCAGATTAAGTGTGTTCTGTAAAATGCAACCAACAAAATGATGTCTCTGTGACATGCTTCACATGGCAAATACCTGGCATTTAATACTTCTTCGATGCAATTGCTTTTTTTTTTTAGTTCTATTTAGACAGTGGCCTTTTCTTATGGGATAATTTTCACAGATTCCTTTCTTTGGCATTCTGATCCTCAGAACCAAACCTGCTCCACAGAACGAGGAACAATTCAGAACAAACAGCAGAATGTGAGCATTTATAAAGCATGCTCCTTCCATTCATGAAAACCTTTTCCAGATCAGAGATCCTTCTGTGAATCAAAAGACAGCATTGCATTTGAATTAGGAGATGGCTTGGAGTTCTCTCATTGAGGTGGCTCATGTCATGGAGGAAATGTGAATCTCATCAAGGGACTTCATGTCATTCCAAATCCTCATTGGCAGTTCAATTAGCCTGAAGAGACAGGGCTGATGTTTTCAACCAGCTAGTGAAGTGAACCAATACAGTCACTTTGCTTTTAGAATTGGAGAAGATACATTATTTGTGAAACTGTTCTGAAAAAGAGGGCTTCATTCGAAGCATTGTTGAAGAGAAGCACCCCTTTGAAACTATAGTGACACACTCCAAGTTCATAGTTTTATTTGCAAAAAAAATCTTTTTTTGCTCCAGCTAAGGGTAAGTATTATAAATAAATAAGTATTTATCATGATTGGAGGTTTAAATAAATTTATTTATTATTTATTAATGGGACTTATATGCCGCCCCATCTCCGAAGACTCGGGGCGGCTTACAAATAAAACACAGCAACAATAAATAATTTAAAAGCAAATTAAACTAAAATAAGCCCCATTACAATTACAGTACACCATAAAATCCCTTAAAACTATCCCATAAAACCATCCCGTCCCAAAAATCACAACCCGGATTGGTTAAACAACCAGGTCTTCAAGTCATGGCGGAAGGTGCGGAGGTCAGGGGCCAGACGGAGCTCCAGGGAAGTTGGTTCCAGAGGTCTGGGGCCTATAGAATAGGCTCGTCGTCGGGGACCGCCAGCCGGCATTGGCCAGCCGATGGGACCCCAAGGAGTCCTTGCCTATGTGCTCGCACAGGGCGGTTGGCATTTGATGTCGGCAGGAGCCGCTCCCTTAAATATTGGGGACCCATGTCATGAAGGACTTTGAATGTTAACACTAAAACCTTGAATCTCACCGGGCGCAACCGGTAGCCAATGAAGGCAGCGCAGGAGGGGGGTAACATGGGAGAACCGGAAACTCCCATCACCACCCGCCGCGCATTCTGCACCAGCTGCAATCTCCGGATGGTATGCAAGGGCAGTCCTAAATAGAGAGCGTTGCAGTAGTCGAGTCTGGAGGTAACAAGGGCATGAGTAACCGTGCGCAGGGCATCCCGGTCCAGAAAAGGGCGCAGCTGGCGAACCAGACGAAGCTGGGCAAAGGCCCCTGGCGACGGCCCCCACCTGCTCCTCCAACCGAGCCGAGCATCCAGGAGGACCCCAGATTCAGCGCCCTATCCACAGGGGGTACCACTCCCCTATGGCCAAAGATGGACACTCCAAACTGGACCGAGATGCCGTACGCACAGCCACTCAGTCTTGGCGGGTTGAGACGAAGCATGTTTCCGTTCATCCAAATCCGTGCATCCAGACACTGGGTCATCAGGAGAGGGCATCACCAATCTGGTTCGGGTGGAAATGTACAGCTGAGTATCATCAGCGTACTGATGGAAACTCACCCCAAAACCACGGATGATCTCACCCAGCGGTTTCATGTAGATGTTAAATAGCAGGGGAGAGGACCGACCCTGAGGGACCCCACAAGAGAGCACCCTCGAGGTAGACCTCTGCCCCCGCCAACACCGACTGCGATCGCCCGAGAGGTAGGAGGTGAACCACCAAGCACAGTGCCCCTATACCCAACCCCCGAGGCGGGAGGATACCATGGTCGATGGTATCGAAAGCCGCTGAGAGGTCTAATAGGACCAGGACAGAGGAAAACCCTGTCCCGAGCCCTCCAGAGATCATCCATCAGTGCGACCAATGCCGTCTCCGTGCTGAAACCAGGCGGAAGCCCGATTGATACGGATCCAGGTAGTCAGCTTCATCCAGGAAAAGCGGAAACTGCTGAGCCACCACACTCTCGACAACCTTCGCTAAAAAACGAAGGTTGGAGACTGGACGAAAGTTGTCTAACACGGTAGGGTCCAGGGCAGGCTTCTTCAGAAGGGTCTCACCACCGCCTCCTTCAAGGCAGTGGGAAAGACACCCTCCCTTAATGAAGCGTTAACAACTGCCCGGAGCCAGCCGCAGGTGACCTCCCTGGCGGCATAAGCCAGCCAGGAAGGGCACGGGTCCAACAAACATGTGGTGGAACTCAGGCGTCGCATAATCCCGTCCACTTCATCCTCGGAAACAGAATCGAACTCATCCCAGATCGTACTGGCCAGACTGCCTACATCCCGTTCCTCAGACCACTGCAAATCAGAGGGCAACCCGCCCCGAATCCGAGCAATCTTATCCGACAGATGTTGACCAAACTCCTCAGCCCTGCCCGCAGTGGGTCGCCCCTCCCTACACGAAGGAGAGAACGGGTTACCCAAACAGGGCGGCTGGGCGGTTATCTGCGGACGCTATGAGGGCGGAGAGATAAGACCTTCCGCCCTCACAGCTACCAGGTAAGTCCTAATATAGGCTCTTAGCTGGGCTCGATCGGACTGGGAACGGGTGGACCTCCACCTGCTCTCTAAGCCCCTCCGACGGCGTTTCATCTCCCGGAGCTCCTCCGAGTACCAAGGAGCCATCCGGGATCCACGACGTGTGAGGGGTCGCATAGGGACAACCCTGTCGAGAGCCTCTGGCGCCTGCTGCCAAGCAGCCGCCAGGTCCTCAACAGAGCTGTGGGCAAGAGAAGAGGGAAGAAACCCCAGCTCCGCCGAGAACCGCTCCGGGTCCATAAGGCCTGGGGCGGAACCATCTAAGCGGCTCCTCATCCCAGCAGTGGGGGCAGCCTGTTGGAAGACCAGCCGTAGGAGATAGTGATCAGACCATGGAACGGGCACAGCCGTAAAATGGCCTGCCCTCTGTCACTACGCCACTGTTCAGAGACAAAAATTAGGTCAAGAGTGTTCCCCCTCATGGGTCGGGCCCTGAATTAATGGGTCAGGCCCATGGCCTCCATAGAAGCCATGAATTCCTGGGCTAAACCCGACGCACCCCAGGGAGGGCAGATTGAAGTCCCCAGGACTATAAGCCCGGGAACTCCACCGCCACCCCGAGAGAACATCGAGAAGCCCAGGTAGGGCTGCTGTCACACAGCTGGGTGAAAGGTATGCGAGCAGCAAGCCCACCCGACCATTGGGCCCCCACCTCAGGAGGAGTGTCTCACTCCCACCTATCTCTGGAACAGTGACCTCCCTTGGAAACAAGGTCTCCCGAATAACCACGGCCACCCCACCACCCCTTCCCTGGGCCCGGGCGGTGCAAAACCCGAAAACCTGGAGGGCACAAATCTACCAGAGGGACACCGCCCTCTGGGCCCAACCAGGTCTCGGTGATGCAGGCCAGGTCCGCAGCCTCCTCCTCAATTACCTCACGGAGGAGGGTGGACTTATTAGCCACGGACCTGGCATTAAAATACACCAGCCGAAGCCCAGGGGTCCCAGTTCCCATGCCCCCCTGGGAGGAGGCCATAGGGCCGGAGCGAGCAACCGCACAAAGATGGCGGGTGCGTGCTCCCAACACATGATACGGCCCTATGCCTCTCCGTTTCCTGCCGACACCAACCACCCTGGGAATGCCCCAAATATTTTCTATTTTGAACACTTTCGTTTCATGCATGTTTTATTTTATTCACTTCTATTAAGATTCTGAACTGATCTATCTATAACATTTCCACTCAGTTTAAATGTGGTTATATGGGATACTTTTGGTGCAAACCTGGTCTAAGGAAAAAAAAAATCTTAGCTGGGATTTCAGTAATAGCTTGACTGCTTAACATTATCTACAACATTTTGCAATCAGTCTTATAGTTCTTGATCCACCCCAGGTACAAAGGAAAGGGGGCAGTTCAGGTGGTTGCTTTCTGGGAGGGTAGAAAGCTGCTCAGGAAGTCAAAGGATTGAATACAGATTGATGTATCAAGGTGTTCTTTCAGCTCAGCCTCAGACGCCTTTATTTCTATGTACCTTAATATGCTTAAATCTTCTTATTCATATTTCCAAAGAAATCTGTCAGAATACAAGGGAATAAGTGTGATTTCAGGAATAAAAAATAAGTGCAACAAAGATGATTTTGTATGTTGATTTTACAGTACGCGAAGCTACTATCTGGTCTGAGAAATAAAAATGCCACGTATCATTCACAGAACTGTGAAACAATAAAGAACAGTATTTAAAATATATAAATGTAATAACAGCTGAAATAATAAAAAGTTCTTATTTTTGAGACAGGAGATTTTATGGATACTGTTAAAAATGGATTATATCCTCAGGGGGGAAAATGGTCTTGCAAATGCTGTTGTGGTTCATGTAATCTCTGAATGCATTACATGTCAATATACTGCATCAAGAATGGAAACATGTCACTGCTGGTGGTTTCAAAATTTCCTCTTTTTGTGGGGGGAGAGGGAGAGTCCAAATCTCTAACCTTTCATTTTCCATTGCTTAGAATTGGTAGGGTGGGTTTTTGTCACTGTAAGGATACATGTAGCTGTAATATATATACATACACATATATACATATACATATACACAGAATAGCAGAATTGGAAGGGATATTGGAAGTATTCTAATACAACTGCCTGCTCAAGCACCTTATACACACACACACACAAAATTTTACAATTTTGGAGATCACCCATCTCACTCATAGAGCAAACTTACCATATTCTTTTTTAAAAATTATTTTTATTTTAAATTTTTATTAAACAAACACAGAAAAAAAGGACATTAAAAACAATGGACAAGGTGCAATCATCCTAACCCACATAGTTGTCTTACATCACTAAATCATATAAAAAATAATACATATACATTCTATATACATAGTATATAATATATACATAAACCTTAATCATTTCTTATTTTCTTGCTCCTTCCTCTTTTCCAACCAGCGGTAAAACTTATCCCATATTTTATAATAATCCGATTCATCCTTATTTTTTAGTTCTTTTGTCAATTTATCCATTTCTGCACACATCCAAATTTTCCTAATTATTTCTATTTCACTTGGAGTTTCTTTACATTTCCACTGTTGTGCATAGGCCAATCTTGCAGCTGTGATTACATGAATTATTAGATATATAATATCGTTATCATATTTTCCCACATTAATTCCTAACAAGAAAAATTCAGATCTGTATTCTAATTTAATCTTACACCTCTCTTCTAACCATTTCTGAATTTTCTACCAAAACCTTTGGGCTTCTTTGCAATTCCACCAAAAATAATAATACGTTCCATTTTCCTTATTACACTTCCAGCATACAGGGGAAAGATTTGGGTACATTTTAGCCAATTTTAATGGCGGAATATCATATTCTTGATAAAAAAAGAATTATTTTACAAATTCCACCTGCATACATTGCAGTGACATTTTAAAATATATTTTCCATAGCTCCAGGAAGAGTCCAAAACTCAACTGCATTTAAATGGAGAATTTATATGTGTGATACTTCTTCATTATCAATGGAAATCAAAATTTATGTTTTCTTGGGAGCCAGCTATTCTTCAGATTTCAAAAATAGAAAATAGTATGCATAAAAATTAACATAAATTCTCTACTCAGCCTTTAACAACAGCAAGAACAACTACAAAAAGTAGGGTGGTGGTGCTTAAGGGATTGTAAAAAAAATAATAAAAGGTAGGAAGGAGGAAATGTATTTGCTTTTCAACCTGATTAACTGTGCTGCTGTCTTTTACTAATTGGTCTATTTCTGCTTCTCTGTTTTGAAAGTCTGTTTCCCATTCATGACCAACAACATGATATAAAACATAAACTACCAAGGAGCTAAAGCAAAGTAGACAAATAACAACATTACAAGTTGTAACTAACACTCTGACCTTCGTGCTCAGGAAGTCTTCTGCTAAGGTGGATTGGGCTCTTTGGTTGATTTTTAAATCCCAGACAGGCTTCTTATACAACTTCAGGCTCAGAGTTGGTTTATCACATTTCTCTTGATGCAGAATCAGACTGTATGCCTGCAAGTTCTTTTTCTGATGGGAAAGGAGGTTCTTGTACTCATAGATGTACACATTTAATATATGAGTTAATTTAATAAATGAGTTCATTCTCATGAACTCATTCATTCTGACAGTGAGAACAATCAACCAATGGAACAGCTTACCCTCGGAAGTTGTGGGAATGTCATCACTTGAGACTTTCAAGAAGAGATTGGACTGCCATTTTTCAGAAATGATGTTGGCTCTCCTTCTTAGGCAAGGGGCTGGACTAGATGCAGAGGTGGTATTCAGCAGGTTTTGACCAGTTCTGGAGAACCGGTAGTGGAGATTTTGAGTAGTTCAGAGAACCAGCAAATACAACCTCCGACTGGCCCCGCCCCCATCTATTCTCTGCCTCCCGAGTCCCAGCTGATCAGCTCCGTCTTCTTTTGTTGCCCTGCACAGGAGAACAGTGTTGGAAAGCAAGTTAGTGGGGTGGGGAGGGAATGGGATTTTGCAGTAACCTTCCCCTGCCATGCCCATCAAGCCACAGTCACAGAACCGGTAGTAAAATTTTTTGAATCCCACCACTGACTAGATGACTCACAAGGTCCCTTCCAACTCTGATTATCTGTATCTCATGTAGAATAATGGGTCTGTGGATGTTAGACACAAGCAACTACTTTGGATTCCCACTTATTACTTGTATGCATTAGGGTGGTGTGCAGGGGAATCACTTTATACTGATAAATGAATACTGACCCTTTATCTTATTTTAACTGACATTTTAGTTTACTGCACGTGGGTCAACTGGAAGTAACACACACAAGCTCTCTTGATTCTGCCTACCTAACACAGGTGGTATTCAGCAGGTTCTGACCAGTTCTGGAGAACCGGTAGTGGAAATTTTGAGTAGTTCAGAGAACCGGCAAGTTCCACCTCTGATTGGAGATTTTACAGTATCCTTCCCCTGCCATGCCCACCAAGCCACACCCACAGAACCGGTAGTTTAAAAAAATGAATCTCACCACTGCTACATAAGGCACTTAGCTTCAGAAGTCTATATGGGAACTATTTTAATATTTATGACTTGTTTATATGGTATAAGAATTTCATGCTGTAATACAGGTTTGGCCTCACACCACACCAGGTTTGCTTCATCTAGTCAAACCTACACCTATCCAAAGAGATCTCTTTGGACTATTAGCTATATTAGCAAGGATGTGCCTTCCCCCCCAGGAGCCAACTCTACTAAACCCTAATACGTAGTTTAAACTCAAATAGGGTATATAGCTGGAGATTGGCAGGTTTCATTGTTTGAGATGTTTGATTTCCAATTTGTCTAGGATACAGGTTGAGTAGGACTGTTGCCAGGTTGAGATCATGGTGTGTTTCCAATGAGTCAAACTATTTCCCACTCTCTGAAAGCATCCATGTTAGGGCCAAAACATCTGGTTCTTTTCCTGTTCCATCAGATCCCCTTCTAGTGCCTGCAAACCAAAGAAGATGAAATCTAAAATGACTGGAGATTCTTTATAGTTGGAACCAGGGAATGCTCCCCTTCTCCCATAGCTTTGAGAAGGAGCCTGAATTCCTCACTAGTTTCTCTCCCTCTCTTGTTTTTCATATTCCTCTGATTTATCCTCCACATTTGCTTTCCCTGACTTCCTTCCCGTTTTACAAAGCTCTAATTCTGTTCCCCACCCCCCGCATTACTCAGTTAGCCTTTTTCCTTCTTCTTTTATTAATTTTGTTTTTGTCAATCATTTCACCTTCCATTTTCTGATTCCTATATATTTTAGTAATCTGCTCACTTCCAACTGGCCAAGTCTTTTCTTCCAGCCTTGATGCAGCCATGTTCATTCCCAGTAGCCATTTAACAAGCAGTATGTTTGGACCATCTGTGTTATCAGTTTGGGATTTCTCCATCTGCAGCTATCCCAGTTCTCTCTCTCTCTGTCTCTTCCATCGGAAAGGGTGGCTTGCACCGATAAGCTGCCACAATTCTTCACCTCTGAGAAAACTTTCCATAGACTGCTTCTCTGATCTCATGGTAAAATTGGACTTTGCTTCAGGGAAAAAAAATCCAAAAGGAGTGATGTAGAACATTTATATTCAATGCAAGAAAGTTATGGGGATGCAATTGTCCTAGTCCTACCCATAGACAAAATGTTTATTGCTAAGTCATGTTCACTTTTGATTTCTATAAAGCTGGATGAGGGAAGGTTTCCCTCTAAACTGCTTACTGAAATCTTCTTTAGGGCAAATGCTGGAGAAGGTCTGAGGTTTAAAACTTGACAAAACAAAAGACATTCTTGAAAGTTAATCCATCCTATCATGTATTCCCATATAGAAAAAGCTCCATTCAAATCAGGACACCTTAGCTGGTAAGTTAGTGACTCAAGTTCAAGTGAGGTAAGTCTGACCTCTTTTACACTTATACTATTCTATTTTTTTTTAATTGACAATGTTCACATCTTTGATTTTTTTTAGATTTCGACTTTGATAAAATTGGCTTGCAAAGGCAGATGGCAGGCTGTTATTTTTAATTCACAAGCAATGTTAAATATATGGCATATGTTAAAGAACTTCTCAGGCACAGCCTTTGAATGCTTCCACAATAAACTTACAAACTCACATCAAAAAGCATTCTGACAGGGAGAATTATGCATTCTTCTTTTTTTTCCTGGAAAATGAGGCAAATGGTTAGACATCTTATTTGATGAAATTATATGAAATCCATCAAACTACCTTTGTAAAAATACTGCCTCATAAGTAAAAAAAAGATTGTAGATCTTGGTAGAAGCAATCACGAATAATATTAAATAGAATTATTTAGGGGATTTTAAATGGAATATGCTATGATCATGCTTCTTTTGGTTTGTTTCCATCTGCAAGCAAACAAGGTGATCATAAGAACACTACAACTAAATTATCATTGGTCTAGATCAAGTGTGGGCTACTATGACAACTTTATGACCTGTGCTAAAGTCCACAGGTCATAAAGTTGCCATAGTTGCCAACTTCTGATTTAGACCAGTGTTTTTACAAATTAATTATGTCTAGGTAATTCTGGGAATTGAAGTCCAGACTCCTGGAAAATCCTAAGAGTTGAAGGCCATGAGTCTTCAAGCTGCCAAGTATGAAAGCCACTGGTCTAGATTTTATACCATCAAGAGAATGCCTTTGTGTCATGAGTCTTGCTTCATTTGTGAGACAAGGAGACATCCATCAAGACTTGAAGGAAACTATCTTCAGAGCATCTTCATGAAGGCAGTCTGGGAATGAAGTAGAACAGCCATGTTGCTTCACTTGTCTCTTCAAAAATGTCCTCTGGCAGCTCCAACTGCTATTGGTGCTAACTCAGGCAGCTTTTGAAGAGATACAAAGCAAAGCAACTGGTCCAATGAATTTATCTGGGGTCTTTGCCTTAGTGAGAAGCCATGATGTGAAGCATTTCACTGAAACCAAGCCAAACTGCCTCATGGGAGCTTAACCTGCATACATTCTCATTGTATTACTCATTGTGCAAGCACTGTGTGTGTGTTACTGTTATAATATAAATAAATAATAAATTGCAAGCTGGAACCTTGCAAAAGCAAGGCTTTATTATCCTGGATAAAAACCTTAATTTTTTATACCTTTATTGTTTTTACAAATAATTCGAAGTGGCAAACGTATCCAATATACCTTCCTCTTCCTATTTTCCTCACAACAACAACCCTATAAGGCTGAGTAACTGGGCTCAGAGTTACCCAGCTGGCTTTTAGGCATAATTTTCTGCTATCAGGATAACAATATCAAAATAAGGCACCATGATTACCTTTTTTATATTCTCTGTTGTAATTTTGCCACTGCCTATAAAACTTCAGAGAATTATACACAGTGTGCCTATAGGATTGATAATCTGCTTTTAAATCTCTAGCCAAAATTCAAAATTAGCATCTGCAAGCTAATCAAGTGTGGCAGAGTCTAATCAAAATTTTAAGCTTCAGTATATAAATTCTTTTGTCAAGAAGCCCATACAGAACAAGCAAATACACCTACTCAATATCCATAAGAAAAAGGAAAAAACACACACACAAGAGAGTGGAAGAAAATAAATGCATCCTGAGAAATGCAATGATTGCAATCAAGTAACCATGGTAGTTCTTATCCGCCTTTTTAACAATCACAAGGAGAAGCTCTACTATGAGTTGCTGGGATTCTAGGAACAGGAAAAGATGACTTACTGCACTGTGCAGGCTGGTAGAAAGTTACTCTGTCTAGCCCTAAAGGTGTTGGGGAAATTACAGTTATTTTTTGACAGGGCAAATAGTCACACGGCATCTGATGGAGAAGAACTGTAATAAATCTCCACTATATTGTAGCTGTCTTCAACAAGGCAATGTTATCTGGCACAAAACAGATTCTTCCTGGCCCTTTCCTTTCCCTAGATACCTATTCATTGACTTTTTCATGCATTTGCATCCCTTTTCATAGACCTGGGATTACGATTGGTTTGCCTGGGAAGAGAGGCAGAGGGGTCCTGCTCACATGATGTTCAAACACAGACATCCGCTCCTCCGGTGCACCGATGCAGCCCCTTGTGGCAAACTGGATTGACAATTAGCCTAAGTTATTTTGAGAGGGTAGTTCATTGTGATTGCAGATTTATTCCAGATTCTAGTGCACTTGAACTGCTGAAAACTGCCTGAAGCCACTGGGATGGAAGTTTTAAAGAAATATTATAAATGAGTGCCAAGGAGCAAGTGCATTTTCTAGGCACAGTTGGAATGGCTGGAGTTGTTCATTATAAATAATTTATCCTTTCAGCATTGGGGGTTTTAATGAATAAATTATTTGAGGTTTTTATTTACTAATAAATTAGACAGCTAACTATTCAGCAAATAGATTTTTATTCTCCATCATGAATGAAAAAGTAAAGAATTTCCCTTATATTAGCTGAATTTAGCTTTCTAGTATATAACAACTATGCACTGCATATTAAACAATCAATTAAAACAGTGCTGTGTTATATATATGTATATGTATATGTATATGTACATGTACATGTACATACATACATACATACATATATACATACATACATATATATATGAATGATGAGATATTTTATTATAAGATAAATACAAATTAATATATATAGAAGACACAGAAATATAATATGATGTTGTCTGAGATTTTACTACCGTTTGTATGTCTAAACTTCTGCAGAATTAATGAAATGATTTAAAGCTTACCATTTTGCTAAATTGAAAAACTGCTTAATCTAGGAAATTTAGTCTAGTTGTAACTTGCAATCCAAGATCAGTATTCTATTGATATTTATTGGATAAACATGAAAGGTGGGCCTTTTGATCTTGTAACTATAATTCTGGAAGGCACCAGCTTTTTCTTGCTAGCTTTTTAACATAGACATCTCTGTGGGAGGGCAAGTGAGGTGACAAATGATGACACATATGCTGTATTATTATGTCATCACACAAATATGCAATGTTGCACTATTTGTGTTATGACATCACAATACATGCAGCTTAGTACATGCATTGTGTTATTGCACAATGACAACATGTGAATGAATTATGTCTGCTATTAAAACCAAAGCATTTTTGTGGTACTGTTAGAAGCAGGGAACTTGAACATAGAAGTAGACAGATAGTTACCACTTTCATAAAGTTCTATCTTGTTTCATTTGACAATCATCGCTTACTCTGCTTGTTAAGTTTGCATAAAGAGTCAGACGCGGAGTGCTTCAGTGAAGAGTTTATTAGTGACTACAGCTCATAACAGACCCGACTTGGTTGGGCTGCGGCTGCTACTTATAGCCAGCAGCCGCAGTTGCCAGCCAATCAGAGTGCAGGGTTTTCCCACACTTTTTAAACCAATCCTATTTGACATTTTACAAGAACAGTTCAAACTAAACTAATGACATTCAAACCTGCATACATAACACCCCTCCCCACTAGGTTCAGTCCATACTCAAACCCCAACCTATCTAATGTATTCTTTTAAATAGGTGGGGCTCTTACGTGTACATTGAGACCTTCGTGGTTCAGAAGTTTTAATGTTCTCACCCAGTGAGAGAGGAAATGTGTCTGTTGACATTTCCCTACTCGGGCTTCCAGTGAAAGAAGACCCTGTTTGATTGTTACAATCTGGTCTCTCCTCCCAACTCATCTCCAACCCAATGTCAGCACCCAAGTCAGGTAGTGGTGTGCAATCTTCCACTTGTAAGGATGGATTTTGGCATTGTGACAGGTTTTGGGATGGTTCCTGTCGTAATGGCTCGTTACACATGGGGTTGATTCTTGCTTGCTGATTATCCTCATGCTCCTCCCCTCCCCTAGAAAAGCATTAGGTATGGGAACTAGAGAGGAACAATTGCGATGTTCCTGAGAGAACCTGGATCTAAGTTGATCAATGTGCCTGCTCCAGAGGACTCCATCCTCTGTTTGTACCCTGTAAGAACGAGGGCCTGTGATTTGAGTTATTTCAGCAGGAATCCATGAAGGCTCACCCATAAGGTTCTTAGCATAAACAGAATCACCCACACTGAACGTGCGAACTTTGCTAGTGGAATCTAGTGGTGCGTTGGGTGCGTAATGGGATGAAGGCGGTCAAGGGGAGACCTAAGTTTCCTGCCCATCAACAACTCTGCTGGGGAAAAGTTAGTTGATGAGTTAGGAGTGATGTGCTGAACACTAAGAAGCTTTTCAACTTTCTCAGTGATGTCCCCAGGACCCAATTGCTGAAGCTTTTCCTTGGTAAAACGTACCATTCGTTCAGCCCGGCCGTTAGCCGAAGGGTGCCCAGGGGCTGTCAAGGCATGTCTGATACCCTGTTGTGCTAGATAGGATTCAAAGAGGTTGGATGTAAATTGAGGGCCATTGTCAGAGACAAGAACATCAGGTAACCCGTGGGTTACAAAAGCTAATTATAAGTGGGGAACCAAATCTGCCATGATGTCTCACATTGTTTTCTCCATCACTGGTCCAGGTTTGCTCCCTGTAGCTTTGACACTGATCACAAAACCTTCCCAAGACTTTTTGCTAGACTTCCATTCACCTGCTATTCACTAGTGATTCTTATTGTTACACCCTCCTACATCAACAGTGGGGCTTGGCAGGACAACCTTCCATCATCCAGAATAAGAAGTAAACAGATAACTGTTATCATCAGTGTTATGGAACTAATACCAGCAGCTGCTACTCCATTTTCTCTCCCTGTGTTACCAGCTGTTATGGGCAGCAGTGACTGCTGGCAGAAGGAAAGGCTGGGAGATTTTATTGCTCTCTTCAATCTATCCTTAATAAAAATGGAACCTCACAGGTTGCCATCTTATTAAATCACCTTTCCTAACTTGGAGCCCTCCCTCCCAGGTTTCATGATGAAATTTGGACACTAATTACCCACACTTGTAATGTAAAGAGCCGCCATCTATTTTATTCAGCTGCATGGTTTGTAATAATTGAAATCTACTTGGTTCAAGTCTCCAAGAAATTCACGTGGGACCCTGAGTCTGTTGCTAAATCTCAGATAAAACCAAGGGCGGTATAGCACATGTGTAGTTTTTTTGGGAGGAAAATGAGATATAAGTAAAATAAATAGGGATAAAATTCATTCCATGAAAGGTTGATTTGAATTTTTACCTTATTATATACTTGCCTTTAAAAAAATAGCAGAGCATTGATGTTGACAGAACAAAAAATGTGGGGTGATACTTTAATCGTGATTCTTTAAATTGGCCTGATGTGATTAGTGTGTGAAGCAACCTTTCTAGAAAACAAGAGTTATGTGGAAACATCTCATGGGAAAATAAAACATAATGTCAGTAATTCTGAGAAAATATAAGAGTTCAAAGCAAGTCTGAGTAGTACAGAAGATCTCAGATATTGGGATCTTTTGGGAGGGGGTTAGGCTAAAGGAGAAACAATTACCTTGTATCCCCATGCATGAAGGGAACTCATTATTAACCCTAGTACTATCTGAAATAATCACATAAAATAATCTATATTTTATTCAAGGTGGCAAAAGTAATTACTTAAAAATACAATGTTTATTTGTATTTCTGACCATTCTGGATTATTAGTGTCTTCATGGAGCTGTGGTGGCACAGTGGTTTGAATGCAGTATTGCAGGCTAATTCAGTTCTGTAAACCGCTGAGAGCTGTAAAGCACTATGAAGCAGTATATAAGTTTAAGTGCTATTACAATGGAGGAAATCATTGCACTGACATAGGTGTTGTGACAAGGGAGATGGATAGTTAAGAGTTAGATGGGTGATTAAGAAGTGTGAACTATAAATAAATAAATAAATAAAAAGTCACCAGGCAGACTGAGATGAGGGGCATATAAATTTAATAAATAAATAGAAAATGGCAGGCATGGTGGCATTCAAAAGTGCTGACTCTAAAGCAGGGGGTTTCAACTTAGCAACTTTAAGACCTGTGGACTTCAACTCCCAGAATTCCCCAGCCGGCATTGATGTTTATACCATGACAGTAAACATGCTAGGACTGTGTTCTCCCTTCTATATTGTATCATAAAAATCCCAATCAGAGTTCTATATTCTCATTTTGCTTAATTCTGCTTACCTCCTATCCTGGCATTGATTCCCGTATTTATTTCCACAGCCAAATGACTGCATTTACAGAAGATCTGTAATGGCATAATAATAAGAAGGTATTTCTCTTAAGATTGAGGACTTGAAGTTAAATAAATGAGGTTTTTTTTTATGGACCACAGTAATTATTATATTAATGTATAATTTTCTCCTGGATTGGCTGCCACCTACCACACTAATCTAGAAAACACTAACTCATTTGTAAATAGCATCATTAGGCACTGCAGTAAATAAGCAGCTGATCTTCCTCATACTAGGCATGAGGCATTGAGAATTTTCTTTCCTCAGCTTTTTTCCCCCTTGTTTGCACTCATTAATTCAGTTTTCATGGCTGCTGCAGCAGGTGAAGTATTTTATCTTCTCATCTCATTAATCACTAGAGGCTTGCTGAGGAGAACTCTATTAATACTTGGTCAGGAGACAGCCGCACGATAAGATATAAAATCTCTTTCAATAGCACAACCAGTGGGACTGTGCAGTGTTGTATGGTCACATAATGTGGATTAAGTAATGTGTGCAGCTTGAATGTGAGGCATCTGTATATTAAACTTGGATTAATTTAAACCAGAGACTAACATATTTTGGGGATCAGAGGACAAACCTATAAATGAGCAACAGGATTCCATTTTCTATATGACTGGATTGAAGGCCATGTTCCCAAAACAAGATCAAGAGGATGAATCATGTTTTATCCTTCTTTCTCATTTTTAGAAAGAAAGGTTCCATAATGCATTGTTTCAACAATAGAATGACTGATAGGAGAGAAATAATATTCTTAGATGCAGGCACGTCTTAAATTCATGAGGAAGCTATTTCCTCAAACTTCTTTATCCATAACAGTCAAATTGAAAAAAATGTTGGAACCCCATTCATTCATTTTGTAAGTATGCTATGTGTTATGTATGTAGGTTTGAATGTCATTGGTTTAGTTTGAATTGTTCTTGTAAAATGTCAAATAGGATTGGTTTAAAAAGTGCGGGAAAACCTTGCACTCTGATTGGCTGGCAACTACGGCTGCTGGCTATAAGTAGCAGCCATGGCCCAGCCAAGTTGGGTCCATTCGAGCTGTAGTCACTTAATAAACTCTTCACTGAAGCTCTTCGCATCTGACTCTTCATGCAAACTTAACACTATGAGCTATTAACAAGTGGAAAGAAGGATAGACATTTCTCAGAGATAAACAAATATATTTAGTAAAGCATCAGAATGTATAGTGTTATCATGAACGCCATTTAAGGCACAGCGGAGGCAACCTATTTTACCTGCAAAATGCTTTGAGAATTAATCAGAAAGGACTCTCTAGATGGAGAACACATCAGCTGTCATCCTCACCAAAGGATAAATTGGAATATTAGTTTGTGGCGAAGATTCATCACAAGTCTGGAAAATTTCATTTGTCAAGTTATCACACCTTTCTTGTTATTCACTCTGACTGAATTTCTTTCATTAGCAGCGCTTCTATTTTCAATATATTGAGCAAAAGTTGCTTTAAAGGGAGTTCCAAATACATAAGCCACTTACACTGCACTGCTTCATATATTTCCATTTATGGAAATCACTCATAGGATAAACCTTCTGACTTACCAGCTTTTAACTGGCCTCTACAGATGTCCTTAACATGACTTGGTATGCACATTTAGCAGATGAAGATTTTTACCTAGTGACAAATCATGTTATATGCATAACAATATGGTGATGTTTATGAGTAGGTGCCATTGAAAAGCTGAGACTTGTAAACACCTCTTATCTAAAAATCACATGAATAAGGCACTTTCCACATACGGTCTGTGGCAAAGAGTAAAATTTAATAGGTATTTTTCTGAGTGGAATAAGGTAAGAAATGGTATCCCAAGGATTTGTGTTTGGACCATTGCTTTAGATTGTTCATAAATTTTCTTAACATAACAGTAAGTGGTGAGCTAGCCAAGTTTCCAAATGATGCCAAGCTATGCCAAGTGATATAAACCAAAAGTTGTCATGAAGAGCTTCAGAAGAAGCTCTTTAAATTGAATCAACCAAATGGTAAATGCAGCTCAATTTAAATAAGTGTAAAGCAAAACACTTTGCAGCAAAACCCTTAACTTCATATATACATTGATGGGGTCTGAACTTCTATAACTAACCGGGAAAAGAACTTGGGGTCATACAGATAGCTCGACAAAGATGTCACTTCAATGTGCAACAGTTGTGAAAAAAGGCAAAATCCATACTAGGGATAATTAAGAAAATAAAACTGCCAACATTGCAACGCCCTTAAAGAAATCCATGATATAAATCTTTGATTTAAAAAAATTAAAAAAAGGAAAAAGAATGCAAGTGAAATGAAAGAAGTGCAGAAGAAGATAGCCAAAGTGATCAGAATTTCCAACAGCTTCATGACTTTAAAAAAAAATGTAAAAAAATTGGGTGGTTGTTGTTTTTTGCTTAAAAAAGAAAACGAGGGGGGCAGGACTGAAGTTATAAAGTCAGGCATGGTAAGATATAAATGAACACCCTCAAAATACATTATCAAGGGCTATCCAGTGATAAGAAAACAGACAAAGAAAGTGAAGCTTTATACATTCCATTAACTAGTGGGATTCCTTGGCACTGTTGCAATAGTCACTAACTAGTCTTGAAGAGCCAATGCTATTGAGGTTTGGAGGAAGCATTCTAATGAATGGCCATTGGAGAAGAGTGGTAGGGAAAAGTAGGTCTCTCCTCCTTCTGCATTCTCCAATAGTATCTGATGGCAATTGTGAGAAATGAAATGTTGGAGAAGATAGTAGAAACCTTCAAATTTCTAGGTTCTATTATATCACAAGACCTAAAATGGACAACTGACATCAAAAACATCATCACAAAAGCACAACAAAGAACATTCTTTCTGCGTCAACTCAGAAAGCTCAAACTGCTGATACAGTTCTACAGAGGAATTATTGAGTCTATCATCTGCACCTCTATAACTGTCTGGTTTGGTTCTGCAATCCAACAGGACAGACACAGACTCCAGAGAGTAATTAGGACTGCAGAAAAAACAATTACTACCAACTTGCCTTCAATCAAGGACCTGTATACTGCACGAGTCAAAAAGAGGGCTGTGAAAATATTTACAGACCCCTCACATCCCGGACACAAACTGTTTCAACTCCTTCCCTCAAAACGACGCTATAGAGCACCGCACACCAGAATAACTAGACACAAGGACAGTTTCCCCCCAAAATCCATCACTCTGCTAAACAAATAATTTCCTCAACACTGTTCAACTATTTACAAAGTCTGCACTACTATTACTATTAATCTTCTCATCACTCCTTATCACCCATCCCCTCCCACTTGTGACTGTATGACTGTAACTTTGTCGCTTGTATCCTTACAATCTGTATTGACTGTTTGCTAGTATGATTTGATTGCTTATTGTACCCTATGACTATCATTAAGTGTTTTACCTTATGATTCTTGACTCTTGATGAATGTATCTTTTCTTTTATATATACTGAGAGCATTTGCACCAAGACATGTTTCAAATGTCATGATTTTTTACAACAGGATATAGACTGCTTTCAGACTGCAGCATGCTTGAATTTTGAATCGGTGACTTAGTGAGACCAAGACTGAAAAATGATGACAGAAAGTGGGCAGAAGAAAAACTAGATCTGATTCAATTTGATTGTAATGAGGTGTCACTAATTAACTGAAATTAATGTTATTACTCCAAGGGTTTTCATAACTTACTCTCCACACTCCTTCTCTCATCCTTTAGATGCAGCTTTCAGCAGATCGCGGGAGGTGATCTAAGAGTCATTGAGGATCTCCATGAGGTTCTCAACTCCAGATTAAGCTTGCTTTCTTTATAGGAATTTAGACACTGCAAAGTCTTGTAAGTATGTGTGTTTCATTATGTACCATTAGTTCAGCTTTTCTCTAGGGAGGAACAATATTAGGCTTGGAACTTAACGCTTTACAGACATTTATATCAATCAGTCAGAATAGAGCTGGAAGGGACCTTGGAGGTCTTCTAGTCGAACCCCCTGCTCAAGCAGAAGCCCCTACATCATTTCAAACAGGTGCCTGTCCAGTCTTTTCTCAAACAAACAAACAAACAAAAACCACAACCCTCCAGTGATGAAGGATCCACAACTTCTGAAGACAAGCTGTTCCACTGTTAGGAAGTTTCTCCTTAATTCCAGGTTGCTTCTCTCCTTGATTAGTTCCCATCCAATTGTTTCTTGTCTTGCCTTCTGGTACTTTAGAAAATAAATTGACCCCCTCTTCTTTGCGGCAGTCCCTCAAAATACTGGAATGCTGCTTTCATGTCCTTCTTTTCTCTAGATTGGCCATACCCTATTCTCTATCCTTAGCTTGTTTATTCTTCGACTTCTTCTATCCTGGCCTGCCTGAATACAATCGGCTTCTCTTCCTCTTGGTCATGATCACAGCTAAAGCTCAAGGAGTCATGCTCCATGTAGTAGACTTTACAATAGCTTCCATCACCATCCCTCTGACAGGCAGAAGCCCCATAGTCCTAAAGGTCCCATTCTGTCTTCCTTCCTCCGCACTCAGGAAGGGACAGGGCAGGGGGAGAAATTAGCAGCAAGGCTTCCCCACGTGGTGGGGGGCACTGATCTGCAACCTGATAGTGGCCATCCGGGCTAGACAATGGCCAACCTGATATAATCTAATAGTAAGAGAGAGGTCAATATTTTCAAATCTGAGCTTTGGGGGAAAAAAAACAATTTCACTCTTAGAAATGAGGACTTAGTGATCTAGCCACACACTTTGACTTATTCAAATATCATTCTGGTTAAAGTTGTCGGAAAGGTTTCAGCTTCATTTCAAACCCAAGGAAACTGTTCTGACCAAGGCTTCTGAGACCGTAATTACACACATGCTTATTTTAAAAACAAGTCTTGTTTTATTGCAACACTGAGAATTATTTTCATTCCCAGCCGGTAATGAATCTCAAACAGTCCCTTGAGATAAGCACCCACCTTTCTTTCTTGTGAAGTGCTGCCAATAACAGAAGTGTCAAATGAACTAGAAAAGAAACCAACTGAAGTACAAAGAGCTTCAAGAATGAATCTGAACTGAACGAACGACTTTGCTTCCTGCAAAGGTTTCGTCATCTTTGCCTGTTCTTTATACCTTATGGGAGGTGCAATCACCTCCCAGCCTTACTCCCGAGTCACCCCTTTTGTTTCAGCTGCTTTTGTTATGTTTCCATGGAGAGACAAGACGCAGAGTGCTTCAGCTCTTTTTTTATTGTGACTTTCAGCTCAGAACGGACCCGAATGGCTCAGCCGTGGCAGCTATTTATAGCTGGCTGCTGCGGCTGCCAGCCAATCAGAGTGCAGAGTTTTCCCGCACTTTTACAACCAATGATTTCAAACACTTTACAACAACAACCAATCATTTCAAACTCTGCATACATAACACCCCTCCCCACTAGGTTTGGTCCATACTCAAACCCCATCTATCTAATAGGTGGGGCTCTTACGGGTACTTTGAGACCTGCATGGTTCAGGTGTTTTGGGAATCTCACCTTGTGAGGAAGGAAATGTATCTGCCAACATTCCCTTATTAGGATTTCTTGTACTGGTAGAACCTGTTTGGTTACTACAACCTGGTCTCTACTCCCAATCTATTTCCAACCCAGTGTTATCCTCTAAGTCTGGTAATGATGTGCAATCCTCCATTTGTAAAAATGGTTGTTGGGACTGTGACAGGGTTTGGGATGGTTCCTGTTGTGTTAGCTCGTTACACATGGGGTTGATTCTTACTTGCTCATTACCTCCATTATCTCCCCCTTCCCCCCTAGAAAAGGCTGTGGGGATGAAGTCCAGAGAGGAGCAAGGGTGATGCTCCAGAGGCAGTCTGGACCATAACTGGTCTATGTGCCTACTCCACAAGGCACCATCCTCTGTTTGAACCCTGTAAGACCTGGGGCCTGTAACCTGGGTTATCTCTGCAGGAATCCACAATGGGTCACCTACAAGGTTTTTAGCATAAACAAAATCACCCACGGAGAATTGGCGAGTTTTGCTAGTGGAATCTAATGGTGCATTGGGTGCGTAAGTGGGGTGAAGTCGGTCCAGGGTAGACCTGAGTTTTCTACCCATCAAAAGCTCGGCTGGAGTTAAATTAGTGGATGGGTTAGGAGTGACGTGTTGGATACTGAGTAGTTTTTCAACTTTCTCAGTGATTTCCCCTGGACCCAATTGTTGGAGATTCTCTTTAGTAAAACGTACCATGCGTTTAGCCTGGCCATTAGTCGAAGGATGCCCAGGGGCTGTAAGGGCATGTCTGATACCCTGTTGTGCTAGATACGTTTCAAAAAGATTGGCAGTAAATTGAGGACCATTGTCAGAAACAATAATATCAGGTAACCCATGAGTTACAAAAAGTTTCTTAAGCTGTTTGATAACAGTGTCTGCTGTGGTGGAGGCCATAGGGATAACCTCCAACCATCTGGACTATGCATCTACCACAATAAGGAAAGTGTGCCCTCTGATAGGGCCAGCAAAATCAATATGAATCCTGGACCATGGACCCCTAGGACATTCCCATTCCTGTTTGGGGCAAGAGGAGGTGCAGGCCTGACTTTTGACAGTTTGGACAGGATGCAACCCAGTTTTCTACCATTTTGTCTATACCTGCCCTCCATACATAACTCCTGGACAATCCCTTCATTCTGACAATACCCGGGTGACCCTCATGTAACATTTCCAAGACCTCTTTTTGAAGTTTTGCAGGAATAACCACTCTGTTACCCCACAGAATACATCCCCTTAAGACAGATAATTCAGTTTGTCTAGATTTGAAAGGTTAGGAAACCTGAGGTAGATCTTGAAGTGGCCAACCTTTTTTTTAACCCAGCCCACAACAGGAGCCAATAAAGTGTCTTTGGCAGTTTCTCTAGCAATTTCAGCAGCATGAACTGGAAGCTTGGCAACAGTTTCTAGAAAAAAGGTGTAAGTTTCAGGAGCAGGGTCCTCAGTGCGTAAAGGAAGTGGGCAGCGACTCAAAGCATCTGTGTGGCTAATGTCTTTTCCAGGACTATGGATAAGTTTATATGAATAAGCAGCAAGGAATTCAGTCCATCTCAGCATTCTGGGTGACAGGATGACTGGCGTTGGTCTATCTCCTGCCACAATTCCCAAAAGTGGTTTGTGATCTGTGACAATGGTGAATCTTCTTCTATAGACGTATTCGTGGAACTTCTTGACTGCTTCAACAATTGCCAAAGCTTCTTTGTCCAATTGACTGTAGTTCCTCTCTGCTTTAGTTAAAGTGCGAGAGTAAAAAGCAATGGGAGCTTCCCTCCCACTGGGAAGCCTATGGCTCAGCACTCCCCCCACTCCAAGCAGGGATGCATCACAAGTTAATATTACAGGTAAATTCTCAGAAAACTGTATCAATACACAATCAGAAGTGATTAGACTCTTGATATTGTTAAATGCAGTTTCTTCTTTTCTGCCCCAAACCCATGCAGATTTTTTATCCAGTAATCTATGTAAGGGTTCTGCAGTGGTTGCTTTCTGAGGTAGAAACATATGGTAGAAATTAACAAGTCCCAGGAATGCTTGCAAGTCAGTTTTGCATTTTGGTCTGGGGGCTTCTTTGATTGCCTGGACTTTGGCTTCTGTGGGGTGGATGCCCTGTTTATCAATCATATATCCCAAGAATTCTACTTTGTCAGTTCTTAGTGTACACTTTTCTTTTTTTACTTTTAACCCTGCTTTTTTGAACCTGGTCAGAACTTCTCTGAGTTTCTCATGTAATTGAGCGTCATTTTCAGCAGATATTAAAACGTCATCAAAATAAGGCACCACCCCAGGTAACCCTTGTAACATCCCCTCCATAAGGCTTTGAAATATACCTGGCCACACTTATCAATTGTAACTCTTGCATTTGAATGCACCCCGATGGGTTACAATGGTTTGAGCTTCTGCAGTTAAATCGTCTACTGTAAACTGTTGGTATGCTTGGGCCAGGTCCAGTTTGGTGAAGACTGTGCCCCCGCCCAGAGAATGTAATAAATGATGAACCACTGGAACCGATATGCTCTGTTGAAGTGCATGGTTCAATGTCCCCTTGTAATCCCCGCAGATTCTCACAGAACCGTTTGCCTTGACTGGCGTGACTATGGGTGTCTCTCACCTGGAGTGGTCTGTGGGCTCTAGTACCCCTTGGGATATTAGTTTATCTAATTGTTCATCAATTTTTTCCTTCAAGGCAAATGGTACCTGTTCTGTATGCAGGTTTGAATGTCATTGGTTTAGTTTGAACTGTTCTTGTAAAATGTCAGAAATGATTGGTTTAAAAAGTGTGGGAAAATCCTGCACTCTGATTGGCAACCGCGGCTGCTGCTATAAGTAGCAGCTGCAGCCCAGCCAAATCGGGTCTGTTATGAGCTGTAGTCACTAATAAACTCTTCACTGAAGCACTCGCCTGACTCTTCATGCAAACTTAACACTGGCAACGAAGGTGGGATCCTTCCTGAAGAGAAGACGATGCGGAAAACAAGCTGAGAGAGATGGCTGCGCTGAACACCCCCAGCCCTGTTCGATCCGATGGCAGAAGACTGGGACTGAGGATCGCTTCCAAATGTATTTGAGGGAAACGATCTCCGACATTTCCGAGAAGCAGAAGAGGGCGGTCTTTCACGCACTGCGTCCGGCAGTTTCAAGATGGCGAAGGCATTGGAGGAGCTGCAGATGTGAAGGTAATGGAATGGCCTGATTTAGAAAAGCTTTAAGAGCCCATTACGCCACACAAGTATTGTGCCTCATTAAGAGACACGAAGTTTTACCATCGGGATCAAGGGGAAAGCTAAAACGTTAACGACTTCGTGGCAAGTTTAAGAGACATTGGGGGTGCATGTGAGTTTAACAACTTGGAAGAGGCCATGCGATCGATTTGTTCTAGGCCTCAAAGACAAGGTGCTTCAGAGCAAATTATTATAAAACCTAAGATCACGTTGAAGGAAGCCATAGAAGAGGCCTCCTCAGCAGAAGCCACCAAGTCCTCAGCAGCAGCCATGAAGAAAATTAACAAGGCCTCAAGCCATCCTGATGTGGAAAAGTCCACAACAACTCATTGCGAGCAAATAGATTCTGAGTCAGACTGTAGTGAGGTGGAGGAAGGAATTTATAGACTCAGAATGGAGAGGAAAAGAAAGACCTGGGAAGAAAGAGGCAAGATTTTTACTGCAGAGGTGTGGGAGCCACCCCGCACTGAATGCAAGTTTCTTGATACCATCTGCCTCCAGAAAAAGAGGTCATCTAGCAAGAGTCTGCAAATCATCCAGAACTCCACCACAGAAGAAAGTTTCCTGACAAAGATTTCAAGCCCAACAACTTCAGTGAGAAAATGGGGCACAACACAGAAGCAAATGGGAAGAATGAAACTCATCAAACAGTCACCATTGGTCATTCTTCACCCTTAAGAAGCAGAAAAGTACATGTGAAGGTACTAATTGAAGGAAGGCCTTGCCAAATGGAAGTGGACTCAGGCTCCTATTTATCTATGGTGTCATGGGACACTATTCATAGACTACTCCCAAACATTCAGAAGAAACATTTCCAGAAGCAAGCACTGACTCTTAAAGACTACCAAGGGAACAAGATTCCAGTAGTTGGAACAAGAGAAT
Organism: Naja naja; assembly: GCA_009733165.1. Classification (NCBI taxonomy): domain Eukaryota; kingdom Metazoa; phylum Chordata; class Lepidosauria; order Squamata; family Elapidae; genus Naja; species Naja naja. The sequence continues at coordinate 235,644,149 of CM019149.1, read as the reverse complement.
TCAATGTGAAGTTCAAAGGCCACACCAAACGCTTGCCCCTGACCATCGTGGACAAGGATCGCCCAAGCTTTGGGACTTGAGTGGTTCAATCCACTAGGCATCGAGGTGACTGGCATCAATCACGTGAGCAACACTGAATGGGAGGAGGCCTTGAAGTCTGAGTTTCCAGAGGTCTTCAGCGATGGATTGGGCAAGTATATGGGGACCCCTATCACTTTCAACCTAGATCCCAAGGTGCCCCAATTGTTTAAAGCCCAGAAGGGTCCCATTTGCCTTAAAGGAAAAAATTGATGCACAATTAGATAAACTAATAGCTCAAGGAGTTTTAGAGCCCACTGACCACTCCAGATGGGAGACACCCATAGTCACACCAGTCAAGACTGATGGGTCAGTAAGAATCTGTGGAGACTATAAGGGGACATTGAACCATGCCCAACAGAGCCATATCCAGTTCCAGTGGTGCATCATTTATTACATTCACTTGGCAGGGTACAGTCTTTGCCAAATTGGATCTGGCCCAGGCATATCAACAACTAACAGTTGATGATGCCACTGCAGAGGCCCAAACCATTGTGACTCATAGAGGTGCCTTCAAATGTAAAAGGTTACAGTTTGGAGTAAGGTTGGCACCAGGCATCTTCCAAAGCCTTATGGAAAGGATGCTCCAAGGACTGCCAGGGGTAGTGCCTTACTTTGATGATGTGTTAATCTCTGCTGAAAATGACACTCAATTACAAGAGAGACTCAGAAAAGTCCTTACCAGATTCAAGAAAGCGGGTTAAAAGTCAAGGAAGAAAATGCACTCTAGAACTGACAAGGTTGAGTTCTTGGGCTACATGATTGACAAGCATGGCATCCACCCTACAGATGCCAAGGTTCAAGCAATCAAAGAAGCCCCTAAACCTAAATGCAAAACAGATTTGCAAGCCTTCCTTGGACTTATTAACTTTTATCACATGTTCCTACCTCAGAAGGCAACCATTGCAGAACCATTACACAGATTACTGGACAAAAATCTGCTTGGGTCTGGGGCAGGAAGGAACAATCAGCATTTAACAGTATTAAAAGACTAATCACGCCTGATGCTGTACTGATACAGTTCTCTGAGAATTTGCCTGTTGTACTGACTTGTGATGCATCCCCTTTGGGAGGGGGTTTGAGCCACAGGCTTCCCAGTGGGAGGGAAGCCCTATTGCATTTTACTCTCAGACTTGACCAAAGCAGAGAGGAATTACAGCCAATTGGACAAGGAAGCATTGGCAATTGTTGCAGCTGTCAAGAAATTCCATGAGTATCTATATGGGAGAACATTTACCATTGTCACAGATCACAAACCTTGTTAGGCATTGTGGCAGGAGACAAACCCACACCCACTATCCTGTCACCAAGAATGCTGAGGTGGACTGAATTTCTTGCTGCTTATTCATACAAGCTCATCCACAAGCCTGGCAAAGACATTGGCCATGCTGATGCTTTGAGTCGCTGCCCATCTCTGCCACACTGAGGACTGTGAACCTGAAGCACACAATTTTTCCTAGAAACTGCTGCCAAGCTTCCAGTAACACATGCTGCTGAAATTGCCAGAGAGACTGCCAAAGACACTTTATTGGCTCCTTTATAGGCTGGATTAAGAAAAAGGCTGGCCTTTTCAAGATCTACCTCACCTTGCCCAACTTTTTAAATCCAGGCAAACTGAATTACCTGTATTAAGAGGATGTATTTTGTGGGGTAACAGGGTGGTTATTCTGCAAAAAGAGAGGTTTTGGAAATGTTACATGAGGGTCATCCAGGTATTGTAAGGATGAAGGGTTTGGCCAGAGTTAGTGTATGGTGGCCAGGTATTGACAAAATGGTTGAAAACTGGTTGCATCTTGTCCCAACTGTCAGGTAGTCAGGCCTACCCCACCTCTTGCCCCCACACAGGAATGGGAATGTCCTAGGGGCCCATGGTCTAGGATTCACATTGATTTTGCTGGCCCTACCAGAGGGCACACCTTCCTTATTATAGTAGATGCATATTCCAAATGGCTAGAGGTCATCCCTATGGCATCCACCACAACTGATGCGGTTATCAAGCAGCTTAAAAACCTTTTGTAACCCACGGTTACCTGATGTTCTTGTCTCTGACAATGGCCCTCAATTTACATCCAACCTCTTTGAATCCTATCTAGCACAACAGGGTATCAGACATGCCCTGACAGCCCCTGGGCAACTCGGGCTAACGCCGGGCTGAACGATGGTTTTACCAAGGAAAGCTTCAGCAATTGGGTCCTGGGGACATCACTGAGAAAGTTGAAAAACTTCTTAGTGTTCAGCACATCACCCATCTAATAACTTATCCCCAGCAGAGTTGTTGATGGGTAGGAAACTTAGGTCTCCCCTTGACCCCACCCCCATCCCACTCTACACCCAATGCACCACTAGATTCCACTAGCAAAGTTCAAGACGCTCAGTGTGGGTGATCCTGTTTATGCTACGAACCTTATGGGTGAGCCTTCATGGATTCCTGCTGAAATAACTCAAATCACAGGCCCTCATTCTTACAGGGTAGAGAGGATGGAGTCCTCTGGAGCAGGCACATTGATCAACTTAGATCCAGGTTCTCCTCAGGAACACGCAAATGTTCTCTCCTCTAGTTCCCATACCAATGCTTTTTCTAGGGGGGAGGGGGAGGAGCATGAGGTTAATCAGCAAGCAAGAATCAACCCCATGTGTAACGAGCCATTACGACAGGAACCATCCCAAACGCTGTCACAATGCCAAAATCCATCCTTAGAAGTGGAAGATTGCACACCACTACCTGACTTGGGTGCTGACATTGGGTTGGAGATGGGTTGGGAGGAGAGACCAGATTGTAACAATCAAACAGGGTCTTCTTTCACTGGAAGCCTGAGGGGAAATGTCAGCAGACACATTTTTCTCTCACTGGGTGAGAATGTTAAAACTTCTGAACCACGAAGGTCTCAACGCATGTAAGAGCCCCACCTAAAAGAATACATTAGATAGGTTGGGGTTTGAGTATGGACTGAACCTAGTGGGGAGGGGTGTTATGTATGCAGGTTTGAATGTCATTGGTTTAGTTTGAACTGTTCTTGTAAAATGTCAGAAATGATTGGTTTAAAAAGTACGGAAAATCCTGCACTCTGATTGGCTGGCTGCTGGCTGCTGGCTATAAGTAGCAGCTGCAGCCCAGCCAACAAATCTGTCTGTTATGAGCTGTAGTCACTAATAAACTCTTTACTGAAGCACTCCACGCCTGACTTTTCATGCAAACTTAACAGTACCTCCTGGTTTTAAATGATTGGTTGTACCTTGGGATCTAGGTTAAAAGTGATAGGGGTCCCCAAGTACTTGCCTAATCCACGCTGAAGACCTCTGGAACTGGACTCAGACTTCAATGATTCTTCCCAATCAGTGTTGCTCACGTGATTGATGCCAGTTACTTCATGCCCAGCTGGTTGAACCACTCCAGTCCCAGCAAACTTGGGTGATCTGTACTACGATGGTCATGGTGGTAGGTGCTTGATGTGGCCTTTGAATTTCACATTGAATTCTCTTGTTCCAACTACTGGAATCTTGTTCCCTTGGTAGTCTTTAAGAGTTAGTGCTTGTTTTTGAAATGAGACTTTTGAATATCTGGTATTAGTCTTTGAATAGTGTCCCATGACACCATGGATAGGTATGAACCTGAGTCCACTTCCATGTAAAGGTCTTCCCTGATAAGTACCTTGACATGCACTTCTTTCCCATTATTTAATGAAGAGGAATGACCAATAGTTACTGTTTGATGAGTTTCATTTTTTCCATTTGCTGTTTCTGTTGCTGTGCCCCATTTTCTCACAGCTGGTGTTGTTTGGTTTGACTTCTCTGTCTTTGTTGTTTGCAACAAACTTCCTTCTGTGGTGGAGTTCTGGATGATTTGCAGACTTTGCAATGTGCCCTCTTTTTTCACAACGGAGGCAAATGGCATCCAGGAATTTGCATTCAGTGCGGGTGGTTTCCCACAACCTATGCAATGGAAATCTCAGCTTATTTCTTTCCCAGGTCATGCGCTTCTGCCCATTCTGAGTCTGTTAATTCTCTTCTTCTTCTCCACTGTATTCTGACTCAGGTTCAAGTTCATCAAAATGAGTTGTGGTGGTCTTTTCACCATCAGAATGCCCGTAGTCTTGTTCATCTTTCTCATGGCTGCTGCTGAGGTTGCTTCATCTATGGCTTCTTCAGCTGTGCACTTTTGGTTTCATAAGTAATTTG